>QUOP01000066.1:0-77815 GCA_003675405.1 Hericium coralloides
AAGATTTGTACTGCTAAGGCATCAGCTGAACTCAGACTTAGAATTGAACTTGACCTTGAACTCAGATATTTAAATTAAGGCTGACCAGCTGGCACTCTATTTTTGAGTTGTTTTGTTCTTAGGTTGGATAGTCACAAAATCAAATCTACCATATATCACTTGTATGAAAGAAGACACTTGGTTCATAGATTGCTAACAGTGAGTACAAAGTATGCAGACAGCATGCAAAGGGTACACGCAGAGAGCACTGATGGCACACAAATCATGCACGAATGGCGCGAGGATCTGCAGACTGCACACAGAAGGTGTACTGTGCACAACACCGCGGGGCCATACATGCGGCGGCGAGGCCAACTGAGCTGCGTGGGCAACGGCAAGCCACACGTGCGACACCAAAGCTGTGCCTGACATGTGCAGCTACGTGTGATGGCAGAACGGGAGTACTGCTCGGTTCAAATCGAGCAGTACTGCTCAAGTTAGCACGAAAGACAGTAGAATTACATTTTTTTTTTATTACTCAACTTAGCTCCTGCAGCCTTCGAGCACACAAGTGCTGGGGAAACCATGCAACAACATGTGCATTCCCACACGAAGCATGAGCACTGTGCGGGAAAGGAGAGGTAGCGGTGCGGTGTGCTAGTCATCGGAGTAATACACAAATCTGCCCAATTTAAGCAAATAATCTATATTCTGATTTAATATCTGACAAATTATCAATATTTGATGAAGACACTACTCTGGAGCATCTGAAAAGTATCTGAAAATAGAAAGCTGTCTTATAAGGTCTGAAACAGACACTCTCTGACTTTGAAACCAAGACCTGAAACCATGATCAACATACTCAACTCTAAATGATCTGGAGGATATTTGATAATAGACCAATCTGACTTTGCCTATTAAACAGTAATTCTCTGATTCACATCTGAAGTCCAACATGTCTGATGGTATCTGGATGATAGGGACCTACCTGACATTGTCTGAAAAATAGCAAATATCTGACATTCATTCAAAGTCTGATAGGATCACTTGCATCTGATGAAAATTCAATAGTCTGATATATCTAGAAGCATCTGGACAATAGGGACCTACCTGACTTGGTCTGAAACATAGTACTTGTCTGACTTATATTGAGTATCTGATAGGATAATTTGCATCTGACAAATGTTCCAAGGTCTGATATATTTAGAAGCATCTGGACGATAGGGACCTACCTGACTTGGTCTGAAAAGTAGTACTTGTCTGACTTATATTGAGCATCTGACAGGAAAGTTTACATCTGATAAATGTTTCAAGGTCTGATATGTCTAAAAGCATCTGAACAATAGGTGCCTATCTGATTGTGTCAGAAAAGTAGTAGATGTCTGACTACTATCCAACGTCTGAGAAATGTACCCATATCTGATCAAAGTCCAAAGATCTGATATATCTGGAAACATCTGGACGATAGAGACCTACCTGATCTTGTCTAAAAAGCAACAATTGTCTGACTCTTATTGAATGTCTGACAAAATACCCTTCATCTGACAGATTTTCAAGTATCTGATAGGTCTGAATATGTCTGATATTCCTCTGATTTTGCAAAATGATCTATAGACTATTTTGTTCATGTATGAGTCAGACAAATGGACCTGATCAGACCTCTCAGACAAGAATCAGATGGTTAGACCAGTCAGAGATTTCCTCTTTTCCTGATGCACGAGCCCGTGCGGATTTACCGACGCGTACCGCCCCACAGTGAGTAATAACTTCATTCTATTACTGTTCCTCGTGCTAATCTGCGGAGGATTGCTCGTTATCGAGCAGCACTCCGCGTTATCCGCTCTACCTCAAGATCTACAACCTCACCCCGATTCTCCAGTGCGTCGTGCCTACCTCTGCTGTGCCCCATTCCCACACGGACATAAATAGCATTCGCACCACGCGTGGCCCACCGGTGTTGTGCACGGTCTCTTAGTAAGGTGAGTAAAAACCCTGTTATTTGATTGTTCTTTCGTACTAATGTGGGGTCTCGCTCGAGCGAAACTCCCTGTTTATCCCTAGGCCACACACCCCACGATTTGCGCTTCATCCCCGTGTCCCCGCCGTCACCGTCATGTCCTCGCCATCGCCTTGTCCCCACCGTCGCCCCCACCGTCGCCCGGACGTCGTCTACGGACCCAACGCATCCCCCGGCTCCCACACCCGCACCGTCCACTTCCTCGCGCACCATCTCCGACCCCTGCGTGGACTGGCCATTTCATGCGAGGGTGCCAGGTGCTCAGCACCTATGACAACACTCCCATGATGCCCTTGACAGCCCGCATGAGCCCCAACAGCTCGTGCGGGTCTGCCATGTCATGCTTGCCTCCACCTCGTAGCCCCCAGCCCACGCGGGAATCCTGTCACGTCAGACGAGCTCAACAGCTCGTGTGGGAATGCTGGATGCATGTCTGCAAGCACGACTATGCCCGCGCGAGCCCACAACAGCTCGCGCGGGTCTGTCACGTCCTGTCTGCCTCCGCCTCGCAGCCCCCAGCCCCTGCATGCCTCTCTCGACCCACGTGCAGATCCCATCGCATCACACGAGCTCAACAGCTCGTGCGAGGATGACAAGTGCCTGTGCCGATCACGGCCATGCCTGCGCAAGCCCCGAACAGCTCGCACGCAACACATCGAGTCCATGGCAACGAGACTCGATAACCTATCTTCCCCCACGCCACGTCCACCGCCACAACAGCCTCCCCCGTTCGCGGACGAGGCACGCGGGCCTCAGATAACATGCGTTGCTCACCGCGACGTACACGAGGTGCTGATGGCATGCACAGGACCCAGACGATGCACGCGGGGATTGCCATGAGCGCATGCACGCTGTCGGCGATGCGTACGGGGCTCCGGTGACGTATCAAGTACCTCCGCAGTGTGCGCACAGCGTCGGCGAGTCGCGCAGGATGCAAGTGATGTTCAGGAACCCCAAATGGCACGCATGTGGCATCAACAGCATGTGCAGGCTGCCAGCAGCTGATATGGAGCATGTGTTAGCTGCAGACGGTGCACATGTGGGTCGTCGACGACCTGCGCAGGCCGCCATGTTGATGCAAGCACATCCCGAACTCACTGCTTCTCGTGCTAGGGCATGATGGTGTGGCCGCACCATGTGCACTTCCTTCGATTTTACTTTGTAGAGTAGATATTCCATAGAGTTGGTATCATAATATATAATTTTTGGCTGACAAATCTCTGATTCCTGGTAATCATTGAAGTAAAACTGTATAGACTGTAGTGAATATAGAGGATATAGTGTACTAAAGGTACATGGCTTATACAGCTTACATAGCTTATATAACATTGTCTATCAAAATTACATACATCTGGTCAAAGTTCAAAGGTCTGACATGTCTGGAAGCATCTGGACAATAGGGACCTACTTGACTTGGTCTGAAACATGGTACTTGTCTGACTTATATTGAGTATCTAACAGGATGATTTGCATCTGACAAATGTTCCAAGGTCTGATGTATCGAGAAGCATCTGGACGATAGGGACCTACCTGACTTCATCTGAAAAGTAATACTTGTCTGACTTATATTGAGCATCTGACAGGAAAGTTTACATCTGATAAATGTTTCAAGGTCTGATATGTCTGAAAGCATCTGAACAATGGGTGCCTATCTGATTGTGTCAGGAAAGTAGTAGATGTCTGACTATTATCCAATGTCTGAGAAATGTACCTATATCTGATCAAAGTCCAAAGACCTGATATATCTGGAAGCATCTGGACAATAGAGACCTATCTGATCTTGTCTGAAAAGTAACAATTGTCTGACTTTTATTGAATGTCTGACAAAATGACATTCATCTAACAGATTTTCAAGTATCTGATAGGTCTGACTATGTCTGATATTCTTCTGATTTTGAAAAATGATCTATACACTATTTTGTTTATGCATCTGAGAAATCTGAAATTTATATAGCAGCAAGTCCAGCTATGGGCTCTATTGGTGAGCTATAGAGGCTATGTGGCTGAACAGCACAGCTATGGAGAGCTATGGGGACTATGATAGCCCCCATAGCATGAAGTGTCAGATTCATAGGATGCCATAGCCTTCATAGCCAGGAGTGTCACATATATAGGACTATCATACTTAGTTAAGGAAGCTACAGGTACTATCACCACTATCATATCAGATAGGCAAACATGACATTAGATCAAAATCATATTATATTCAAGGGTAACTATGACATGGGTACTACAAAGTCTGAGAGACCAGTGAGGAAAGGTCCCGAACGGACATCACGTCCTTCATGCATCACCATCTGCATGTGTGTGTGTGCTTCTGGCGCCACACGAGCAGGCACGCGTTGTCCGGGACACGCGAGAGTGCGGCGGGGTGCGCGGATCGTGCGTGGCCGCGCGGGAGCCGGCATGGCCGTGCGCGGTCAGGTGGTCCTGTGGGGCCTGTGAGGCCGTACGCTAGTTGACACGGTCGTGCGCAGCCGTGCGAGTGTGCGTGGGGCGAGGCAGCCGCGTGCGGGCCATGTACAATGCGGGATGTCAGCGCACGGGGCACGGCGGGGTACGCGGCTCGTGCGTGGCCATGCGCGGGGAGAGGCGGTCGTGTGCGGGCCGTACGTGAGCTGGCGCCATCGCGCGCGCATGCACGAGGCGAGGCGGCCATGTGCGAGGCGGGCGTCGGCGCACGCGTCACGCGCGGGGCGGGGCGGGGTGCGCGAGTCGTACATGGCCGCGCGTGAGCTGGCGTGGCCGTGCGCGCGCTCGTAGACCCGCGTGGTCGCGAGCTAGCGTACGGGAGCCGGCACGGACATGCCCGTGCCGTTCGGGCATGCGAGGGGGGTGTGCCCGCGCAGTCGGAGCCTCGGCCCTCCCGTGCGCCGTTGCGGGGGCAAGCGCGTGCGCGGGGTCGAGCGCTCGCATGCGGGAGTGCATACACACGCTGGAGATGCCGTCCGCGGCGAGCGCGCGCAGCTGGGACCTCGCGCGGGCTTGTCCGCCGTGCGTAGCCATGCCCGCGTTCGCGTGGACGTGCACGGGCGCGCGCTCGCATGCGTGCATGCACTGGCGAGGGATCCACGGGCGACGGGCGTGCATGGCCATGCGCGGGCGAGAGCGGGCATGGACTTCTTGAGGTTGTCGTGGGCATGCGGGGACGAGGGCGCGGCAGGTGCGTCCACGCATCAGCTGGGCCGTCTGCGGTTGTGAGTGGCCGTGTGCGCCTAGCCACGTGTCGTGGCCGCGAGCGTGTTATCGGCGGCGGGAGGTGGTCGGGCGTGGTGCTGATGAGACTGTGGACTCGCACGAGCCTGTTGAGGGCATGCGGGGGTTGTTGAGGGAACGCGAGGGGCGGGAGGCGGAGCGAGCGACGTGTCGTGGCCCGTTGCTACGACAACGAGGCAGGACGGCATGCGCTGGAGTCGTTGGGGATGGGGCCGTGGATAGCAGGTTGCTGGGGGTACGCGCGTGGTTGCGGGAAAGCAAGCACGAGTATCGTTCAGCGAACGATACTCGTGTTGTTAGTACGAGAAAACAGTGAAAGAAGTATTTTTCTACTTACCTGTAGGCTCCTGTGGTGTCCGTCAGCCCACCCTCCCGACTTTCCCCGACTGTTGAAGATGCCTAGCATTGCGTTATAGAGAAGAGGGAGGAGACGAAGGTGAGGGAGACGAAGTACGGGAGGGAGATGTGCGTTGAGTCGCTCAGCCACAAGCACTCGACTATTCGGGCTGGCGGCTTTGACTCTAACAAATCAAATAAATTCAAATAAATTCGGGAAAAAAGGGGAGAGTGTATAAACAACATTTAGAATACAATAAATGAGCTGGCTATGTAGCTACTGTATAACTCGCTCGGAGGTGTCGAAACTGACTTAGTGGAATCTAACGGCCAGCCTCTGGCGCGATGCCCGGCAACGACCGGCCCGGGCTCGGCAGCTACATTTGACGCTCCGCTCGCCACGTCTATATAAGACGTGCGCGACTCGCTTTCCCTCTCTCTTCCCTACCACTACCATCCCCTCTTTTTCGTCAGTCTCTCTCGTTTGCTTTGGCTCTTATGTTTGGTAAGCTGTGGTATTATTATGTTGTTTGATTGTCAATGCTACTATTGTCTTAACATTTTCGCTTTTTTCTTCTTGCGGTAAGTCTTAAGGCTTTTTAATATCCTTACACATATACTAATGTGTTGACTTGACTTGTAGATTATATTTTCGCTTTTTCTTATCTCTGAAGTAAGTCTTATGTCAAGCTTATAATCTATTATAAGCTTGTGTATTTTGTAGTCTGTCATAGGCATATGTGTAATGCTTGTAGTGTTATATCAGTTGTATTGTAGTAGTTAGATGATGTTTGAAATATAATGCTTTTAAACTTCAGATTCTAAATGTCAGGATTCGATGTTTGATATTTTATGTTTGATATTTTATTTTTGATGATTCTTTGACCAATGTCATTGGTAGAGGTAACATAAGGTGTATAGCAGTCTTACCAGCTAGACATGGTATGATAACAGAGATATAACATATAGCTGACATAGTTATGATAGCCATCATATGCTGTCATAGCTATGATAACTATGATAGCTTATAGCCTATGCTATGATAGCTATGATAGCTATTGCCCTATGCTATGACAGCTATGACAGCTATGATAGCCCTATGTAGTTTGCCTTGCTGCTATGGAGTAGCTATGTAGAAAAGGGGACTGCTATGGCCCTATCAGAGCTATATAGGCTATATAGTGCCATATACCAGTGGTACTTTTCTCAGATGTGTATGAGTCAGACAAATGGACCTGTTCAGACCTCTCAGACAAGAATTAGATGGTCAGACCAGTCAGAGATTTCCTCTTTTCCTGATGCCTTTGGGTGCCGAGCTCGCAGTGGTATGTTTTGGTTGTGAAGTGGGCGAGGGGAACGAGATGTCATCGAATGCAGATGGGGTGCAGAGCTGACAGCAAGCCTGGGATGGTGGGGGAGGACCACAACGAGAGCAACCTGATGGCAGGCACTCCGTGTGGGAAGAGCCTGCTTCGCACATTGTACGCATCAGCACCGTCCATCAGACGTCGAGAAGCCATGACCTGAACACGTACCGAGTTTGTCGTTACCAAAATAGATGATCGATGGGATGCGGAAGCATTTCCACGGACGACTCTCTGCGTTTATCATGTCGTCGAGGGCAGGCTCCAGCTCATCCGAGTCGACCTGCGCGATTGCTTTCGGTGTGTTTTGATGCGCCCCCGTAGGCCGGGAGTACAGGTCTCGCTGCTCAGCACACTGTCTCATGGCAGCTTCATGCGACGTCGATGGCTGCCTCACATCAATCTCGATGGGCTGTGTCAGTGTCATGGAAGTTGAAGTTGACGTGGACGGCGTCTGCTGCACAGGAAGCGCCTGACGAGTACTCGCTCGTGTCGACTTTCCCCCAACCACAATCACTTTCTCCACCGGATGGTTAAGGGCTTCCTCTGCCTTCCTCTTTGCCGCTGCTTTCTCGGTGCGTTTAGCCTTCGCGTCTGCTTTCTTTGTCTTCTCCTGGTCGAAGTACTTGCTTTCTGCAAACAAAACTGCCTTCGCCATTCGATTTGGGTCCCGCGCTCCACGACCAAATTGCTGCCACAGCGTGCACATTGAACAGGACACACGCCATTGCACGACAATCTCAATATCCGGTAGGTCTCTTCCCTGCGCCGATTTGAGGGGGTTATTTACTCGCGTTTTTCCTTTCAAAGGTAATAAAACGACGCACCATCCCGAACGAGTCCGTGGAGCACAGCCCCCAAGTCTCGGCATTCTTCAATGCCCTCACTTCCTCTTCTCGATAATCCGATGTCATGTCCGCATTGAACCACTTTATCCTATCTTGATATTCCTCCGGAAGCCGAGAGCACAGGTAGTCGGTTGCAGCTATGGAGTCAGGTATGTTGTCGAAGAAGATAACGAATTTTGGCGGCGCACACTGACCAGGACGCCAGTCGTCTGGAATGAGGAATTGAAGATCTCGATAAGACGTGAGTGGATATTGAATTCTTCGGACTGTGAGATGTACATTTGGTCGATCATTCGAGCGCTGGATAAGTTCGTAGTTGTCGTGCCTGATTTGGAGGATGTCGAGCACGTCTACAAGGATTGGAGGGGGAAGTGTTGCTGAGGCGAGGAAGAAGGGAATGTCGCGAGGAATGAGGTACCGTAGACGGTTGGCTTCTTTGTACTTTCCTCGGAACTCGTTCCAAGTACTGATACAGTGCGCCTCGTCCCAGACGAAGCTAAGCACGCGTGACACAAAGTTTTTATTCTTCCACATTGTCTTGAACTTGCCTCCATTCTTCAACAGAATCTCAGGATTGATCACAACAGCCTGGTATTTACCATCCTCAATCTCCTGAAGATGAAACATGTATTAGCCCATGAAACAAAGACAGGACATGCTACTGACCCGAAACACTTTCGTTGTCGCTGTCTCCCCGGTGATCGAGACAGCATCAATCCCCACCTGCGCTAGTTGGTCGACACTTTGTTTCCCAAGTACATTTAAGGGAGTGACCACAATCTGTATCTGGGATTTTCGAAAGAGCAGCGGCATCCAGAATGTCAATGTCTTCCCAGAGCCTGTACCAGAAATGCAGATGACATCTTTGTCACCCTTGAGGATGGCCTCGGTAGCCTTCAGTTGCCAGAGGCAAGGTCGTCATCCGAAGATCTTCAGAGTTTCATTTCGGATCTCCGAAAGGGTGGGGATGTTCGGGGGTGAGGACGGATTTGCAGCCATTGAGGCAGACTTCGAGGAGGTGACGCGCGACACGTTTCCTCGACGCGTCCTGTCACACTGACGAAAAAATGCCGGGCGTCCCGGCGGACGCTTCGACCAAATTGGGTTGCCGTCCCCTCTGACCGGGGGCTGTGGCGTTTGTTTGTATATGTTTTGTGCCAGCCATCCTGGGGAGGCAGCAGGTTGAAGAGTTCAGAGTTTTGAAAGTGTCGGAGTAGTAACTGAGCATGAAATCGTGGCTAAGTGTGGCTGATATGTTTTCACACATGTTTTTTCGTCATCCTACTGCACTCAGAGACCGCCCGCCTGCCTCCCCGGACGGATGGGTAGGAGCCTGGTCACGATTATCCTATTCCTCAAGTGTCAGCACGCACTACGGTTCTAAAGTTACATAAATGCTCGTGAATAGTCTTAGAATGCACATTGTGAGAAGAAATTCTACATACTCCTCGTGCTTTGGTGCGATAGTACAAATGTCACGTTCAGGTGTGACAGAGTGACGTTACTGGGCACGTGTCAGTCGGTGCCTGGTCCTTGCTCGGAGAGCAAGCACAGACGGCTCATAATAGTGTCAGGCACCTGTGCAAATGTAAACAATAGCCTTTCTAAGTTAAAATTTCCTTTCGTGTGCAAGTACACTGGCCAAACAAATGTTTCTGGACACTTCGATCATTGCCGATGAATTGTGCTCTTCATACGGAGAAAGCCTCCGAGCAAGCCTAGTCGCCAACGGCGACTCTTCGAGTAATTTCGGGGGTGAGAGAAACCCTGCTCCACGCAAGGTAATTTTTTATCTTCAGGTCTCTATCAGGGATGGTACCTTACCAACCTGGGTGACCTGGCGAACCTGGATGACCTTCCCTTACCAGGTATCGCCAGGTAACCTTATTGCGCTTTTGCTGATGACTATGAGCAGATCAAAGTGTGCCAAGATATCACATGCATTTGGCACTTATGCGTCGCTGCGTGCATGCGGGCGGGCGAGCACAGGCATCGTATACTGCTTTCTGTATCAAAATCAATGATTAAAAAATGCTGTACATTTTTTCGTCAACGACCTCTGGGGGTGGACTAACTACCCTACCCCTAGTGCGGGATTACAATCCCGCGAGCCCCTTGCTTCGCCATGTGCTGCTTCTGTGCCCGAGAACGGCGCCTGCATCCAAAACGAGGGACTATACGGCCCATTATGAGAGATATAAATAGAAGGTGCACAACGACACCTTAAAACACGTCAAAAACGCATCAGAACATGCTGGCACAGGGATGGAGGGTGAACTGGATGTCGGACGCGTCCTTGCTGAACGAGCACGATGCGTTCTAAAAGCTTACGTAATAAGCCGCGTTTTGGGCCGGGGGTACACTGCCGTCTGAGCTCTGATGTGGGAGCGACGTGAAATAAAGCGATACCGTGTCCGCATCGAAACCCGCATGGGGGCCATGGGGTTTCCCACGTTGAATCCACCTAGAGGTCATGTACACGGATGCGACGTCATGTCCTGCATGGAGACCACATCGTTGTTGTCGATCTCGGTGCCACATCGTTTTTCATGTGGGAACCGCGTCTTCCACGCAAATGCCAATCGCATGTCACGACCCTGTGTCGGTGCCGCATCAATAACGACGTCGCACTGATGTCGACGTCCCGACCTCCGTCGATGTAGGGAAGCGACTTGTGAGAAATTCGGCATCTGGATGCACTGACTTGCACCATCACCACTGCCACTTCATAACTCTACCTCCGTCAAGCTCCCTTTGCCATGTCTCAAGTAGCATAGGTATGTCTATTCTGTTGGACTTCGACACAATCCCAATACACGTACTCAAAGTTCTTCAGAATTAGAACGTCGTGGTGAATCGTTTTCTCGGATACCAGTATTTGACAGAGAGTGTCAACCACGTTTTGAACATCACACGAAGGGGGCGGCTACGAGACGATGACAACCCCAAAAGGTAGCACTATCTCTGCACCTCCGGCGTCAAGCTTTTCTGTGGTTGGTAGCACCGTGCGGGACCCAGTGCAGAGGCAGGTGAGTGTCTACTTATCATCTCTTCGCGCTTCAAGTTGTCTGAAATAGTGGACAGTAAAGGCATACATCGTGCTTGTTCACGCACCTATGGTGCTTAATTCATGCTCTCCTGCACTGCACCTTCCGCTGCCGCCATGCCACTGAAGCTGTGTGCATATTCACCAGCAATATATGCGTTTATGATGCGCTCGCTGCACGACTCCTGCGCGTGCGTGCCATGCTAGATGCTCAAGCCGAAGTGGTATGCCCCGAAAGTGAACCCAGCTAGCAAGGTGCGTTACCATTGATCTCCCCTACCGACAAAGTACCAAACGAGAGTGTGTCGCGTACAGGTGCCCGCAATCGCCTACGGTGGTCCAGAGGTGCCACCTGACCAGGCCTCTCCTGGATCGACCAGCTCGCTGAATGCCTCGTCCTCGTCGAATTCGTAGCCGATCTCTCCCCTCAATCGATGCTCCTGCCCAAAGACCCCGTCAAGCACGCACAGGTGCGCTTCTTCATCGACTTCATGATCAACAACGTGATTGTGCTGTTCTTCGCATTTAGGATACACGGCGAGTCCGCCGAGCTGCTCCTCGCCGGCTTCGAAGTGCTGCAAGGCTGGCAGCTCGACAAGGGCACTTTTGCCGTTGGCAACGAGTTCACGGTCGCGGATGTTGCGCTCGCTCCGTTTCTCAGGCGCATTGAGCTCCTGACGCGCGAGGATCCGGGCTATGGCATGCCCCGCAGTCCTCACCACGCTGCTCCCCGCCGGTTTGTGCAAGCTCAGCCTGTTTGCGTCCAAGTTTGAAATTCATAGAGCCTATGAGGGCTAGTGCCTCGGTTTCCTGTTGATAATTACTCTATGTATAATACTCTGTTTTAAAGCCATATAATCATCTGGTCATTTGAATCATACTCAGGTTCATGAGTGCTTGAAATGGGCCGCGGATAATTTTCCATATTTTGAATATTGGCAGCTGCCTAAAGATGACTAAGCCATCCGACGTCCGTTTGACCTCGCAAACTGACATCAGTCGAGGTCAGATCCTTGCCGACCTCGGTCCCATGTCGCTTTAAAACGCATCGATCCGGCATGGGAACCGGTGCGGCATCCATATCGGGACCCCAACCTCGAAAACGCATCGGGAGCCAGTCGGCAGTGTAGGGCAGACCCGTAGAGTCACGGGAATATTAGCCCACAATCACCATAAATCGTGTAAAATCAATCCGAATTAAGTCTTTTGATCCAAAGTCTTAAAACTCGTCCGTAAGCATCTGCTCTCCTCGAAATCACCTGGATCCACAAGCACAAACACGAATTCACACAAAATAATCAACCTAAACTTCTTTAATCTATTTATAATGATTTAACAAGACAAAGTAGATTTTTTCTTCCTGTTGTGGGAGCCCATAGAGTTACCGACCATCTGTCGGAGGCGTCGAGGTGGATGTGGCGCGGACGGTTTCGGAGTTTGAATCCTTATGCATTGCCAGTCACCAATCACACGCACGCAGCATCCCGGATCCCACCTCTCCCCTATCGCTCTTTTTACCACCCTGCCTCTTCCATTTGCCTCGTCCAATTGAATGGCGGACAGCGAGAATGAGCTACATCGCGATCATCGCGAAGAACAGCGTGCAGCGTTCAGACGACGCTTGAACGACGTACCTCTCTCTCCCGCTGAAGAACGTTGGCGGGACCGACAACTGTTCCTCGAATCTCGCGGCTACATGTTGCGTCCTCGACTCCGTCCTGGGTGGTCTCCATCTTGGAAGAAAGAAGGAGGCCCCAAGATTCGCTGGGCAGAGGATGCAATTTCCAGCCCGGTGAGTTTTCTTCGCATCCCAGCGCCTGCCGTCGCGCTTATGCATAACTTAGGCCCGCCCTAATCTCATCGACGCCACCCGTATCTCGGACGGCAAACTGGTGTACATTAAGAGGGTTAAAACGGGTGACAGGGGAACGGCTATCGTCGAAATGCTGTGTGCGGCGGAACGTCGTGATGACCCAAGGAACCACTGTGTACCCATTCTCGACAGATTCGCCGACGACGACGACGCGGCGATCTCATACATCATCATGCCATTTCTGCGTGATATACTCGAACCTCCATTCGAATTCGTTGGCGATGTTCTGGATTTTACTAGTCAAATTCTCGAGGTAATTTCACCATACCAGTCTCTAGCCAGCCCCTCACATATTGAGAAAGGGCCTTGTATTTCTGCACGAGAATGGCGTTGCTCATCGGTAAGACCATTCCCGCTTTTCTCCATTACCTGCCTCAAACCTATATCACAGGGATTGCTCCGAAGATAATTTGATGATGGACGCAAATCCCTTGTATCCAAAGGGCTTTCATCCCATCAAAGATCTGTTCCTTCCGGATGTTGTGACCGTGGCGCGCCCACGTTCTCGCATTTCTATTCCCGCTGGAATAAGATATTTCTACACTGGTTTTGGCATGTCATCCCATATCACTCCAGACTCTCCCGACAAGCTCGTCGTTGGCTGGGAAGGTCGAGACCAGGAAGTCCCAGAATTGGGCAATGTCCCATACGACCCATTCAAGGTCGACATCTTCACTATCGGGAATATGCTTCGCCGCGTATTCCAAAAGGTAGCTGATCTTTCTAGATCTGCGGAGAGCGCTGACTTCTCATTTGTGTTCTAGGAGTATTCCAACGTCGAATTTCTCACTCCTATCATTGAAAGCATGACCAGACAACATCCTGCAGAGCGGCCTACGGCCGCTGCGGTCCTGGAACACTGGTGTACGATTCAACCTACTTTCTCTGTTGTGCACCGACATTGGAGGCTCGTCTCGCGTAAGAAGTTCGTGCCTGTGTTTTGGAGCCTTATAGGTGTCGTGCGGCTTAGTGTCCATGCATTGAAATGGGTGTTTGGCCATAGATACCCTTACTGATCGTATATTTCGTTCGGCTGTAGTTCTTGTCTTACGACACTGTTCCGGGCTGTGGATATCTATGTCGTTGCTTGCAGTTCCATCTGGTGATTGATGACATTTAAGACCATGTGGCATGTTCGCATCGTGGTTGAAAGTGACTACGGTCAAGTATTCCACTATCTGGGCGCATGAAAACTGTCTGCTCTCACAATAGTGTTGTGGTGTCTGGTATGTGATTTCCTGAGCCATAAGATGTTCACCTTGGAGATTAGCTGTAAGTGGCAGGTGTTCTGATCCATCCACGGTACGCAAAACTCAATTGAGCGCGGGTTTCCTGGGACAACCGACAGAGAAGGTGTCTACGGCCATCTGCGTTAATAGAACCGCAGAACCCGAAGCGGTCGGGGCTTGCGATGACCAACGGACTTATTCCCCTTTTGGCGGCATCGCTCAAGCTGCCTCGTTGCAGGTTGCACGAACCTAACTTGGCATCCCAGAACTCGAAGGAAGGCTGTGCAGTGTATACAAGATATGAGGTAATGCCCACACCATTATGCCAGGAACTTCTGTCAATGCAATGCAGCGGAGGTCTGGGAGGCGACGGCTTTTCCCTCGCTATTGTCTACGTCTCCTCGTGCAGCGGGTGATACTCAGCAGCGAGTTCTGTGCTCATCTCCTGCGTGTACGAGCGTGCACGGAGGTCACCAATTGTCATCCACTTCTTGTCGCGCTTTCAGCAACCCTGGATGCTGACTGTCTTGCCTCAAGCAGTGCTCCCACATACGGGGAACACCGTTCACACGCGACATACGACGCCACAAGCCCTTTCGCTTCGAAGCTATAACGCATGACCCGCAGTCGCTCGGGGCAATTACAATCGATCGCAGCACACGGTTTCAAACTGTGCTGGCCGAATACCGGACACTGCCCGCTGTGAACAATGAACGTGTTCTCAGCGCGCTGTGATTTACTTGATGACTGTAAAACGTACGTTTCTAGACTCATCCAGACAGTCCTCATTATCGTCGCAGACATATCCTCCATCTACATCAGCAAAAGCGCCAAAACACGGTATGACCTTGTCTGGCCTTGGTGACGCGGCAATAGGGTATTACACGGTGCCCGCTGCAAGCCCGATGCAAGGCAGGATGCACTCGCGCTGCAAATGGTGACTGGCAACGCATAGGGATTCAAACTCCGAAAACGTCCGCGCCACATCCCCCTCAACGCTCGAGAGACATGGTATGGGGAACTGTGAGCTTCCACAACACTGAGAAAAATTATCTATCATCATGTTAAATCATATAAAATCGAATAGACATGTTTCTTTTCATTCGATTCGGCAAAGCATTACTAGTTTTCAGTCGGGCCTCATGGGCGGAACAGCTTTCAGACCTTTTCGGACAGGTTCGTGCACTTTCGGACAAAATATAGCACTTTTAATCAAAAGAAAGGATTGAGGCCGATTTTACATGATTTATGGTAATAGTTTCCTAATTTTCCTATGCGCGGGGAGGTCCAATGTTCCCCCCACCCAAAACAGCCCCGAACAGATATAAGCGCCCACCGAGATGCGCAGAAATGCGCTTTACATAATCAGATTTCGACGCGTCGCGCTCGTCGATCAAGCACAAGGGGGTTGCGGACCGTTAATCCGGCACAAGGGGTTGGTTAGTTAGTTAGACGGTCCATAGCCTTATCGAAAAAATGCATGTGGATGATAAACCTAGACCTAGGGTTACAGTTACCATATTGGGTTGCACCCGGGAGCCTCATGTTTCAACGGCAAGCCTCAGACAGCTACATAAAATCACGATAAAACAAAGGTTATTTCATTCCCATTGCCTGGAGTACCAAGCTGACAATGTTCGGTCATTAATGGACCCATAGATGGACCTATCTGTGGACGAAGAAGGATTCGTGCTATGCCCAGATTGTCAGATCAACATCGCAGTCGGCGCTGGTGGAATCAACAACTTTTGCAAGCGACATCTCGGGAGCAAGAAGTGCATCAGTAACCAGAAAAAGAGGAAGAAGACTGAGGATGCAAGCTGCGGTACAAAGACAATTACAGCCTGGTTTTCAAAGAAGGCGGCATCGACAGCACCTATACCGTCGACAGTATCAGCGCCGCTGCCAATTATACCACAGGCAGACCCTCCATCTGAAAAAAGTGTTTCCTACATAGCTACAGTATCAAATTATATGTTCTATGGTAGTGATATAATAGCATCCATAGCTCTATAGAATCACCCTGCTTGGCTATATAGAGCTATGCATGCTATCATAGCTTCCATAGCTATAGGTGCATGCTATATAGTGCTATATATTTATGACAGGTAGCTATGGGTGCTATGTAGCTAACATAAGTTTACATGCTTGCTATGGCCACTATGATATTTATGTGAGCATGGGTAGAGCTCACGAAAATTAAGTTAAATCATGCTATATTGGGGACTCGGGCACTTATAGTCATGTCCTAATATCTATGTATTTACTATGTTATTCAAATTCACAACACTCCGCACTCTTGAAGGGAGCGGCGACGGGATGCTCTCTCGGGCCAAGTGTGTTGTCGCAATCGGGTGCATGCGCATTCGAGCGCCGGAGTGTGCGGGGGCATGAACGCAGAGTGCGCCGATGCGGGCATTGGCGCGGGCACGTCAGTATGGCGCGGCGCTTACGCGTTAGGACGCGCGCGGACACATCCGCTAGCAGGGCGCGGGCAAGTCGGCGGGGCGGGGAGCGAGTACATGAGCACGGAATGGCGGGGTACAAGCGCTGGCGCGGGCAGCCCGACGATGCGGGCCCGGCGCGATGGGACGCACTGGTGCAGGCGCGGAACGGCAGGGAGAGGGTGAGTAGGCGTAGGCGCGGGCGTGCGTTGCGTCGGCGTAGCGAGGCGCAGGCACGATGGACGCGCAGGCGCAGGCGCGGAACAGCGGAGTGCTGATGCGTAGGCGCGGAACGGCGGCGGGATGGGGCCCTGACGCGACGGGGCGCGCAGGCGCAGGCGCGGAACGGTGGCATGCGGGCGCATGGGCGAGGAACGGCGGGGTGCGGGAGATAGCGCGGGCACGCTGACGTGGCAAGGCGCGGATGCGGCGGGGCGCGCGCGCGTGGGCACGGAGGGGCACGGACACAGGCGCGTTGGCGAGGAGAGGTGGGGACGGAGGCAATGTGGCGACGGCATGGTTGCGCAGCCCACGCGCTGGCACTCGACGCGGCAGGGCGCGAGTCCTGGTGAGGTTGCGGGGCCCGTGCGTGCGTGCGTGCGTGCGTGCATTGGCATGCTTGGCCCCGCGCCTGTGCGCCCGTGCGCGGCCAAGGGCCTGCACCCGCAAGCAGACCTGCGCCGGGCCTCATGCCTGCGCATATGGGTCGTACGCGCGGGCATATGAGCGTTGACGGGGCCATACGTGGCCCCGCATATGCGGCGGAGCTCGTTCGCGAGCGTGCGTACGGCGGGGCGTGGGCGTCGGGGCGTACGAGGGAGGCAGGGGACGAGGGAGGCAGGGGGCGTGCATGAGGTGACGTGGTTCCGGGGGAGGCGGGACGGCGGCGGTGGAGAGGCGGCGGCGGCGGCGGTGGAGAGGCGGCGGCGGCGGCGGTGAAGAGGCGGCGGCGACGGCGACGAGACGGCGGCGGCGGCGGCAAACGGATGGGAGGCAGGCGGCAGACGACCGGACGAAAAAGAACGAGAGTGTCGCTCGAAAATGAGCGACACTCTCTTCGTCAGTACAAAGGATAACGAGAGAGTATTTTTTTTACTTACCTTACACCCTTCCGATCCGTTACATCCACCCGGCCCTCCTAATTGATGAGATATGAAGAGAAGAAGTGGGGAGATAAAGGAAATGAGGAGAAGGGAATACATACGAGTTAGAGCAACGAGTAGAAGTCGACGCGCGTTCGAGTGCTTCAGCCACCGAACGCGCGAGACTCATTCTCGAGCTACAACAACTCAAGTAAAATCGTTTAAAATACAAAAAAACGCAGTATGTACAAATATGTATTTTAAAGGCTATGAATGAGCCATGTATCTAATTGATGTATCTTACAACACTAGGCAGCAGAGTCAAGATAATAGAGTCTGCCAAATCAGCCTCTGACGTGACGCTCGGCAGCGCCCGGCAGCTACAATTTGTGGCTCCGCCGGGCAGACCCGGGCTCTCGTATTTAACGCACGCACGACGCGCGTCTTTCTTCTCTCTTCAACTACCACCATCTACTGCCACGTCTCGCTCGACGTCGCTCGTCGCTCGCTGCTCGCTGCTCGTTGCTCGTTGCTCGCTGCTCGCTGCTCGTTGCTCGTTGCTCATCCCTTGTCGCTCGTTATAGTCCTTGTTTGTTATCTTTGAGGTAAGCATTTTATTTTTGTTACTTTCTTACGTTGATGTCTTTTGTTTATTGTATTCTCTTAGCATAGGCTACTACATCTCCGCTTTTCTTATACTTTGGGTAAGTCCTCATCTATAATAGTCCTGCCAGTTAACTAACTGGCTTTTGCTACTTATTAGATTTCGCTTTTTATAATGTTTGTAAGTTATTGTTATAACCTTTCATATGTAGTTGTTTGACTAATGTTATGTATTTCAGAGGGTGGATATTTTTACTAGTCTGTTATGTAGTGTTGTAGTCTAGTATTATGTTCTGTTTGAGTTAATAAAAATTTGAGTTGTGTTTTTCATAAACTTTGTGAAGTTTTGTGATTGATAAAACAGAATTAAATATTCTTTTAAATATAAAGTAAGAAAATCCTATTGGAGCTTTTTAGTGTTATATATTAGAGGTCTACCTTGATAGCTATTATGGAGTATGATAGATATTCCTTTTGACTAGAGTTCACATCAGTAACATAGTATCTATAGGTTGTATAGCTAGATATCCTATCATAGCTTCATAGACAGCTCTAATGACTCTCATAGCTCTCATAGTTCTATATAGTACTCCACCCAAACTATATAGTACTATATAGCAACCCACCTAGCTATGTGGACTCCGTAGCAATTGACCTTGCTATGGCTCTAGGACATTTATGTAGGATGTATAGAGCTATATAGGACATACAAATTTTTCAGATGTCAGCGATACCCACATTCCAGCGACATACCCGCTCAGCATCCTGCAATCTCACCCGGCTCCAAACATGCCAGGGAGCTGCTTCGAAAGCTGAAGACTGCAATCTCACAGCTATCTCCATCAATTCCTGAGGCGGACGATGGTGATATGATTACCGAGGCCACTGCTGCTACTCACGAGATTCAGGCAGACATCCCAAGTTTACCCCTTCCTCTGGATACCTCATCTACCGACGCGACGACCGATGCGACTACCCCAATCCCAGATAGCAACGGCGATACGTCAACTCCTTCCGTCGAACCGGTCTTGCGAGATCATCCGAAGCGAAAGCGAAAGGGTAGGGGGATGGACAGTCTTTGTGAATGTTTGTGCAGGGAACATGCATCACCCGAAGGAGACGTCGTTGAGTGTGGGCAGCTGGGCTGTGAAACACGATGGGTGAGGCATGAATCTCTATGATGAAATGAGGAGAGCTCACAAATGAACAGTATCACCTCGAATGCATCAACCTCGGATTTGCACCAACACGCCGTTGGATTTGTGAGGCGTGCTCGCAGAGTCGGAAGCGATGGAGGGAGTAGATGAGCGCGTTCGATGCTGGGTTGGCGCGGGGTCCGTGCGGGCTGTAGTAAGCTTTGAAGATATCTTATCTTATCTTCATTTCCTAATATGGAAACGTGCCTGATTACATAGTTAGTTAGTTGACCCTGTAGTGCCCTTACCGAAAAAATGTACCGTATGTTTTCTGCTAACATCCCGCGACCCCCTTGATCAAGCAGGCGGGAAAGTGTCTGACCTCTGCCTCACTCCCTACCGCTATGACACCATGATTTTCCATGCGCATAGCGTTGTTATGCTCACTAAAACCCATCTGTTTCGATTTTTACTCAAGATTGGCAGAGCTAGAGCGAGGAAAGAGGACAGAATGGAGAAATCACTAGTGCTTTGCTAGGAGCTTGTTGAAAAGCTGTGTGAAGGCCATGGTAGCATCAGAATCTCGAGTTTATCTTCTACAAGTACTACAAGGGCTTCTAAATTACCAGAAGATCCTTTAATCTCAGAAAGAGGGGACTGAATGAGAATGATGCAGAGGCCCAAGATAAACATTTAATTTCTTCACAGCATCTCTCGTATATGCCCTGTACTTTTGTACATAGTTACCTGTGTCTATTACAAAGCTGACATCAATTTACCGTATTTTTCTGGAAGTCCCAGCATCAACAATCCATGCGCGCACGCCCGCGACCACATCCTTGAGCGATTTCGCGCGCGCGAGCATCACGTGACGTGGACACTTTTCGAAGCGGCGTTCACCACTGCAAAGCTCGATGCACTCGCGGCCGACCCCGGCTTGAGGCTTCGGAGTCTGAACGCTTGCCAAATGCGGTCGTCGGCACCACGGCAGACCCACAGCCCACAGCACGTTCAAATCGTGCATTTTGTAACTTGCAGGCTTTGTATTAACCTTTTGACACTTCAATAATCTCAACTGTACATACAGGCAATAAAGATAGCCTTACCGGATGGTCAGCGCATCACTGAGTGGCTGAAAAGCAAGGACATCCAGCTCAGATCGAAGTGACCGTTTTGAGAGTTCTTTTCAACAACACCGGCGCACTGTAGATCGTACCTGATATGTAACACCCAAAGATGGTTCTGGCCAGCACCTTCGGAAGTGCAGAGGGGCATCATGGTCACTGTGCCATTTCCAACCGAGCAGCTGCCTTGGAAAGTTGAAAGAGGGCAGGATTTTGGATTTCTCTAACACATTTTAGCTTCAACATAATCCAGATGTCATTTATCACATAACGCAGTATCTATTCAGCGGAAAGTCATTCAGATAGAGGATATACGACACGAGAATGCAACGGCAGGCACTGGTAGGTGCTAATGTCGACCATACGCCACCGACCGAATTTGGCAAGCGTTCAGACTCCGAAGCCTCAAGCCGGGGTCGGCCGCGAGTGCATCGAGCTTTGTAGTGCGAGTGCATCCTGCCTTGCATCGGACTTGCAGGGGCACCGTGTAATACCCTAATGCCCGGTCTAACTGGGCGCACGACGTCATTGACATCCCTTGCAGAGTCGGGATGACGCTGCCTCTGGGAAGACAATGACAAGGTCCAGGCCAGTCTGATTCTGCGATCGATGGTGCATTCCATTCTGGGCGTAAGTTGGGATCCTCGCCTGCTATCTGGGTGATCATGGTATGGCAAAGTAATGTAGGCTCGGGACTGAGTGCCCTGCTTGAGCAGCACTATGTGCATAGTAGCTATCCTGTACTCTAATACAACTCATCAGGAAAATTGGTTTTTTATATAGCTTCCAGCCAATGGTATGAGTCCTATGGTAGTGCTATGGACCCTATATATTTTGATAGCACACCTATATAGCTCTATGAGGCCTATCACAGCTTCTATAGTCATTGGTACAGGCTATATAGAGCTATGTAATTATGAGTGACCGCTATGGCAGCTATATATTATCATAGGGTTGCTATCAATGCTATAATTCCTATCATACTGTATCTAAACCCCAAAGATATATTTAAGCAATAGCATCTCAAACTAATATCTGGGCTCAAAATAGTTATATTAGGGACTGAGGGATAATAAACAAAGAAATCTATTCTACCATACTAGGAGTCAAGTAAGTAAAATTTTAACAGACACTATGGATGAGGCCACATTGGTATGCACACAAAGATGGGCACACATGCACACACAAGGCACAGCGTGAGGCACGAGATATGACGTCCGTGCGCGAGGTGCGACGCAGCGTGCACGAATGTCAGGCTGCGGCGGGCCCATGCGCGACGTGGTAGGTGCACACTGCGCGGGGCGCGGAGGATGTGCGCGAGCCATCGGGAGGGCAGCGGGAGGCAGCGGCGGGAGGCAGCAGGCAGCAGCGGGAGGCATCGGGCCCGTGCACAAGCTGTCGCAGTGCGACGTGCTTGTGCACGGGACGCCGGAGGCTTGCACGGGGAGCGTGGAGGCCCGACACGGCAGGCGAATACGCCATGGCGCACACGGCGCAGCAACGCCTGTGAAACGTCGAGCTGCGGCGCAGGCCTGCGCACGGCCGTGCGCGACATGCGTGCATGTGCTCGCTGCCCGGCGTGCCCGTCCCGCGTCGTGCTGCGCTGGTGCGCCCGCAGGCGCCCGCCCTCGGTCGCGCGCAATCTGCGTGTGCGTGTGCCGGGATCCCCGCCGGCTGGGCCATGATGCCGGCTGCCCGTGCACTGGCGGCCTTGCGTGCGCGAGCGGGGCCGTGCGCACGCAGCCGGGGCTGTACGCAGCACGGCGGGATAGCGCGCAACGAGCGGGCCCGTGTGCGAGACGGGGAGGCCGGTGCAGCGCATTTGGCCCGTGCGCCACGCAGCGGCACCGTATGCGGGACGGCGACGGCATAGGCGAGGGGCGGAGCCCGCGCGCGAGGCAACGGGCTCGCATGCGGGCTGTCCGGCGGGGCATGCGCTGTCACACGCGGACCTCGGGCGTTGGAGACGGCGCGCTGGCCCCTGCGGGTGTGGCGGCGATGCTGAGGCGGTGGGTCGACAAGGGGGAGGCGAAGGCGGGGGGCGAGGGAGAGGGAGAGGCGCGCGGGAGGGAGTGAGATCGAGAGTACCGCTCGAACGAGCGGTACTCTCTGCGTTAGCACGAATAAACACAAAGAATTTTTTTTTACTTACCCAGGGGGCCCTCAGCATCCTGCAGCCCTCCTTTGGCATTTGGCTTGACGGGAGAAAACGGGAGGAGGAGAGGAAGAGAGAGAAGAGATGGGGGAGTGGTGGGAGGAGAATGACAAGTCGAACTTCGACGCGCGTTCGGTGGCTGGACCACCGAACGCGCGCGAGTTCGAATGTCTTCGAATCTATAAACTGCAATAAATTCGTAACAATTTTAGGGAAAATAGCATACTTACCTTCTGCTACAATCATTCGGTCGAATGAGAAAACCAAAGACCTCAGGTACGATAAACTCCCAGGCAGCGAGATGAACTTAATGAAGTCTGCTGCCAGCCTCTGACGCAGCGCGCCCGGGCCGAGCTGCATTTCGGGCTCCGCTCGCCACGTCTACATAAGTCGCGTGCGACTCGCATCCTCTCTTTCTTCTCTACCACTACCATCTCCGTTGTTTCGTTTGTCTTTGCTGCTTCTTCAAAGGTAAGCTTGCTTGTTATCTTTCTCATGTTGTTATCCTTATGTCTAATGTTAGGTTTTCGCTTTTTTGTTATTTTGGTAAGTAATTCTTGTGGTCTCTTATCTTATGTTTCTTATGTTTGTTTTTCATCAGATTTTCGCTTTTTTGTAACAGTGGTAAGTGTCTTATAGTCTTTGAAAGTTATGTTGACTAATTTTATGTTTTCTTTTAGATGTCTAGTCTTGAGTTAGTTAGTTTTGTAGTATAGTTGTATTTTGAATAATATATTTATTGTTTGCTATTTTATCAATGTGTGATTGTAGTGATCTGGAAGACTACACAAGTGAAATTAGTGAATGCAAAGTAGAATACAGTTCAATAGATCTATATGCTAGACTTGTGATCTGATAGCTGTAATAGTCATAATAGATATATCTACCTAGTATAGTTGATATCAGTGTTATAGTTGTTATAGTTGTTATAGCTTTCATAGCTATATCTCTTATCATAGCTTCATAACCAGCTATGATAGCTATGATAGGACTATATAGCACTCCACTTAAGTTACATAGCTCCATATAGCTCAAAGGGGGTGCTATATAGGCTATGGAGTAAAGGGCATTCCTATGGCCCTAGGAAAGCTATATAGCCTTCAGAGGGCTATGTAGTACCTACAAATTTTCCTGATGCTATTACTGTGCTCTTGATTGGATATCAACAATTTGTAGTTGACAGCCGGAACTAGACACTGGAAACGCGTCGCGGCGCGCGTCACTTATGCGGACTGGTGTGGGCAGCACTTGATTTCGAACTGAAATACCTCGGCCGTCGGCTCGTAGCAATGCTTGCTACATAATTTACATAGCTCAACATCCACATGTAAGAAAGTGGTAGATGAAGAAAAAAAGATAGTTTTCATTGGATATGCGGTGTAGGCACTCGTCGCCACGGCACATGGCGGCTGCAAGCCATAGCTACTTCATCAGTAGAACAGGCAAGTCCTTGAAGCGTCTTGCAAGAGGCTCAAGAGCCCAAGTGCGATCAAGCACCCTTATGTTCTGGATAGATGCAGTCAAGCTCGAAAGCTCTTTTCAGCACTTGCGAGAGCTGTCAAGACACCTTTCCAAATTCGGAAGAGCTCGTTGCCGCCTGACCTGCGCACTCTTGCAGGTTCTTGATGGCTCTTGACAGCTCTCGGAAAGCTCTCAGAAAGCTCTCAGAAAGGTCTCGGAAAACTCTCGGAAAGCTCTCGACAGAGCCGTCGAGAGCATGCATCAATTTGATTACACTTTCGGCAGGCACTGAATGATCAGAAAACCGATCCAATGATATTGCAAACAGCTACGGTGGTAAGGAATGGACGGATCCTAACGAGTGTAGGCGTAGAGTGTGGTATCAGTGATGCATGACTACGGAGGGGCGGGGAAGCTGGAGTCCGACAGGCTACGGGGCTGTACGACTTTGAGGCAAGATGACAGGGCTGGAGTCCGACAAGCTACGGGGCTGTACGACTTTTGAAGCGAAGGATGCGAGTAAATACAACGAGCGTTGATTATTGCTGTTTGCAATAATGTTGGCCACACTTCCTTTTCGGGATACCAACGAGTTTTGCGCGCGTTGGGCGGCAAATGTTTTCGGTCGTAGCTAGCTCATTTCGCATTCAAATAACACGATCTCTTCTGATTCTGAAAGTACTCATCGAACTCTTGAGGCGCGTGAAAAGAACAGGGAGAAACCGCTTTTCGAAATATCGAAAATGCGGCCCCCCCAGGGAAGTTTGCTGTGATTGTAAGGTAACTACGAGAGCTATTGACAAATGGTCAACGGATTCGGGGAAGCATTTTGATTCCGCTCAGGCGACAAAAATCCCGGAGCGAATCCGTTGGGTTTTGAGTGAGATTGGAATTCCGAGTTGCGGCACAGATCGACAAGGCACGCGCTTGTCAGCTCTGCCCGGACTAGCTCTCTGTCCTCCCTCTACCATGTCCGTCGCCCGCGACAAGAAGCGCAAGGAGGAGAAGAAGAAGAAGAAGAAACAAGGTACGAAAGAGAAATCCTCGACTAAGAAGACTAAAGCTGCCGAGCAGGAGTCTTCTGAGCAGCCCAAGAGCAGGCCGCGGCCGCAGATGGTGCGCAAAGGCACGGCAACAACGACTCCCACAGCCCCCCCGGATGATCAGCTCCTTTCTGACGATGCACCTGCCGCACAATCCGACAAGCCTGTGTCGTCCGAGGACAACGAGCTGGTACAGTCTGCCATTGCCGGTTTGATGGGTTTGAGGAGCAAGGAACCAGCACTGGTGCCGAGAGGTGAACAAGCAGATGATGGCGGCATGGGTGAAGACGAGGTACATGCTCGGCAAGCTGAGAAGAGAAAGAGGTTTGAGGAAAGTGAAGAAGACGAGGGTGAGGACGATAAGAGTGGGGATACCTCTGAGGAGGAGGAGTCCGAGGAAGACAGCGAGGACTCCGAGGACAATGAAGGGGACAGCGCTGTCGAACGGGCTCTGCTGGTGGATACAGGTAAGTACAGCCCTGCTATGGAATTCGAGACACTCACCCGTGACCATTAGGCTACAAAGTAAAGTTCTCCGTCCCTTTCAACGGCGCGACAGAGTCGATAGCGGTCTCCTCGAAGACAGAATGGCAGACCTTTGTCACAAAACTGGCCAATCTGATGTCAGTTTCGCCGAAAGACGTTAGTGTCGCATATCGGTTCAGTGTCGACGCTCGCTCAAGCCCCTACACTCACCTCTCCAAGGCTGCCCACCTTCGAGAGCTCTTCAAGAAAGCTCCTCGTGCCGCTCGTTCATCCCGCTCCAAGAAGGAATTTTTTGTTGAGCTGAAGGATCTTGGCGAATCACGAGGGAAATCCTCAGGAGCGAAGGACAAGAAAGTCGTCAAGAAAGCAAAGAGCGTGAGGTATATGTGCTCGAGGATTCTCACGTCTCACGTCTTCTGCCTGCTGACTGTGTTTCATCAACAGGCGGTATCAGATTCTGATTCCGGAATTGACAGCAGTCATGATGCTGATGGCGAGAAGGCACGAAAAGGCAAGAAGAGCATGACGCAGTGGGTCGCTCAGCTCGAGCGCGACAACAAGTGCGACGAGCATGTAGGTCGAGCGTGCATCAAGTTGCGCGATCGTCATATTCAATTGAGTAGGACCGATCTCAATTCATGGGCCATCTTTCTGTGCGTAATTCTCAACAAAGCTGAACCTTCGATAGTGAACTGACTATCTTCTAGCAAAATGGCTATGCTTCAACGACAAGTCCGCCACCGAAGCTCGTGCTCGATAATGACAAAGTGGCATCTCCGACGAAGATGGCGGGCTCAAAAGCGACCGATCCTCAGGCTCTGCCTGTCCCGTATGCCCAGGGCTATCCTGTGATGCCGCCAGGCCAGCCATACGCGTACATGCCATCCCCTTTCCCGCCGGGCTATCTTCCACAGCCTCAGTGGTATGCTATGCCCTCGACATCGGACCATCATGGCCAACGTCGTATCAATGACATGCCAAGCTCGGATCCAATTGAGGATGCTGAAGATGTTTCATTATTCCCTCTTCTCTCCTCATGGTTAACAGACCTCGACTCAGGGAAGCGAGGCAAGATGGGCATAATTTCAGTCAGTTTGCACCTGACTTTGCAAAGCACAAGTATATCCGCATTCTTGATATTGAAGCTCTCACAACCGAAAGGATCACCACCATTTGTCCAGGAATACCTGTTGGGACTGCAGATAAAATCCTTGCATATGCACGGAAGGATACAGAGGTGGTCCGAAAGGGAACGGCGACGCATGTGTGAGATGCAAAAGGACCTCCAGAACAACTGGTAGATTTTTGTGAAGTGATGCCTTTAAATTGTTTTATCTTTCATTTATAATCTCTTTCACTCCCCTACTCATTCACATACTAGTACTATTTCAATATCTCAAATACCCTTAGTTCAAATGCCCAGCCTTCTTATAATTCTAGAACTATTATTTACAGTTCAACTTGCTTAGCTTTTACAAAGTCATATTCTTACTATGCACCTTCACATAACAAAATCACAATTTTTGAATTTTCCAATATGCACAGTGAACAAACCAGCCATAAGCATCTTCAGCTGTAATTGACCAAACCGACTCATTGAGGCGTAGATAAATGTCCACTGGATCATGATCATCCTCCATAGCTTCTCTTATCAGCCCTCCCTTGCGTCTGATATCTGCTTTGATTGCTGAGAAGGCAAGCTCAATGGGATTATAATCTGGCGAGTAAGGGGGGAGGAACAGATATCGCATACCCCTAGGTATAAGTAAGATAACTGTAAGTCAACCATGCAGTATTTTTAGAATGTACCTGGCTTCTATCATGTCAAGTGTCTCTTGATCCTTGTGTATACGACAGTTGTCCATGATGATGACAGAGTTTGGAAGAGGCCAAGGGTTCATCTGATCAAGTAGACCATCAATAAAGCGAGCAAAGCGACACTTGTTGAATGATCCTTCAACAATATCAGCAGCCAAAATGCCATTCAGAGAAAGAGCAGGTAAGATTGAGTATCTGGTCAATCAGTCAGCTTAGGTTACATAGATAGAATCCGCAATGATTACCATTTCCCGCACACAAAGAAAGCTTTTCGAACTGCCCGCCGCCCACGAATTGACCATGCATAGCCACGGTACATTGTGCGACGATCAGCTGCGCTTTCGTCGACAAAGACAAGTTGGTCCCAATTGTACCTGCCAACCTTTGCAGTATATGCTGCTCGCCGATGAATGCTTCGCTCTGCCGCAGCACGTGTTATCTGGTAGTATGCAGAAGAAAGTCACTTTCAGTACTGATGCAATGGAAAGGTGGTGATATACCTTCTTCATGCTGTATCCAGAGCGCTTGAGAGTCCTCCATATAGTAGACAAGGGTGTCGGTAAGAGTCTGTGATTTGATTACAAGGGAAGCTGTAACTCGAGTAGAACATTGAGAATAATGGAGTTACATACAAATACGTCTTCTGCCGTGAGTGCTCTCGGCCTACCATGCAATCTCCTATCCCGTTCGGGTCTGGCTACATCACCGGTAGTGCGCCAGAGTTGCATGATTCGTCGTTGCTGCCGGGGACTGACCCCCGTGAAGGCCTTGACTTCCCCTGGATCCTTGCCACAGACTGTCATTCGAACGATGACTAAAGCAAGGGTTGGATGGATGGCAACATCTCGAGGCATACGTGATGGGAATAGATGGAGGTGAATGGTCAAGACGCACGGCACCAGTGAGTGCCGGACGAGCGCCTGCCGCGTGAGCACTGTACTGCAACGAGTTGGCCCAAACCTCAACGGATTCGCTCCGGGATTTTTGGCGCCTGAGCGGAATCAAAACGCTTCCCCGAATCCGTTGACCGTTTGTCAATAGCTCTCGTAGTTATCTTACAATCACAGCAAACTTCCCGGGGGGGCCACATTTTCGATATTTCGAAAAGCGGTCGTTTCTCCCTGTTCTTTTCACGCGCCTCAAGAGTTCGATGAGTACTTTCAGAATCAGAAGAGATCGTGTTATTTGAATGCGAAATGAGCTAGCTACGACCGAAAACATTTGCTGCACCCAACGCGCGCAAAACTCGTTGGTATCCCGAAAAGGAAGCGTGGCCAACATTATTGCAAACAGCAATAAGCCCATGCCTTTTGATATTTTCTTGTTCGCAAGCCGTATTATCGCAGCGAAGGAGGTACAGACGGGCTCTTCTGGCAAGGATCTCATCGTTACTGCCTCGGGTGTCAACGACGCAACACCATATGACGTGATGGGGTATGTATGCAAGGCAGTATTTTCACGGTGCGCTCCCAGCTCAGTGAGCCAATCCACAAGATCATGACGTTCGCCGTGAAGCTCCGGTGTTCAAGCTCCATGCGAGACGCATGCGGAGGTCATCAAGCAGCTCAGCGCCGACTTCCCGAAGCCGTGGTTTGGATGGAAGGACGGGCGCGTCGTCAAGGACATCGACGGCATGACGTGGGAACAGACGGTGCCGCGCCTCCTGCACCCTATGCATGTCACGCACGAGGAGCGCTGGTTCGACTTGTCGCTATGCAATATGACAAGCGACTGGATCTGGCATGTCAAGGAATCGTGAATTGTGGTAGGCCAACGGCTTTGATTCTGCAGTTGTACTCATCGCTTGACAAGCATGATGCGTTCATCCAGGAGTGTCAAGCACACGTCTGCAGCAAGAAGTGCCAGTGAGTTTCCATCTGCCATGTTCTTTTTGTCATGCGCTGACTGACTTAATGTACTAATCCATGCTCCCCACGTTCTCGAGACATACTTCACATTCGACGATCGCCGTTCATCCGCCTATGCCAGCGTGTTGACTTCTGCATGCATCCGAATAGCAGCGGTGAGTGCGGTGAGGTTGACTTCTTTGTGTGCGCTCTGAGAAGGACCAGCATAGCGCTCGAGTAGATACTTTGACCTAGAGTGTACTTTGAACACAGAACAATATACTCGTTTATTACAAAATAGCTCGAATACATCATATAGTGGATTGGAAGAAGAAAAATATAACAGAGATCTCGAGAACAATCTGACATCACCTTGCCTTGCCTTGCCAGGTTCGACATTCTGGCTAGATCAGGGATGTATGCCGTTATCTGGGAATCTACGGTCAATTTGACGGCACATTACCTACTCGGGAAGCGCCGGCTGCGCCGGCTGAAACCTTGCATGGATATAGTTGAGAGGCTTGCTCATAAGTAGCTTTTTGCCTATCTGATGCTGAGCAAGATAGAAAATAGTTCGAACATCCCAGGCCCTCAAAGCACTCAATGGTGAGTTTAATAGGGTTCTGGACCACTGTCTTTTTTAAAAAAAAAATATTTAAAAAAAAAGGTGACAATATTTGGTGTTCCTGCTTGCTACGAAGGTGGCATGGTTGCAGCAGATTGGTGGAGACATAGGTGGTGTGCGCAATTGATAACAATGTCTATGAGTGTCTCTGTAGTTGAGATACACGAGTATTTATTTACAACTTACAGGTAGAGTGTTCGTCGAACGTTGAACTGCCCAACACGATCCTGACGCGGCTCGTGATGTGTCATTGTGACTTGTCACATCACTTGTAACTCACATCACGATTCAGGCTCCTACCCATCCGTCCGGGGAGGCAGGCGGGCGGTCTTCGAGTGCGGTGGAAATTGTGTGATGTGCTAGAGTAATGAAAACATTTCAGAAAACATATCAGCCACAATGCTTCAAACTCCGAACTCTTCAACCCGCTGCCTCCCCAGGACGGCTGGCACAAAACATATACAAACAAATGCCACAGCCCCGGTCGGAGGGGACGACAACCCAATTTGGTCAAAGCGTCCGCCGGGACACCCGGCATTTTTTCGTCAGTGTGACAGGACGCGTCGAGGAAATGCGTCACGCGTCGTCACGTGCGGCACGTCCTAAGCTTTCCATTCCCTTGCTTTCGGCACCGTGATGTCTATCCCCCGCCATCAGCTTGATTCTACATTGGCATTTCTTGCATCGGAAAATATCACACTCTCTAGTCTCTTATTGTCGCTTTTACATGACCGAGCATACACGACAAGTGCCGCTCTCGGTGACCTTGCTGCAAATATCACTCGGCTCTTAGCAGCATTCCTTCGTCATAGTTGCTTGACCAATTCAGTCATGAACTGGGCCCTGCATGTTTCCACGCAGAGATATCGGGAATGTATCAGATACTTAGTCGACAAAGATAACGGTTGGCATTTCAGTGCGCTTCATGCAAAAGCCCAACAGCTCTGTAATTTCCGCATCGAGCACATGGCCAACGACATGGAGCGTATAGCACCTGAACTATGGAGTTTAGTTGAAGTACTTCTAACTGCAAATGGAACTGCAGGACTGGAGGAGGATGTCATTGATGAGGAGCTAGCGAACTCGGAGGATGAGTACTGGGAAGCACTCCGCGTCAAAGGGTTCGAGGAGAAGTCGGCGACTCAGCAGAAAAGGAAGAGGAAAGAGAGCAGACGCATAATCTGTAACGTAAGTCTGTACTGCATATCACAAGGGTAACAGAAACTCACCGAGGTTCATAGAAACAAGTCGTTGTTCTCAGTATCCTAATGCAGAACACGAACCAGCAGTGTAACACACTACAAGCAGCTTTCGGCATTTTTCTGCACTCGTGTAGTACTCCAGAGAAAGTCATCAAGTCCACTGCATGCATGGGCCTTTCGATCTCACTATCATCCATCCATAATGCGGTGAAATCCCTGTCGGACGAGAGTCGGGAAACCCTACGTGTTCTGACCAGGTTCGGAACCTGTGTCGTTCCCAAGTCGTACGGCAGTGTCAACACGGCGCCAAGTCCGTCACTAGAGCGGCGACGCTGCTAGTGGTCTCGAAGAGTACGACGCTAAGGCCCGTTCCTTAGCGAAGAGAGATAGAGGATGGTTGAGGCAGTCGAGGAGCGAGGATGAGAAGAGCGAATTGAGCGACTGTATTGCAAGTCGAGATACAAGATATACAAGAGGATAAACTTAGTGCTACAGGTCCGTGTACGTGGGGTTTATATATGTGTAGGTACGGTAGGATATCCTAGGCGAAAGAGGCAGACGAAAGAGGCAGACGAAAGAGGCAGTAGGATATCCTATACGAAGTCTTAGATAAGCAGTCAGTGGAGGAAGCGATGACAGTAAGTGACAGATCGATGGATCGATAGATGGTTGGAGGGCGTCATCGCAGAAGAAAAGAAATGATAAGTCCTTGTAAAAGAGAAAAGAAAATACGGTCATAACATCACCCCTCGTCCAGGTGTCAAGTCGTCCCGACTTCTCTGCACCCAAAACATCCTGTCACAAGAATCTTCCATGCGAACCGTGAAGCAGTGATTGCAGGGCCTCCCTTCTTTCCCTTTGCAATGCCGTTGAGTGGCGTAACATCGCGAACAAGAGCTGCGCCGTCTGCCGAGGGTGGTCTCCGTGGTGAGTCGTAGGTTCTGGAAGTCCGTCTTGTCACAGGTGTCGCGCTGCTTAGCACCCTGGCAGGCTTCACAAGGTGGCGGACCGAAGCAATTCCGGTGAGCCTGTGCGCAATTGGTGCACCTGATGAGTACTCCCTTCTCCTTCCACGCCGCGTTGGTCCGTCGCAGTTTCTCTCCTGAGGGCGCTATTACCCATCGTAGTGGACCGGAATCGTCGGAGGTGGGATTGAAACACGTTGCGGTAGATGTCACGGGCGTCGTGTCGGTTACTGACGGAGACTCGTTTGCGAATGGACTCAGGAAAGAGGGGGTGAGGGATACGTCCTCGAGGTCGCGGGGGTCCATTGATGTGGGGAGTATCGGCGGCGAGGTCATGGTGGGCAGTGTCGGCGGGTCCGGGGTTGAGTACAGCCCATTGAAGGGGTTGGGGATGAACAAAGTGTCCACTGCCGTCAGGTCGAATGGGGTTGGGCTGCGAAGCAGGTCGTCCGGCGGCATACCAGGCGACCAGTTCTTCATCGCGGTGTCCAATATCTCGTACGACCCAATCGATGTCGTTGAATCCCATGATGGATTGATCCAGGTGATCTCCGAGGTACTCGAGGTGTTGCCAAACACCGCATCCTTGAATGGTTCGAAAGGACTGCTGTTGCCGCTCGAGCGCTTCCTGGGCTCGACGGTTCACCTGTTCGAGCGCATCTGCCATATCCTGAGCACTTCGATTCAATGCCTCGCGTTCTTCTTGGTTCTCGAGGTGCGAGCGCCATGCATCAACCACTGCATTAGCCCTTGCTGTGGCCTCGTCAGAGTATCCGGACAGTGCGTGGACAGTGTTGCGCATGTAGTTCTCGATGGCTCCTTGGTATTCTGGTCTTCCTAGAAGAAGGAGGTGTCGCACGGAAAGGAGGTCATTGATCGTGTTGAACTCGACATTGACGGGGTTCAGAATGACTGTATCGTGATTTCGAATGGGGAGGGGGCGCGACTGGTAGTATTCCGTGCGGTCTCGGTCCTGCGACGTTGGAAGGCGCCCGCCGTTGCGTCGTTCAACAACGCATCGAGCATGCTGATGCCATAGGGCGGCGGTGTACTGGGGTCGTCCTGGGAATGGAGATGCGTGTTCCTGTTGTCCTCCAGATCCGTCGAGAGGCTTCCAAGAGTTCTCGTCGTGGGCAAAGACGCGTTGGACAAGCATGAGTGCCTCTCCCATCTCGATGGACGAGACGTCCTGGGGTTCTCGTTGCGCGATCTGTTGGAACCAGTCGACGACCTTCTGGCGGTCTGCAACGCTGGGGTCGTTGTCGTCGATGATGCGTTGGACTGTCGAGATGCTCGTCTCCTCGGGGTCGGGCTCCGGTGTGGCAGTTGTGAGTTCCGTGGCAAGTTCCTGCCACGTCTGGTGTCTCTGGGGCCATTGGCCGGCATCCCCCCACTCGATCCATTGGTTGTCGCTGGTCTGTTGTCCCGCCTCCGTGTTGTTGGTGTTGATCGCCTGCCATCCTGTCCCGGTGCCGGCCCAGACCTCGGCGTTGGCCTGACTGGCGGCTGAGTGAAAGCTACCCGCCTCGTCGTCCTCATCGTTGTCCGTGGTGTCGTCCTCATGCTCGGAGGAGGAACGATCGGTGTCACCCTCGGCGTCGTCATCCGTGGTGTCGTCCTCGTCGTCTCCGTCTGTGGACTGGTCGTTGGCGATGGTGGGTGAGGCGTCGAGTAACGGTGTGGTCTCGTCGATGGGCATGGCCTCAGATTGTACGGGTACGGAGTGATACTGTTCGGGCTGGGGCTGGTAGGCGGTGGAGATGCGCAAGTAGGGGTGGGATTCGTTGTCGGCGTTCCCGTTGTAGGAGTCGACGTCGCTGTCGGTGGTATCGGTCTGCATAGTCGGAGAAGCAGGAGAAGAAGGGCAAGGCATATTGCGATGAGAATGATACTGATTGTGATGACTAGAATGAGAAGAGCTGCTGGTGCGGTGAAGGACATTCGCTGTTGGGGTCAAAAGGTGAAAAGTTACCCCCCTTTTATACTCGACGTCCGCGTCGTGTGGCTATGCTAGAAGTGCCTTTTTCGGTTTGGATATCCTGGCCGCGCGTGGAGCGACGCGGGGCTGTTGTGCCTTTAGCTGCCAGATTTGGTATGCGTGGATTTCGTCCGTCGGAGGAAATCCCAGTGGCGGTGGACTGTGGCCGGAGGGCTTGAGGGTGCCGTTTATGGAAGTCTGCGATAGCGGCATCGGCCGTTCCCTGTACATTGCCCATAGGTTCCCAAGTATCGTCGGCATCCGAATAGCCCTTCCAGTGGACGAGGTACTGCAGCTGATTGCGGTAGCGGCGCGAGTCCACAATCTTGTCAACCTCCCATTGTTCTTCATTGTTGACAAGATCCGGTAATGGCGGCGGCGGAGTTGGTCCGTTGGCTTCCGTGGTGCGATAAGGTGAGAGATACGATGCGTGGAAGACCGGGTGAATCTTCCAGGTCGGAGGTAGTGCGAGCGCAAAGGTGACGGGTCCAAGGACCGAGGTGATCTTGAACGGACCATATCGTTTAGGAGCCAGTTTGCTCGTAGGGTGCGAAGTTCGGAGATTCGTCGCATCGAGCCAAACCTTATCGTTCTCCCTATAGTGGGTGGTGCATTCATGATCCGGTCCGCCATGTGTTGCGCCGCAAGGCGGTGTGATGCTTGGAGTCCTTGCGCAACCGTTCGAGGTTGTCGAGACGATGAGTCACTCCGGGGGTATCAGCTACTGCGGATGGAGCAATATGGGCACGTGGCGTATAGCCCATAAGAGCCTGAAATGGGGTGGTCTTCAATGATGCTTGGAGTGTGGCATTGTGGGAGAACTCCGCAAGCGGTAGTAGGCGTGCCCAATTGTCCTGGCGGTGGTTGCAGAATATTCGAGGTACTGTTCGACTTCTTGATTCAATCGTTCTGTTTGTCCGTCGGCCTGTGGATGGTATGCGGTCGTCTTGGCCTGAGATATTCCGAGTCGGAGACAGAGCGTCGCGAACCACTTGGAGGTGAATTGTGTGCCTCGGTCGGAGATAAGTTTCGTAGGCAAGCCAAAACGTCGGAAGACGTTAGCTTCATAGAGCGTGGAGAAGTCGTCGGCCGTCATGGCTTCTCGGCAAGGAACTAGGACTGCAGCCTTAGTGACATCATGGTCGATGAAGACTGCAATGGAGTCGAAGCCGTCAGACTCTGGGAGTTTGGTGATCAAATCTGTAGAAACCGTGGAGAATGGTAGCGTCTGGTTCTGCAGGGATAGGCTGGATAGGGATGTGGGGACGGTGGTTCTGATTCTTCATAGCTTGGCACGTTGTGCATCCCTTGACGAAATCCCGAATGAAAGAGACCATACCAGGCCAGAAGTATTCTCGTTGTACAAGCTCCACGGTGCGCCACTCTCCTGGGTGTCCATATGCCGGGTTTTCGTGTACTTGTCGTACCACCTTCCTTCGAATTTCGTCGAACTTGGCCACATAGATTCGTCCTCGATATAGGAGTAGGCCATTTTCGTCTAGGCTCCAACCGTCTAGTCCTTTGTCGATGAATGATGGTGCTTGTTTCCGCAGGGCATCGACGACGTCCTTTGACTTTTCGAAGCGATTTGCTTCTGCAATCAATTCAGCTTGAATGTCCGATTCTGGTGCTTGTACTCCCGTTCGTAGCGCTGAGATGAATACGTCTTGTGGTAATACAATCTGGTCTTCGTTGTCGTCCTTTCCTTCTCCATGGTCTGGTCGTCGAGATAGCGCATCGGCGCGTCATGGTCTTTCCGGCCGCATGTCGGATGGTATAGTCGAAGCGAGACATGAACAGCATCCAGCGTGCTTGTCGTCTTGTTAACTTGTGAGCGTCCTTGAAGTAAAGCAGATTCTGATGATCCGATACGATATCAATCTGGTGTGGTGACCCTTCTAGATAATGTCGCCACGTTTCGAGTGCTCGAATGATGGCAAGAAGTTCTCTGTCGTAAATGTCGTAGTTCCGTTCAGTGTCGGTGAAGGAATGCGATAGGTAGGCGCAGGGATGGGATCGTCCGTCTTCGCCTTCTTGTGAAAGCACTGCGCCATAAGCGAATGCTGATGCATCCGTTTCGACCGAGAAGGGCTTTGTGGTGTCTGGTTGGGCAAGGATGGGTGCGGATGTGAACCGTTCCTTGAGAGTTTCGAAGGCTTCTTGCTGCTTTGTGTCCCAGACCCACTTCTCGTCCTTCTTGGTAAGGTCATTCAGCGGTCGTGCGATGGATGAAAATCCCTGGATGAATCTCCTATAAAAGTTTCCGAATCCTAGGAAGGATCGAACATCTCGGACGTTCTTGGGCACCGGCCATTCCTTGATTCCTGCAAGCTTGACGGGGTCCATCTTGACAGTTCCCTTCTCGAGAATAAGGCCAAGGTATTCAATGCTGGGGGCCTCAAATGTGCATTTCTCTGGCTTGAGTAGAGGTCGTTTTCCTGCAGGATGGTGAGGACTCGATGGACGATGTCACGATGTTCTTGCAGCGTGGCTGTTGCAATGAGGATATCGTCCATATAGATGATGACTTTGCCTGTAGCAAGGAGATCTCGGAAGAGGTCGTTCATCATTGTCTGAAACGTTGCAGGTGAGTTCGTAAGTCCAAAGAACATAACCATTGGTTCGAAGAGGCCTCGATTGGTGAGGAAAGCTGCCTTCCACTGATCTCCATCTCGGATGCGAATGTTGTTGTATCCCCATCGCACATCGAACTTCGTAAAGTAGGATGCTTCGCGAACTTTGTCGATGAGTTCCGGATGAGCGGTAAAGGGTACTTGTTCTTGATCGTCATCGCATTTAATTGGCGGTAGTCCTGTACGGGGCGTAGTTTGCCGTCCTTCTTTTTTAATGAAGAAGAAGGGGGATGCGAGTGGCGATTTGGATGGTCGAATATATCCTTTCTTGAGGTGCTGCGTCTAGGAACTTGTCGAGGGATTCCTGTTCTCTGGGGCTAAGGGGTACATCTTGCACCTGGTCCGTGGAATGGCATCGGGTTTAAGTTCGATGGCATGGTCCAGGTCGTTCTGGTGGAAAGCGGAAAGAGGCTTCTTCGCTGAACACTTTCTCGTACTGCTTGTACTGTTTCGGAATTTGATCTGCCGTATTGACCTTCCCTTCCTTCTGTTTCTTGAGGAAGTCTTGTATCGCCATGTCTTGCGCATTGTAGACCTTGCGGATCACCGCAATGGTTTCTTCGTCATCTTCTGGGAGTTCTCCTTCTTCGTATCCTGGTGTCCAAAAGAGTTCGTCTCCTTCTTCCAAGTTGGTGCTTGGGTCTGCAGTTTCGGGGTGGAGGACGCGTCGTACGGACTCCTCCATTTCTTCTTCTGTTGGGTCCGGGGCTACTGGCTGGCCTTCGTCTGGGTCTATGGGGTCCACCCGAGGTGCTTCATGAGGTATCTTGCTAATTGGTCGATGTCGTAGCTCGGAGCGATGGATTCGTCGTCCTCATCTGGAAAAACCGAAGTTGCTACCATTAGCTACAGTAGCAATGTGTAGTCTACGGTAGCTACCTGTAGCTCTTATAGTATCCGTAGTACTCGTAGGAACCCCCCCTTCTACGGTGGCTTCTGTAGTGTCCTGTAGTGAGGATCTTTCTACTGTAGTGACCTGTAGTGAGGATCTTTCTACTGTAGTAACCAAACTTGTTATAGTAGTTCCACAATCTTAAGCATAGACTACTGATGTTAGCAGTTCATTTCACACATTTTTAGTAAATCAAACTTCAATGTCTCATTTTCATATTGACTACAAAATAACTAAGTACTCTAATCTATGCTACTCTAACCTATCTATGTATATAAGGGGAGTATACAGGGGTACATAATGCAGGGATGTAGATGTGCAGGTGAGCATGTAGGTGAACATGCAGGTGGGTGGGTAGGTAGGCGAGCATGTAGTCGAACTATGGGCGAGCAAGCATGTAGGCAGGTGGGCGAGTGAGCATGTGGGCAGGTGGGGCAAGTGAGCATGTGCATCAGGAAACCTCTCCATATACTTATTGACCTTGTTTGCCTTTTTTTCATCTGGTTTGTCTGGTTTTTCTCTGGTTCCTGTCTGAGATTTTTTAAAAGTAGTCTTAGGTGATTTTTGATGTACATGGTGTTTACTGCAAGGGTGTAGCATTGGAATTACTAGCATTACAAAGCTCAAATCATAATTTTGAAAAAAACAATTCGACAAAAACCAGACAAACCAGGTCAAAACCAGACAAACCAGACCAAAAAAAGGCAAACAAGGTCAACAAGTATATAGAGAGGTTTCCTGATGTGGGTGGGTGGGTGAGCGAGCATGTGGATGGGCAGCCGGGCATACACGTCAGCACTGAAACTTATAAGATACAAACAAATTTACTTACCTGTTGCATTCTCCTCACTAGTGTTTTGCTGGGCTGGGCTCCGGAGCCCGAGCCCGCCCGAACCCGGCCCATTTTGGCTGATTTTAGCCCAGCCCAGCCTGGCCTGTTGTAGCACAAAGCCCGGGCTATAGGCTCAGGCTTCATCGTGTAGCAGCCCAGGCCCAGCCTGCAAGCCCGGGCTTTTTTCCCTCAGAAATGTGGCTCATGTCGGAGTTTTTTGCCATAACTACTGTACAGTTTTTCGGCCACGGCCGAGATGGTGCACGAAATGAACAAACCTAATCAATACAAGGGACCGACATTTCCCGTTATAGTCACCTAGCGCCAGCTCCATGTCTTCTATTTCGACGTCTGCAAGCATCACCGCCAACTCTAATGGCACCGAAGCAGTGGCTTCTGGTAAACGCACTATTATTGCATCTCAGAAGCTGATACAGAATATCAAGGATGGGGAAACTCACCGCGGTGCAAATGGTATATTTGGCACTCGAGATATTGAAGTTGTTCGGCCTAAGAGAAAGGCAGCTACTGTAGAAGAGGTGGAAGACGAGTCCGAGAGGTCCAGGGCTGAGTACGAAGATGGTGATGGAAAAGGCGATTCAGATGCCAGTGGCGACGGAACTGATGCTGCTAGTGATGCTGGCGAGTCATCGAATGTAACAACGACGAAGCTCAACCGTGCACAGGCTCGAAAGCTGCAACGGGATCTCAAGAAAGCTGCAAAGGGTGGAGTGAAAGCGAAAGGTGCTTATTTAATTTTGAAGATATACGCACTAAACTAAATCCTGCTTTGACAGCTACTAGACAGAAGAGGTCAGCTCAGGAGGGGAGTGCCATAGACGAACTCGATCCCAGCGGCATGTTGAAGGATCTCGCGCACATTATCGAGGTCAGCGATGACTCTGACAGTGGGAAACCCAAGAAGATGGCCGCTAGCGCGGATGTCCGCTATTTCTTTAACAATACCCATGATCGGCGTGACGGTGAGGGGAAATCCCGCAAGGTACACGACTGCAGAATTTGCAAGTAAGTTGATCATTGCATGCGGGCACTGGGACAGCTTACTGATATTAATTTGCAGAGAGCATAAGAAGGCAAAGTACGAGTTCGTGGTTGATCTAACTACCTCGCGCCGCCATCTGCAGAGTGAACATAAGGTCAGTTCCATTCAACACCGCCTAAGGCACTTTACTCACGGTGATATTGCTTGTCCGATAGGGTACATACCGTGCATGGGCGAAGACAAACGGCTTCGCTTCAATGCTTCCTGAAGATACCCAAGAGCGTCGCAACACTCAAGGTTCAACCACCATCCAGTCATCCCTCGACGATCATGCGAAGCCGATTGAATGGCCGCTGCCATATTCTGATGAGACCTTCAAACGCGCAGCGATCGAGTGGTTGGTTTCTTCTGATCAGGTATGTGATCAGCATTTTATCATAGCTCCTTATACTGAGGAGACGGACCTTGATTGAAGCCGCTGAATGCCTTTGAACATGAAAAATTTAAGACCATGATTGAGATCGCATCACGCGCAAAAAATGGAGTAAACATACCAAGTGGGAAGGTAACACGAGCAGAGATCATAAAGGTTTGGTACGAGCACCTTCGAGATCTCAAGAAGCGCTTGAACGTGAGCTCTCGATGTTTGATGATTGCATACGGGGCTGAATCAGGTTGCAGAGCGATGCGGTAAAAGGCCGCGTCTCCTTGACATGCGACTGCTGGCAAGCCAGCAATGTTGACGCTTATTTCGCTGTCACTGCGCACTGGATCGAGGAAGACGCCCATGGCGCCTGGCAGCTTCGATGCGGCATAATCGGGTTCACACGCCTGAATAGTGCTCACACGGGGCTACGCCTTGGTCAAGCACTCTTCAAGATCGTCTTGCGTGTCGGTATCGTACAGAAGGTCAGTAGATGCATTTAATATACCCTACATTACCGCTCTAATTCTATTCCATAGGTTGGGCATGTTTCTTGTGACAATGCAAGCAACAACGGCTCGATGATGACCGAGTTTGCTCGGCTTGTCTGCAAAGAGACGGGGAACCCATTCGATGGAAAGGATCGTCGTATACGGTAAGTTTTTATCTGATTTACTGTTGGCAACGTAAGATTCTGACCAGATTTACCTTAGATGCCTTGCTCACATCGTGAATCTCGCTACCCAGGCGCTCATCCGGACGCACAGCGCATCGAAACACTACGATCCCCATAACCCTGAGGACCACATCCCACCTGCAGGCGACCGTGATGCGATAGGTCTAGTGCGCGCCATCTGCGTCAAGGTAAGCTATCATTAAACTTACTATGAATGGTAATTAAGCAACCTCACGCATCTAGGAGCGCTCCTCGGCGAAACGGAAGGAACTCTTCGTCAAGATACAGGACGATTCGAACACCGGGTTGCAGGACACGCACCGTCCGCTTGGTTTGCTCCTCGATATGCCAGTCCGATGGTCATCAACATACACAATGCTTGTGCGGGCATACAAGCTTCGCCATGTAAGTCCCTTGTTTCAAATATATGATTATGCCTAGTTGATAGATTATGGCTGTAGTTTGTAGACGAGTTTGCCCTCAAGATATTCTGGGCTGAGAAGAATAATGCTGCAAAAGCAAAGCTCGAACAGCTCAGGCTGTCGCCCGATGAATGGAAGCACGTCAAGCTGTTTACTGCACTGCTCTCGGTACGTTGCTTTCTTCTCTATTGTCCTCAGCCATAACGATAACTGACGCTGTTCGTTCAGCTTGCAGATAACGCGCAGCAGGAATTCTCATCGGATCAATACCCGTCCCTTACCCTTGCCCTTCCCGCGCTCGAGGGCCTGCACCGTACGTGGAGTGAGTGCTACGATGATGAGAAGTATGCGGCCTTTCGTCCTGCTCTTGCTGCCGCCATCAATACTATCAAGTCTTACTATGATTTCACCTCCGAGAATAGCGCTTACATGATCTCCATGGGTACAGTACTTCATGTTCATTTCATTCTGATCAAGCTCATTTCCTTTCAATACAGTTTTGGACCCTTGCGAGAAGATGCAACATTTCACGAAGAATTGGACTGATGATGATCAGAGATCAGTCTCGGAACAAATCAAGGATGTGGTACGTCTCGAGAACCATCTTAATGTGCTACTGATACTGACATAGATATTGCTATCTTCATCCTTATTAGTTTCGTGAGCGCTATATCAAGATGTACGGGGATGCGGATGCCACACCTCAGCAGAAGAACACGACCCGCCGGTCGAAGAAAATTCGTCGTCTGATCGAACTATCAGACGACGAATCTGAAGCAATGTCTGTGCACTCTGCCGCGGCACCCGATCCGACTCCCATTACAACGCCTGCTTGGGAGCGTGAGTTCAACAGGTACATCAATGGTGATCTCGAAGACATTCCCGCTGAAATGTCGCTAGTCACATGGTGGGGTGTGAGTACCATTCCTATTGTTTAACTCTGTGTTCTGATATCTCATTCATGATAGGTTAATTCTCCTCGTTATCCCATTTGGGCGTCATTAGCGCGGGATTATCTTGCGATCATGGCGTCCTCGGTCTCGAGTGAGCGTGCATTCTCGAGCGCGGGCATTACAATTACCAAGCGACGCAATCGTCTGAAAGCCGATGTCGTTGAAGCCCTTCAAGGTCTCAAATGTGCCCTCAAGAGGAACCTGTTGGTCCGTGCATCGGGACCATCGTCTGTCGTTGAAGAACAGCTTGAAGTCAAACAAGAAGCCGAGAGCGCGCTCGAAGACTCGGCGACGGCGATGGCGATGGAAAGCGACGATAATTCAGTCGTTTTAGTGCTCGATTTGGACAGTGATGCTGAAGAGGATGATGAGACCTCTCGATAGAGTACCTATTTACAATGCTCGTATATTACAGGAAAAAAATAGCTATGGAAAGCCCGGGCCAAAGCCCGAGCCCGACCTGTGCTGAGCCCGAGCCTGAACAGCAGGCTCAGGCCACAATCCTGCTTAGCCCGAGCCCTGATAAACCCGGCCCAAGCCCTGGGCTTGAGGCCCAGCCCGAGCCCGCAAAACACTACTCCTCACAACCTCTTGCACCCAACTTGCTTAAAAGAAATGAGAAGCCAAGAAAAAAAGACTTACAATAAAATAAGAGAAAAAGAGAGAGAAAGAAAGAAGGGAGTGAGAGGAGAGAGTGAGGAGAGAGTGAGGAAGAGTGGTGAAGACGATGCGCGTTGCTGGCAAGTCCTGAGGCCAAACAACACCAAAGGCAGAAATCAGATTGCCATATTTGGCAATCTGGTTTCTGCCCCCCTGCAGAATACGTCGTATTGAAGTTACACTACTTACAAGTTTTTTTTAAAAACATCTAATAGTGTTAGTGGTACACCAACTTATGTTTACCTTGTACTGGCAAAAATAAGATTGCTATGTTTGGCAATCTGTCTACCTTAGTTGCACACGTCGCAGCTGCAAGGGGCGTGGGAGAGTGCCTGGGTCCCCAGGATAGATCTCCATTTCTCTTCTATAAAACTCAATTCTTATCCAATTAGCACGTACCTAGTACCGTTCGAACCGTATGATTCGTCGCTTTCGAACGGTGCCCTGCACAATGTGATACGTTGAACATCGAAGACACTACCGCCCGAACACTATGGGTAACTTTTAGTAGATACAAAAAGTGGCATAGCACCCTGAATACTGCACGCACCACAAAACTGGTTGGACTATCCAAAAGCCCTGATTAATAGCTTTCAGACAAGCCCTCATGCACCATGATAGGTGCAGAACTCGTCCCACAGCAGCAAAATCTCTGAAAATAGAGGTCAAATACTGTTTGAGGCATATCTCCACAACAATAGGACGCACCGCTGACGTTTCAACGGTTCCTGAAAGCGGTTGATCGTAGCTTTCGAACGGTACCTGCATAACAGGATCTGAGAAGATTTCAAAATCGCCCCTCTGGGCGAAAAAGGGCTGTATCATAACGAAAAATGGACGTACCGCAAATGTATTTGGCTCGTTGGAAAGAGCTCATCGAGCTTTCGAACGAGCTATCATGCGCCCTGATAGGCCCAAAACTCGAGGCACTAGAAGGAAATCTCTGAAACTGTCATCAAAACATGTTTTGGAGATATCGTTACAATGAGATAACGTACCGGAATGTGTTAGGTGCTCCAGAAAGCGGTGATCAGTAGCTTTCGAACGCATGTACATACATGCAGATTGGTGCAGCGCCTGGTGCACAACATCGAAATCTAGGATGTCAAAGTGTTAGTGATACGTACCTTTCAAAACTTGAAGTTGACAATACAAATGTATTACTATAAACAAAATATTAGTCAAGAATGTTTAAATATACTCACATTTGTTGTGAGCTATGCTCTGCTTGCCTTAGGACAGCAGAAAAGACTGTAGACATATAGTGAGAGCAGGACTTGGACGTCTTAGAGGCAAATGTGTGCGACGTGCATGCATGTGACATGTCACTAGTGTTGAACACATATTGAATCAGACCAGTCTGATTATATGATGAAATACAAGCCTTAGATTATTTTTAAAAGACTTTTGAGCATTATAATGAATTACAAAGGCAGTGAAACTACAGAGGGCTACAGAGGACTACAGGAGACTACGGTAGGACAAGCCAGGCTACAGGATCAGCCGGAAAACTCCGGTAGTTACCATCAGTGCTTCTATAGGCACATCAGAGCTTCCATAGGAACATTACCTCATTTAAAGAAACTCCGGTTTTTCCTGATGCTCCTACCACTATAGCACTAAGTGGTCTTCCTTTGAACCGTTCCGGGGATTCGATGCGGCATATCGGAGGGCACTGGTTGAACGTTAGGTATCCATTCTTCCAGTCAAATGATGGGTTGTGTCGGCGGAGCCAAGTCATGCCTAAGATAATGTCTTCTTTCCCTATATCTGTGATTAAAAATCTCGTCAGTTTCCGATGAGGACCGAGGTCCATGTATAGTTCCGTTGCGTGTGTAATGCGTCCAAGTACGTTTTCAGTAGAATCGACATTGCGTACTGGTATTTCCTTCTTTAGAGGCTGCGTTGCCAGCCCAAATTTCTTGACTATTCTCCAGTTTATGAAGACATCTGTGGCGCCACTATCGACTAGTGCGACCACATCAGCGATTTTCTTGCGCCCACTGAGCTGAACAACAAAGTTTAGTGCTCGTAATGCTGGTGATACTGTTACAAATTCAGAATCTGGGTGCTCTCGTTTCGCTGTCCTGAGCCACGCTGAAGGGTCAGGACGCTTCAAAAATCCTTTGCGTCATCGGTCTTCTTCGGCTGTTCTTCGGTCTTCATACAATGGATCTCCTGTTCTATGATGAGATCGGGTCCTTCTTCGTGGACGTGGTATTGTTCTTCTTCGGCTTCTACTTCGCGAACGAAGGATCTCTGCTGAGGTCTTCCTGGGAATCGGCGATTGTTGGAGTATCCTCCTCGTCCCTGTGTCGAGGGTTGTCCTCGTCCTGCACCCTGAACGCGTTGGGTGCGTCGTTCGCAGTTCCTGGCTACGTGGCCTTGCTGACCACACTCGTAGCATTGGCCGTTCTTCCGATATTCGTCTTGCTGTCCTCTGCTGAGGTATCGCCTGGCTGCTGGTCGTCCATCTCGTCTGGTACTCTGTCCGATGTCCATCGGTTCTCCTGGAGGTAAAGCGGTCGATCTGGTTCCTTGGCTCTGAAACCTGGTATAACCGTAGGGATTGGCGAGTCCTCCATCAATGGTACGCTCAATGGTTTCGAGTTCCAGGGCTTTGGTCTGCCAGCCTTTGACGTCCGTGGGTGGCGTTCCCTGCATGGCGATGGTGGTCTGGTAATGCCTCGGGAGTCCTCTACGGTATGTGTCGATCAGGAGGTTCTGGTGATGGGTCTCGTCGAGTTCTGCTTTGAGACGTAGGCGATTGAACTGTTCATTGTACTGTGTGATGGACAGTTTTCCCTTCTGAAGGCGACTGAGCTGTCCTGCTGCAACTTGACGTTCTCCGGAGTCCTTGAAGCGATCCGTGAAGGCTGTCTTGAAGTCATCCCAGGTCTTTGGGACCGCTTTCGCCTTGTGGAGTCCATGTGCCCAGCTGAGGGCATCACCCTTGTTGCAGTAGGAGAGAGCAAAGTTGACCTTCGCTTCTTCTCTCACCGTATTGGAGAGTTCTTGCTGTGCGATGTACAGCTCGCAGGCCAATATGAATGCGTCTGCCTTGGTTCTGTCACCATCAAAAAATTCTGGTTTGTTGGCTTTGATTTCCGTCATCTTCTTGGGGCGTGCAGTGCTCGTTCCTCCTGGAGGGTTCGGATTGGGATTAGGATTGGGGGTTCTGAATGGGGGTTGTTGATGGATAGGAGGAGGGTTCTGTACTGGCACTGCAGGGGTCGGGTCAGGGGTTGGTGGGTTTGGATTAGGTGGGTTCGGTGCTGGGGTCTGCTGAGAGCTTGAGTGCTGCGTAGGCGTGATCGGGGCTACCTTCTTTCGAAGAGAAAGTCAGTCTGCGGTCCACTGTTGGGCAAGTGTTCCTTCGGCTACTTTGCGGACGTGTTCTTCAACCTCTGGGTTTGCTTGATCACGATATATGCGCTCGGCCGTTAATGCTGCGACCTTTCGTTGCTCGTTTGTGACTGTAGACCCGTCTTCTTTGATCCAATGTTCTCCAACCTTGAAGGAGTGTCGTTCGTCGTGTAGGAGGTACCCGTTGACTAGTCCTATCGATTCTGGTGTCCCTTGTTCGGATGTGTGATAACTGTTCGTTCCAACGTGTGCTGCTACGGCTGCGAGGTAGCGAGCTTCTTCTAGTTCTCCTGTGGTTGCCGGTCGTTGTACGGTGTTCGTCTGGATGTAGATGTTCCCTTGGATGTCTGTAAGGACTCCTTCAATATCTTCAGGTCGTTGTCGAAGTACGATCTGTCCGTTTGTCGAGTAATATGCGATCTTGAAGGGGCTGCCGTATGGCCCTTCTCCGATGTTGTAGTCCGAAATCTTGGCGGGGTGTTGTCGAGAAGTTTATCCTAATGTTCTGACCAGGTTCGGAACCTGTGTCGTTCCCAAGTCGTACGGCAGTGTCAACACGGCGCCAAGTCCGTCACTAGAGCGGCGACGCTGCTAGTGGTCTCGAAGAGTACGACGCTAAGGCCCGTTCCTTAGCGAAGAGAGATAGAGGATGGTTGAGGCAGTCGAGGAGCGAGGATGAGAAGAGCGAATTGAGCGACTGTATTGCAAGTCGAGATACAAGATATACAAGAGGATAAACTTAGTGCTACAGGTCCGTGTACGTGGGGTTTATATATGTGTAGGTACGGTAGGATATCCTAGGCGAAAGAGGCAGACGAAAGAGGCAGACGAAAGAGGCAGTAGGATATCCTATACGAAGTCTTAGATAAGCAGTCAGTGGAGGAAGCGATGACAGTAAGTGACAGATCGATGGATCGATAGATGGTTGGAGGGCGTCATCGCAGAAGAAAAGAAATGATAAGTCCTTGTAAAAGAGAAAAGAAAATACGGTCATAACACTACGGGACCTTGGCCAGACTCTGCTTGTTGCTTATGCCTATGACAATTTTGATGTGGATCTGAAACCTCTGGTTCCTGCAGTAGAGAAATCCACAGACACGTTACTTCACCTGACATCAGGAATTGTCATGCAGCTTGAGCACACCAGAATCAAAGATCTTCGCTGTTCGGATGCACTCTGGGTGGTGTCACGATTCAATCGTCACGCAGCAAGGCGACACAAGATAACGCTCTATGATATCATTTCCCTTCACCCGGAGCCCGATACCATCATGTCCGGGACATTGGAGCTCAGTCGCCGTGGCCGGTTTAATGCATGGAAATTCGAGCACGACCTCTTTCGCTATGGCCCAATGTACTTCCGTGACTTTGTGGCGACACAGAAGGAGCCCGAGACGGTTGATCAGATACCGTTGACAAAGCTCAAGCATGTACCTGCGCACGCAATGGACATCAATGAAGCAACAGTCTCTGGAAATATAGACGCGATACATCAGGAAAAGAGGAAATCTCTGACTGGTCTGACCATCTGATTCTTGTCTGACAGGTCTGAACAGGTCCATTTGTCTGACTCATACATGAACCAAATAATGTATAGATCATTTTGCAAAATCAGAGGAATATCAGACACACTCAGACCTATCAGATACTTAGAAATCTGTTAGATGAAGGGCATTTTGTCAGACATTTGATGAAAGTCAGACAATTGTTGCTTTTCAGACAACATCAGGTAGGTCTCTATCGTCCAGATGATTCTAGATCTATCAGATCTTTGGATTTTGATCAGATATAGGTACATTTCTTCAGACATTGTATAATAGTCAGACATTTACTACTTTCTTGACACAATCAGATAAGCATCTATTGTTCAGATGCTTTTAGACATATCAGACCTTGAAACATTTATCAGATATAAACTTTCCTGTCAGATGCTCAATATATGTTAGACAAGTACTACTTTTCAGACCAAGTCAGGTAGGTCCCTATCATCCAGACTTTCAGACATATCAGACTTATGAACTTTTATCAGATGTGGATAATTCTGCCAGACAATGGATGATCAGACATGTGTTACTTTCTAGATGGAGTCAGGTAGCTCTCTATCGTTCAGATGCTTTCAGACATGTTAGACTGCCAAACATTTATATCATTAAATATTTTTCAAACATTTCAGAGAGCTAACTAGACTTACAATCAGACTTGGACTTAAAATCAATATCAAAGTCTGACATTACCTTTGTATTGGACTTGAACTTAGACTTGAACTAACTCAAGCAAACATCTATAAACTGTAGCAACCATGAAAATGATGCAATTTGCATTATTTTATTCTGTAGTTAGCTGAGTAGCAAATATATAGATGGTCAGCAAAAATACAAGTGTTACTGTAGCAGTGATGAAACCGTGCAAACTGTATATCATGTGCATTATGCTAGTCGAGAGATTACAAGGCTATAGGAAGCTAAGTGGTAGCTCCATGAAGAGTGCGTAGAAGATGCAGGCGCATGCATACAGTGCATAGATGTCACTGAGACTGTGGGGCCATGCTCAACATTGAACAGTCGCACATGCAACAACGGGACTGCAGACACCAACAGGACCCCGAGCGTCATTGCACATGATGGCAAAGTGACGAATGTGGCGACGGGCCACATCACAGCGACGGGCCCACACACAGGGCAGGGCATGGGAGAGAGGAGGGCGAAGGAAGACAGAAGATGAGATACATGGTATGCACGGGGAATGGGGCCACGCAAGATGTAGCATGTAGGGAGTGTAACGGGGAGTATTGCTTGATAGCGAGCAACAAGCTAGTACAATACACAATAAAGTCAAGCTGTTCTTTACTTACATTAGAATCCGCATCATTGTAGGACCGTTGGCATCGGTGCTCGGCCTTGCGCATTGGTACGGGGCCTTGCGTATCTGTTCGGGGCTGTGTACATCCGTCAATGATATCGCACAGTCATGCGAGGCTGTGAATGTGACGGCAAAGCCACGCGTACACGGCTGGGCCATATGCGAGATATGAGTGCCGTACGCATCAGTCTGGGGCCACGCGCGAGGTATTCAGGCTGTAACGTCCGTGTGAGACTATGCGCGATGCCGCAGGGACGTGCGTGCAGCGGCAGTATCGTGCATAAGACTGTACACACAACAGCAGGCACGGCAAAGGCGTGCACAAGAACACTGAGGCATCGGGTAGATGGTGAGGCCTGAACACGAAAACGAGCTCGTTGAGGCTCGTCCTCGCAGTCGTCGGGTTCGTTCCGAAGATACTAGTGCGCCACGGAACATGCACCAGACGCGAAGGACGTGCGGGTCGATGCGTGCAACGGTAGAGGGATCACGCGGGGAGGCCATAGAGGGGGGTGGGGGCGTTGATACAGATAAGAAAGTTAGCACAATGAACAAATATAACAGTTTTGTTTACTTACCTCACCATACACGACATCGCAAGCCCACGCGTCAAGCGTGGGGGCCATGCCAGATCGTGCAGAGCCATGTAGGCAACGCAGATAACGGGGAGTACTGCTCGTCTTCGAGAGCAGTACTCCCCAGTCAGCATAAGAAACGATATATTGATGGTTAAATGTACTCACCTTGACCTCCAGCAAGTCCCTCAGACATCCAGCAAACACCTTCGGCCTTCCAAATCGTCCCTGCAACCTTCGGACACACGAGCGCCGGCAACATCATGCATGACACACGCAGCCACGCGCGAAACGTGTGCACCGTGCGAGACTATGCGGGGTCGTGGAGGCAACGGCGGGGAGGTGCGGTACACGAGAGGCAGGGTGCGGGTGAGAGATGGGGCTCGGGACATGTAGCGTGCAGTACGCAGGGTGCGGGGCATGGTACAGCCGGCGGCGGGGGTGGGGATCTTCAGATAGAACACAAACGGGGAGTACTGCTCATTAACGAGCAGTAATCCCCGAATTAGTACCATAGATAGTTTGATAATGAATCTTTGACTCACCTGCCAGGTGAGTGCTGGGCGTGGGCAAAACGGAGGATGCATGAAAGGCTGGGCGTGCGTGAGAGACGGGAATCGGGAGAGGTAGCGCGTGGTGCACGGTGCGGGGAAGAATCGACGGAGGGGTTCGGGAGTTGGCCCAGAACTGAAATAGAAAACGAGAAGTACTGCTCGTTATCGAGCAGTACTTCCCATGTTAGCAAAATAACAATGGAAAACGAGAATTTTTACTTACCTTGGGCCTCCATCAAGCCCCTCCTCCCTTCCGATTGCCCCTCCAGCATTCGAACCATCAGAGAGAGCACGTGTGAGGTCGTGGGCGTCGCGAGATCCGCGCGGGCGAGTCGCGAGCAGCCGTGCAGAGTCTTGCACGAGACGAGTGAGGCGTGAGGCGGACCGGCGGGGAGAAGAAGTGCCGGAGAGGCGAGGGGTGGGTCTTCAGATAGAATACAAAACACAGAGTACAGCTCGATAACGAGCTGTACTCCCTAGATTAGTACAGAAAACAATCGAAAAATAAGCCTTTTATTACCTACTTCGGAGTCGTGCATATGCTGTGTACGACACGTCCGTGCAGGCCCACATGCAAGACGGTGGGGCGTACGGGCCGTGCGATGGGCGTGAGGCGAAAGACCAGGGAGATGCAGGCCATGGCGCGGGGAGAAGCGGCAGCATGGGATCCGAGAAAGGCGGGGCACGGGAGAGGCAAGGCCTCGAATGGGGAGTATTGCTCGATAACGAGCAATATTCCCCATGTTAGCACGATAAACAAGAAGAAAATGGCCGTGTACTCACCTCACACTCCTCTAGCCTCCAGAAAGCCTGTCCGACCTTCCAACTCGTCCCCCCCGGCCTTCGAGTCAGAGAAGGAGAGAACAGAAAGTACTACTCATTTTCGAGTCGAAAACGAACAGTACTTACTCCCGAGTTTTAGTACGATAAACGATACAAGAACAGCGTATTTATTTACCTAGACATCCAGTAATGCCCTCCGGCATTCAATCCGCCTCTCCGGCCGTCAATTCATTCTGGAGAAGGATGAGGCTGAGGAGGGTGTTCGAATGCGGGATACAATCGACTTCAACGTTCAGCGAGTGTTGCGAGCCACCGGCCCAGTCGGCAATCCCCGGGGACGCGCGTTGACTTCAAATAACGTGTCGACGTTGGTCGACGTTCGAACTTCTAGTATCCTGCCACCCTCGTTCATCTGTCCTTCCTCTTTCCTCTTGTCTTTCGTCATCTCTCTCTATCTCTTCCTTGTTGAAGCAAGGTCCGAACAACTCAGGGAGGTTTTGAGGACATTAAAAGTGGGTAAAATTCAATCGTATTGTCATGTACTAACTAACTACGAGAGTATCGCTCGTTTTCGAGTGATATTCTTAGTAACAAACTTACTAGCGCAGGGTGGCATATGCGGCGACTTGGACGATGGAAACAGCGCAGACTCGACAACCGACTCGACAATTGGCGCCTCCGGAGACCTCGAGGACATTGGGAACCACGTTATCTTAATTCACGGGGACTTGAGCACCTATGAACGAGTGCGCTCCGTTCAGGATCGGCGTTCTCTGGAAGCAACCCCGTGGCGGCGTTTCCAATTTGTTGTATTCGTTATGGTATGTTCCATCTGAAAATGGCGTGCACGGATGCGATCTGGCGGATCTTCATTCATAGACGGGAAAGCCGGCTAGACAAGAGTTCCTTGTTTGCATTTGCAGGTGTTATGCGGCCTCATGAGACAGGGAAAATTGCATCTGGGCCTGAGTTTAGGCAGATGCATGAGATTATCACACATACCGGAATCGCATTTCGACTGGATGCTTGGCGCGTGGAGTGCAGCCTGACACCCCGATTGCACATCACTAGAAGAATGGGCGTTCAAAAAACCAACCCCGCAGGAGATCGACGAAATTGCAGCAACACTAGCATCAACTCATGTTGCTGGCGACGGCCTCGACATGTATGATATGCGTTGCACAGTTTTTGCCGATCGGGACCAGCAATTCGAGAACAGCCTGCTTCTCCATCAGTACTTGCTTCTGTATGAAGAGATCACTTACGCCATGAATATGGGCAATGTTGGACGCCTCGAGACGCTATTTCCACCATGGATCTGTTTATTCAAGTCGACGGGAAAACATAAGTATGCAAATGCGATGATGGACTTTATGGAGGACTTACATCTCGTGTATCCGAGGGACTACAGTGTGTGCTTGATGTTGATAACTATACCATGATACTAATCGGTCCAAAAGACGCGCAGTGCGCTATAACATGTTGGTAAATCCGACAGGCAGGCCAGGTAAATTCCGGGTGCAGACTGGGTTGTAGAGCTGTTCAACCTATTCATCAAGGTCAGTATACTGATGCATCGGTTCAAGCGAAAGTGATATGCTAACGCAGGATCGGAAACAGGGCCCATATGGCGGAACTGGCTCAAATCGAACAAAAGATCGCATACTTACGGAGTCAGTCAACGTGGGTGTCTACAGGGACTCGCATACAAATTTCGAGGAGAATTTGAAGTTACCCGGCTTGACAACAGAAAGGGCTGAACCGGACCTCAAACAAACAATGCAAAAGGTCATCTCATACATGCAAGAAAAGAAAGCTAATGAATTTTCGCGCGGGAGGCGAAGCGAGCATGTTGTCGCTGACATGATCGATAAAGGACAAAGTATTCTCGCCAGCCAGATGACCGCCGCGGCGACAGTCTCTGATGGCACAAGGGGCAACAGGGCAGAAATCGTCGAGAATGTGACAGAGATCAATCTTTTTACAGAACTTGAGGACCTAGAAGGATTAGTTCTCAGTGAGCTCGATTTACAGTACTAGATAGACGTACGAGGCATATGATGGCACCTAGAAACGTGAACTACCGAGGTTGATTGTTTGGATAAAACCGAGACGTCGGCACGGGTGTGGTTGCTAGATATTGAGATGCTGCCATGGCAGGAAAAGTCCGCGAACGGACAAAGTCTGGAGGCTGTGGGGTGACGGGAGGAAATGGCCCAGAGATGGGTGTAGAGATGGGAAATACGGGCCAATTAGGACCAAGCGAGGCCGGCATGGATGGGAGTGCAACGCGCAGTGGTATAGCAGGCATGGTTTGCACGGCAAAAGCGCTTTCTAGCACCGGCTGTCGAGACGACGATGCGACAGGAGATGGCTGCGCTGATGCATCGGGCACGTTCTCATCAAACGAGGGAAGCGGCTCGTTTGCAGGCCTCTGTTCCTTCATAGGACACCGCGTGTTCGATGCTATAATCGACCATCAGCGATGTTGAAGTGCTCCAAACAGTCTTCAATCAAACGGACTCACCAATGTGATCATTTGCGCCGCATCTCCGGCATGTACGTTTCCTAACCGTGCGGCACGGAGTCAGTAACGCACTCGCAGCCGCACTTGGATCAACGCAAGCTAGATTCGTGTTGGCTCTTGACTGCGTAGGAAGGGCAGTCAGTACGCGATCACTGCGATCCAAATGAGATGCTGCAGGTTTGGGTTCGGGTGGTAGTGGCGGCGCAGCAGCATGATGGATCAAGATAAACTGAAGGACTTGCTCGCCGTACGTCGTCAACCCCGCCCACTTTACCTCCTGGCGCAAGTGCTTGAGGGTTTCAATTCGATTAGCATGAGCGCAGGCCACAATCTTCTCGAGTACGTCTGTGGGCATGATGGCCGCTGCCCCAAAGTTGTTCGCGACCGCGCACCCATGTCGCTTGAGCATCTCCACCTTGCGAAATTCATGGAGTGTGCGTCGGAGTTCTGCGTCGTGTGTGTCCATCTTGAACTCATGCTTGTACCGAGATGCGCCTTTGGGTGCCGAGCTCGCAGTGGTATGTTTTGGTTGTGAAGTGGGTGAGGGGAACGAGATGTCGTCGAATGCAGATGGGGTGCAGAGCTGACAGCAAGCCTGGGATGGTGGGGGAGGACCACAACGAGAGCAACCTGATGGCAGGCACTCCGTGTGGGAAGAGCCTGCTTCGCACATTGTACGCATCAGCACCGTCCATCAGACGTCGAGAAGCCATGACCTGAACACGTACCGAGTTTGTCGTTACCAAAATAGATGATCGATGGGATGCGGAAGCATTTCCACGGACGACTCTCTGCGTTTATCATGTCGTCGAGGGCAGGCTCCAGCTCATCCGAGTCGACCTGCGCGATTGCTTTCGGTGTGTTTTGACGTGCCCCCGTAGGCCGGGAGTACAGGTCTCGCTGCTCAGCACACTGTCTCATGGCAGCTTCATGCGACGTCGATGGCTGCCTCACATTAATCTCGATGGGCTGTGTCAGTGTCATGGAAGTTGAAGTTGACGTGGACGGCGTCTGCTGCACAGGAAGCGCCTGACGAGTACTCGCTCGTGTCGACTTTCCTCCAACCACAATCACTTTCTCCACCGGATGGTTAAGGGCTTCCTCTGCCTTCCTCTTTGCCACTGCTTTCTCGGTGCGTTTAGCCTTCGCGTCTGCTTTCTTTGTCTTCTCCTGGTCGAAGTACTTGCTTTCTGCAAACAAAACTGCCTTCGCCGTTCGATTTGGGTCCTGCGCTCCGCGACCAAATCGCTGCCACAGCGTGCACATTGAACAGGACACACGCCATTGCACGACAATCTCAATATCCGGTAGGTCTATTCCCTGCGCCGATTTGAGGGGGTTATTTACTTGCATTTTTCCTTTCAAAGGTAATAAAACGACGCACCATCCCGAACGAGTCCGTGCAGCACAGCCCCCAAGTCTCGGCATTCTTCAATGCCCTCACTTCCTCTTCTCGATAATCCGATGTCATGTCCGCATTGAACCACTTTATCCTATCTTGATATTCCTCCGGAAGCCGAGAGCGCAGGTAGTCGGTTGCAGCTATGGAGTCAGGTATGTTGTCGAAGAAGATAACGAATTTTGGCGGCGCACGCTGACCAGGACGCCAGTCGTCTGGAATGAGGAATTGAAGATCTCGATAAGACGTGAGTGGATATTGAATTCTTCGGACTGTGAGATGTACATTTGGTCGATCATTCGAGCGCTGGATAAGTTCGTAGTTGTCGTGCCTGATTTGGAGGATGTCGAGCACGTCTGCAAGGATTGGAGGGGGAAGTGTTGCTGAGGCGAGGAAGAAGGGAATGTCGCGAGGAATGAGGTACCGTAGACGGTTGGCTTCTTTGTACTTTCCTCAGAACTCGTTCCAAGTACTGATACAGTGCGCCTCGTCCCAGACGAAGCTAAGCACACGTGACACAAAGTTTTTATTCTTCCACATTGTCTCGAACTTGCCTCCATTCTTCAACAGAATCTCAGGATTGATCACAACAGCCTGGTATTTACCATCCTCAATCTCCTGAAGATGAAACATGTATTAGCCCATGAACAAAGTGGACAGGACATGCTACTGACCCGAAACACTTTCGTTGTCGCTGTCTCCCCGGTGATCGAGACAGCATCAATCCCCACCTGTGCTAGTTGGTCGACACTTTGTTTCCCAAGTACATTTAAGGAGTGACCACAATCTGTATCTGGGATTTTCGAAAGAGCAGCGCGCATCCAGAATGTCAATGTCTTCCCAGAGCCTGTACCAGAAATGCAGATGACATCTTTGTCACCCTTGAGGATGGCCTCGGTAGCCTTCAGTTGCCAGAGGCAGGGTCGTCGTCGAAGATCTTCAGAGTTTCATTTCGGATCTCCGAAAGGGTGGGGATGTTCGGGGCGAGGACGGATTTGCGGCCATTGAGGCAGACTTCAAGGAGCGCGATGCACGACACGTTTCCTCGACGCTTCCTGTCACACTGACAAAAAAATGCCGGGCGTCCCGGCGGACGCTTCGACCAAATTGGGTTGCTGTCCCCTCCGACCGGGGCTGTGGCATTTGTTTGTATATGTTTTGTGCCAGCCGTCCTGGGAGGCAGCAGGTTGAAGAGTTCGGAGTTTTGAAAGTGTCGGAGTAGTAACTGAGCATGAAATCGTGGCTAAGTGTGGCTGATATGTTTTCACACATGTTTTTTCGTCATCCTACTGCACTCAGAGACCGCCTGCCTGCCTCCCCGGACGGATGGGTAGGAGCCTGGTCACGATTATCCTATTCCTCAAGTGTCAGCACGCACTACGGTTCTAAAGTTACATAAATGCTCGTGAATAGTCTTAGAATGCACATTGTGAGAAGAAATTCTACATACTCCTTGTGCTTTGGTGCGATAGTACAAATGTCACGTTCAGGTGTGACAGAGTGACGTTACTGGGCACGTGTCAGTCAGTGCCTGAGCCTTGCTCGGAGAGCAAGCACAGACAGCTCATAATAGTGTCAGGCACCTGTGCAAATGTAAACAATAGCCTTTCTAAGTTAAAATTTCCTTTCGTGTGCAAGTACACTGGCCAAACAAACGTTTCTGGACACTTCGATCATTGCCGATGAATTGTGCTCTTCATACGGAGAAAGCCTCCGAGCAAGCCTAGTCGCCAACGGCGACTCTTCGAGTAATTTCGGGGGTGAGAGAAACCCTGCTCCATGCAAGGTAATTTTTTATCTTCAGGTCTCTATCAGGGATGGTACCTTACCAACCTGGGTGACCTGGCGAACCTGGATGACCTTCCCTTACCAGGTATCGCCAGGTAACCTTATTGCGCTTTTGCTGATGACTATGAGCAGATCAAAGTGTGCCAAGATATCACGCGCATTTGGCACTTATGCGTCGCTGCGTGCATGCGGGCGGGCGAGCGCAGGCATCGTATACTGCTTTCTGTACATCTGAAAAATTTGTATGTCCTATATAGCTCTATACATCCTACATAAATTTCCTAGAGCCATAGCAAGGTCAATTGCTACGGAGTCCACATAGCTAGGTGGGTTGCTATATAGTACTATGTAGTTTAGGTGGAGTACTATATAGTGCTATGAGAGCTATGAGAGTTATCAGAGCTGTCTATGAAGCTATGATAGGAGAACTAGCTATACAACCTATGAAGACTATGTCACTAATATTAACTCTAGTCAGAAAACATATCTATAATATTTTATAATAGCTATCAAGATAGACCTCTGATATATAGCATTTAAAGACTCAATAAACATTTCTTAATTTATATCTTAAAATTCAATTCAATTTTGTTTTACTATTCACAAAAGATCACAAAGTTTATAAGAACAACTAAGAATTTTATTGACTCAAGCAGAATATATTACTAAACTACAACACTATATTAAAAAATTACATACAAGATTACTGAAAAGACCCACCCTCTAAAGGACATAACATCAGTCAAATAACTACAGATAAAAGGTTATAACAATAACACACAAAGATTACAAAAAGCAAAGTCTAATAGATAACAAAGGCCAGTTAGTAAGCATGCACAACTATCATTGATGAGGACTCACCCAAGACATGAAAAAGCGAAAACATAGTAGCTTATACTACGGAATACTAAAGACTTTAGCGTAAGAATGTAACAAAGATAAGAAAGACTTACCTTGATGATGATGAACGAGGACTAACGACCGACGAACGACGAACGACCGACGAACGACGACCGACGATGGCAGCATGAGCGACGACGTCGAGAGCGACGTGGCAGCGGACAATGGTGGTTGAAGAGAGAGAGAAGATGCGCGTCGTGTGAGCCTTAAATACGAGAGCCCGGGTCTGCCCGGCGGAGCCACAAATTGCAGCTGCCGGGCGCTGCCGAGCGTCGCGTCAGAGGCTGATCTGGCAGACTTACTTATCTTAACTCTGTTGCCTGGTGCCGTATGATACATTAGTTAGATATGAAGCTCATTCATTGTGTTTAATTTACTTGTTTATACGTACTGTGTTTTTCTTGTATTTTAAAAGGTTTTATTCGAATTGTTGTGGCTCGAAACCGGTCTCTCGCGTTCGGTTGCTGGAACACTTCGAACGCGCGTCGACTTCCAACTCATTTCACTGACTCACTCTCCATCTCCTTCGTCTTCCCGCCTCTTCTCTTCATTCCTCGTCAACTAGGAGGGTTAAGTGGGACTTCGGTAGATGGGAGGGGCGTAAGGTAAGTAAAGTGATCTTTTATTATTATTCTCTATACTAACGAAGAGAGTGTCGCTCGTTTTCGAGCGACACTCTCGTTTTTTTTTTCGTTCCTTCGTCCTACCGCCGTCATCCCTTTGCCCCCGTCCTCGCTCCTCGCATCAACGGCGCCTGCACCCGGATCACGCCACGCCACGTCCGCTCCCTCCTTCCCTCGTACGTCCCGACGCCTACGCCTACGCCTGGTCGTGCGCACGCTGAGTCGCGAACAGGCTCCGCCGCACACGCCAGGCCATGTCTGGCCCCACGCCCATGTGCCCGCGCGTACCCCCCATGTGCGCAGGCATGGAGCCAGGCACGGGTCCGTCTGTGCGCGGGGCCATGCATGCCAGCGCACGCATGCATGTGCGCGGGCGCATAGCTCAGCTTCGGCTGGGCTCGCGCTGCGTTGCGGCCAGTGCCAGCGCATGGGCTGGGCAACCGCGCCTCTCATCCCCAACGCGCCTGCAACAGGGCCCTCCGCACCAACGCGCACGCGCTCCACCGCATCAGTGCCCGCACCCCGCCGTTCGGCGCTTGCGCCTGCGCCTGTGCGTCCCATCGCGTCGGCGCCCCGCCCCGCCGACGTGCCTGCGCCGATGCTCGCGCCGTTCCACGCCCACGCGCCCGCGCCTTGCCACACCGACGTGTCCGCTCCATACCGCGCCTATCTGGCGCCATTCCGCGCCCATGCGCCCGTGCGCCCGTGCGCCACCGTTCCGCCTCGCGCGCCTGTGCCTGCGCCGATCCTCGCCCACGCCCATGCTCCTGCGCCCGCACCATCTCCCGCATCCCGCCGTTCCGCGCCTCGCTTCGCCGACGCACGCCTACGCCTACGCCTACGCGCCCGCACCACGCCGTTCCGCGCCAGCGCTAGCGCGTCCCATCGCGTCGGTGTCCCGCGCCGCCGGGCTGCCCGCGCCACTGCCCGTGCCCTGCTGTTCCGCGCTCTTGCGCCCGCGCCCTCCCTTTTCCCGTTGCGGCCATCGCGTGTCTCAACGCATCAAAGCCCCGCCCTGCTGATGTGTCCGCGCCAATGCCGGCATCCGCGCACTCTGCCCATGCCCCGTGCACTCCTGGGCCCGCGCGATGCCACGCTGTTCCGCGCTGATGCGCCCGCATCCCTCCGCGACAACACGCTTAGCGCCAAAGCGCATCTTGTTGCTGCCTCCTTCAGTAGTTCGAAGTACAAGTAACACTGTAAATAAATAGATATCAGGACTATGGTTATAAGGGTTCCTAAAACAGCATGATTTGACTTAAGTTTTGTGGGCTCTACCTAGGCTACATAGATACAATAGTGGCGATAGCAGCCATATAAACTTATGATAGCTACATAGCACCCATAGCCACCCCTCATGAATATATAGTACTATATAGCATGTACTGAGAGCTATCAAAGCTATCATAGCATGCATAGTACTATATAACTAAGAAGGGTGGCTATATAGAGCTATGTTGGCTATTGTAGCACTACCATAGTACATGTAGTTTGATACAGTGACTATGTAGAAAACAAATTTTTCAGATGTATCAAAATCAATGATTAAAAAATGCTGTACATTTTTTCGTCAATGACCTCTGGGGTGGACTAACTACCCTACCCCTAGTGCGGGATTACAATCCCGCGAGCCCCTTGCTTCGCCATGTGCTGCTTCTGTGCCCGAGAACGGCGCCTGCATCCAAAACGAGGGACTATACGGCCCATTATGAGAGATATAAATAGAAGGTGCACAACGACACCTTAAAACACGTCAAAAACGCATCAGAACATGCTGGCACAGGGATGGAGGGTGAACTGGATGTCGGACGCGTCCTTGCTGAATGAGCGCGACACGTTCTAAAAGCTTACATAAGCCGCGTTTTGGGCCGGGGTACACTGCCGTCTGAGCTCTGATGTGGGAGCGACGTGAAATAAAGCGATACCGTGTCGCATCGAAACCCACATGGGGGCCATGGGGTTTCCCACGTTGAATCCACCTAGAGGTCATGTACATCAGTAAACCTGGAATTTTCTGATTGGTGTCTGATTGTATCTAATCTTGTCTGATTCAGACAATCAGACAGTCAGACCAGTCAGTAGCGTCCCTATCGTCCAGTGCTTTTCAGACAAAATGTCTAATTTCAGATAGGTGTCTGAGTGTCAAACAGAGGTCTAGGTGTCAGAACATTGTCTTGTAGTCAGAGGGTGTTGGGAGTCAGATGGTATTTGAAAGTCAGATCTTGTCTAACTACCAATGGTGTCTGGGGAGCAGATGGTGTCTGATATTTCTCTTATTAATATCTAAAGTTAGACATTTTCTGACTCTCAGAGTCTGTCTGGAAGTCAGATTCTGTTTTAAGTCAGAATTCAGTCTGACATCAGACACATCATGGTTTCAGATGTAAATGAGATCACAAAAGATCAGGCTGAAATCAGGTCAGACCAGATGAATCTCAGAATAGGGTCCAGATCATCCATTCCAGAACAGACATCAGTATCCTACTATTCAGAACATTGCAGCTGGTACACAGACTAAACTAAGAGTGTACTACTAAGTACTGCAAGGAGAGGGTAGGGCTGATGTAACTAAGACAAGCTTACAATAGGAAAGTGCATGTCACACAATACTAATGACCGCCTAAAAACAAACATGCCGAGAACAGATCTATCTCTCGTAAGTCACCAACCCATGGGTTGCAAAACCCTGCAGCATGTTGCTGCAGGACAACACAAATCCATATTGACATGGCACAGCCTTGATGTAGGACCAGTTGGCAGGAGATGAGGACGGTCAATAGTGATGAACAGCAGTGACACGGGTGGGGAGAAACAGCGCGTAAAGATTCTTTAGCATATGAGAACGACAAGAAGAGATAGTGATTGCTTACCTTGTATTCCTCTACACGCTGTCATGATACAATATGCACTTTGTTGTCCTACAAAAGCATGTAGTCACATAACTAAAAGAGAAAAAAAAAAAGCCTACCTTTGTTGGCGTAGCAGTGCCGAACGCTAGGTGTACCCGCAGCAGCAGATATGGAGAGCAGTGAGCACGGATATGAGTGGGGCAATGAGATCAAGAGACAGTATCACTCGAAAGTAACAAGCAATACTTGTATGTGAACAACAGAAATGGAAGTGTGACTCAACCTTACACAGTGTTGGCAGACACGCGCAGGCGAAGTTGCACGCAGGTGCAAACGGGATGTGCAGCACGCATGCGCTGGCAGATCCCGGCGGTGACGTATCGTGGAAGTGGGGATGTGAAGGGCGACGCTAGGCGGCGTGGTCGAACACGCAGCGATGCACGAAGGGTGAGACGTTGAAGGGTGCGAGGGTGTCGAAAGATAATGAAAATCAAGAGCATCGCTCGATATCGAGCAATACTCTCTGTATCAGTGCAAATAAGCATGAAAGAAAGAGATATTTACTCACCTGAATACCTCCACGTGCCAAGAAAAGATCGAACTGGTCCTTGCCTCCAGTTTGACGAGAGAGAAAGAGGAGGGAGACGGAACAGAGAGGGAGAGACCAAACGAACTTCAACAAATGATCCATGTTGAATGCTTCAAGGGGTTTGCCGGTCGGAGATTGCCGGCCGGGCCAGTGGCTGCCGGAACGCACTCGTGAACATTTCAATCTTGCCTGTATGTTGCCTCCCTTCACTGCTCAGTCAATGGTGTGACTTTCGCCGAAACCTACGGGCCAGACAAAAGTGACCTAAGGCCGCAAGTTACGGGCTGGTCAAACGAGCTCAAATGACACCTTTTTGGTCCGTAAGCTACGGGCGAGCTCAGTTTCCGCATAGACCGCAAGTTACGGGCCAGCTTATATAGATATGTACCGTAGCTTACAGCTGAGCTCCGCCCCCTATATCTCATGCCTCGTAAATTACGGTCGAGCTCGTCTCGGTTTGCCCCCATCCGGATTAACGGACCCGGACCCGGACTACACCATCCGGACTCATCGCCAAATCCGGATCCGGATCCGGATTCGGTTTTCGGTTCAGCCGGATTAGCCAGGTCTCGGATTAATTGTTCCAGCACTTGCGGACTGCTACGTTCTCGGACTAACATGCACTTTAACCGACTCTCTCGGACTCGGACTCGTCAAATCAGATCCGGGCATTCCTTGACTCACCGGACTCGGATTACCATCCTGATTTCTAAACACGTCCACAGGCATACTGAAGACCAAATACAAGAAACTACATTGATTTATGATACTTCTCAAGCTCAAATGCAGACTGACAGATGCGGACTACCTGCGTATACAGCACAAATGAAGACACGGATGGAGATGGACGAGGAATGCTGGACTAAATAGAGAGTAAATAAGACCAACCAACCGGGACTATGTGCTGACGGTCTCATGCCTTGCGGCGAGGGTGGGGATCTGGTCCTTCAGTGCATTGTAGCCCAACTGGAGGTCTTGCATCTGACCCTCCATGCGATGCTGCTGTGCACTGACATCCTCTTCCTGACGCTGGATATGCATCCGGACTCGGCGCAGCTCCTCCTTCAGGTCATCGACCTGGCTTTGGAGAGACTGCGCCGTAGACCATGAGCGCTGCGCGAGGTCCCGAAGCAAGTTCATGCTCACATCGCGGGTCAGAGTTGGATGGCTATTCAAGCCGCTCCTCGCACCGCTCCCACTACCCAATGCCCCTGGGAAAAGGGTGAGCACTGGATCACCCAACTAGTCAAGCAGTTGCTCACCGGTCTGCTCCCTTCCAAGACCACCACGCAACCCGCTAGGTCCAGCTCCACTGTCATCTTCGTCTGGCTGATCTTGGGGCAGAGAGCGGCGCTTCTTCCCAGCAGGAGCTGCAGCAGGAGCCGGTCCTCCCTCATCATCTGATACCACATATTCTGCAGACTTTGGAGGGTCTGAATATAGTCCTATTAGCCCCATGCACTCTCCTAGATGGAGCGGATTACCTTTCCGTTTCTTGCCCTTGCCCTTCGGAGCTCGTCTGCTCGCTGCTCCGCACCTTCCCCCTCCTTGTCTCCATCGGCAACTCTCTGGCCGGTCCGACGGGTTCTGCCCCGTCCACCCGCCAACGGACACTTAGCCCGGCGTTTCCAGCACCACCAGCATGCTCCATTTGAGTCATCGGACCGGACGCATCGAGTGCCCTTCTTGCTGCAGGGTAAACATGGCGGGGACTAGACACAATTTCAGTATGCAGTGATAGCAACGCAATGGACCATTCTCACCACTACCGGTAGGTCGTCCGGGGGACTGTCCGGCAAAGGGCTCCCTTTACCCTTCTTTCCCGTCGTGGTACCTGCAGAATGATCCCCGGCATCATCTTGCGAGTCCGGAGACCTTTGGGCATCGGCGTCATCACGCCGGTCCGGTTCCTGATCCTGCGGACTACCTCCCATGTCCACATCCACTGGTTCATTCTGTGCAACAGGGACACCTGACTCGACAAGTGGGGCACGCCTATTCCTGGCAACGATCATCGGACCGCGAGAGCGAATGCGGGCTTGGGCGTGGCCGGCTTTGACAGAGGATTCTGAGGGCCTCCGCTCCATTGTCTGGGCGAGATTGCCCTTGGCGGCCAGAGAAAGATCCATAGGGATCATCGTGCTAGGAGGGGCTGGACCAGGCGTGGATGTGAGACCGACAGGCTCAGCAGGTGCGGGGGGCTTGGCCGGTCTGCCTTTAGCATCGGCGGACTCAGCAACCTGCTGTCGAGTGGGCCTGTGCAGCATTTCTGGGACTCGATGGGGGCGGGGGGAAGGGGGCTCCATGATGTTGTCTTCCAAAGGTTCGAACACCCACCAATGCGGCTCTGACAGCTGATCTGTACTTGCACGCTCCGACCATTCCCCACTCGCCTCTGAAAAGGAGTCCACCACATCTACAAACACCTTCGGATCGAAGACCTTCTTCCCCTCCGGCGCCCTTATGATATCTGCCAACTTGGCACCTACGGCCTGGATTAGCGCAGGTATTTGGAATGTCTTGTCGTTATGTGTGGCATTCAGTGCCCGACACATGCCAACAGCCTTATTCTACAAAAGGACCTTCATAAGGTCAACATACAAGCCCACAGCTGGAATGAAACTCACACATTCATGCACCAAATGCCGCCTCCACCAGTCCCGTCGCTGGTCCGAGATCGGCTGAATCTCCACGATTTTCTTCAAGGCGAGAAGCGCGCACCCCACACGGGCCTCACGCACCAAAATCTCGGCGGCTTGGTCTGAACCAGTAGTCATAACGCAATGAGTGAACAATGTCAACACAGTGTGGGACAGAGCACAACACGTCACAGTGCTGGCAGGCACAGCATCCGGCAATAGCCGCTGGATGGGCGATCCGAGGTGACCGTGACATGTGACATGTGACATGTTGGCACAGGCCTCCGGAACAAAACGGACAGAGAACATCTTTTCCAGGTTGGGCACCATTATTGCATCCTTATCTCGTCCTTGTCATTTGAGGACAATATGTCCCACTACTTGACAAAGTCAACAGTCCTGAACAAGGTATGAACAGTGGCACACCTGTTGCCATTAGTCCACTTAAATCTCTCTTTTGTTTGGACATCATTGTTCCTGCCTCATTGCGTTGCATGAGCAGGACCCCATCTATACTCCGTCCAGGTCGCCAGACCTCCGGAACCATCCCTTAACCGAACCCCATCAACTGGAAAAGAATCCATCTCTTCCATCCCCGAGCCGGAATGAATCTGATGTCACTGCGCCCGGGGTGAGTGTCAATATTACACCATAGAGCTCGATCTTCATTACTCGTGCAGTGGCCCCATTTTACATCGCCGCTTCCCTCTCCATCAGAACCAGACCTGAAGGCTGAGGAATGCAGGATCATCACAGGTGAGTGCAGACCTGTCGTACCGGACTCAACTGAGCAGACCGCCATGTAGAAGAACTCGCTCTTTTGCGTCGCTCGAAGGCTTGGATAACAGAGGAATTGGCCGAGCTTATTGAACTTGATATTCAGCTCCAGAAAAACATAGCTCTCTTCTATTCTATTAAGTCCTGTAGCTAAAATTGTCTAGTACAAATGTCATGGTTCTCCGAACCGCCCTCTTATGTTTGTACCGCAATACCTCTGATGATTTCTGGTTCCTATTCTCAGACCGACACTGCAATACTGATATTCGATCCTTCGCAATTAATTACATTCAGCAAAAACACTATCACATGGTGGCAGGCTCTTTGCCGTTGTGCTCCTCGGCCTCGGTAGCTGCAGGCATCTGGTACATTGCACGCACTGACTCTAATGCAGCAATCCGGGAATCCATGTCCTCCACCTCCCGGAGAAGGGCCTTCTTCCGATCCGCAATCCATTTGATATGAGCTAAACAGCAGATCAACATAGTTTATAAAAAAAGTAAAATTTAGCAGAAATCGTACCTTCGAGTGCGCCTGTGACCCACTGAATCCGGTCCGCCTCATTCTTGACCGGTTCTCTGGGAGGATCGGGTAGAAAGCTGGTGTAATCCTCGTTCTATGCACAAGTGCTTTAGAGGCGTCTCAAAATCTATCCAGCTCAACTCACCTGGGCTCCGGTGCGAGCTGGGAATGCTTCCGCCACCGATGCAGATTGTTGGTCCCTGGTATCATAGCTGTCTTCCATCTCAACATCCTCGGAGGTTGGGACGACCCTTTGAGAAGATGCCGGCTCTTCGACGTTGGACTCCACAATAGATAATTCGGGGGCAAGGGGTCGTGGGGTTACTGAAACCGGTCCAGCATCACCTCCACTTTGCCGCTCAATGGATTGAGTGTCGGCTGTAGGTGACGGATCAACGGCAGCATCCTTTTTGCTACAATAGGTCTTACTGTGAGTTGTCATACCGACAAAACGACAAGCCACATACCGTGGGGTATCAAGTCCTTTCTCTGCTGCCGGGGCCTTATCATCAAACTCGAGCAGAAGGTCCTGGAAATTGTCAGCCGCCTTTCACTGATGTCCGATGCAGGCCCACATACCAGCCCCTCATCCAGTTCCCAGGACTCGTCAATGGACTGAGTGCGGACTGCAGGTGACGGATCAACGGCGGCATCCTTTTTGCTACAATAGGCCTTACTATGAGTTGTCATACCGACAAAACGACAAGCCACATACCGTGAGGTATCCAGTCCTTTCTCCGCTTCCAGGGGCTTATCACCAAACTCGAGCAGAAGGTCCTGAAAATTGTCAGCCACCTTTTACTGATGTCCGATGCAGGCCCGCATACCAGCCCTTCGTCCAGTTTCCAGGACTCTTGACTCGATAGTGCATTGTCGTTGGATGCTGCATCCAGGCCGCGAATGTTCCCGGTTGCATCGCTCCCCGAGACCAGGTCTGCTTCCCTTGCCAAGGCTTGAAATCCTTGATGTTCGGATTCGCCTATGGTGAGATGCATGCGGTACAGATGATACCATCGCATTCTGGATTAGTCGGAAACAAGCAATGTCATGGACTATGCTCCGTACCCATCGTGTCACCGGTCTTCAAGATCACAGTCCACCAGAGAACGGTCAACTGCAGCGAGTGAGGTAGAGGGGGGATGAAACTTTCTAAGCACAGGGTGTTGTCCTAATGCCACATGCACGAGGAGAAAAGGTGGTGGGGTTAGGGTCTGATAACATAAGGATTGCATATCTAGGCGCGGACTACATGACGTCGGACCATATGATCAACGGCGACTTCAAGCAAGCTTCAAGCACGTTGTCGCCCAGTTCCAATATAATGGGTTCCTCAGGGTGTTATCTCACTATTCTCCCTCTCCTCCCTCACCCCATATCATTTCACTGTCGAGTCTCAGCATTAAGCATGGATCCTTCACACCCTGTGGCACAAAGTCTTCTCAATCAGTACCGCGCGCTTGGCATGGAATTACAGATTGCTGGTCACCTCCCAGAACGAGATTCCACCCCCGAACGGATATTCTATACCAATGCACTTCACCGGAGAGTTGTAAGTAGTTTGCGCAGTATTGATTTGAATTTTAATTATATCACTTCAGTCCGAGATAACTCGACTTCAGACCATTGCGCGAGTCGAACGTTTACCTGCGGACCTGCTTTCTGGGCCACCGTTCGTGAACTTAATGGTCAACTATGACACAGACCTGGACGGTGGGTATATCTATCCCCCCGAGATCCTTCAAATGGTATCGTATGGGTACTTCCCAGCGGACATGCGACGTTTGGATAGATTGATCACAATCATACCCGCTCCGGTTAGCAGCTGTAAGCAATTTATCTTAGTTTCTTTTTGTTTACAGACTGAATATGAAATTGGGTAAGGGGCTCGTGAGGACACGGTCTCCATCCCACCCTCATCTCACACTAGCGGCACTCGATCTTCGGTGGACGCTAGCAGTACTCGATCTTCAGCCAGAGGAAACCAGTCTGCCCATACAGCCACTCCACCTGACCGGACGCAGGGTGGATCCTCAGCGGGAGTCACCCAGCCTGCCACCACAGCCACTCCGCGGTATCAGACCGAGTACAGATCTTTACCTGGACACCCGTCTGATTCTCATGGAGCCCAGAGGTCTCGCACGGTGACGCCGGCGTCGGAGCGCTCAATGATGACTCCTTCATTCGATTCCAACTCGCCGATTTATCGGCCACGGACCCCGGAGGACATAGAGTATACGGAGAGGGCTTACTCAGTTTTCTCGACGCCTCCTGCCCTCTCTAGGGAACGGCAGATGCAGTCTCGTAGTGGCGCCCCTCATTCCCAAGGCGCAGCAACACCAGGACCGGCACACAGGCAAGCTTCATCCCGACCTGCATCTTCAGCTGTTGGAATGCAATTGGGTCAGACCGGGCCCCATCCCCCATATTTTCAGCAGTCTTTATATGACTCCCGCACCCCACCCCGCCCATCTTCGCGCACTCCGTCTGGCAGACCTGTGGTATTCCCACCCGCAACCAGACCATCAGCTCAGATGGGACATGTGGTCTCTCCGGCTCCAAATCGCCAGCTGGAAATGGCAGTATCAGAAACGGATCGGCCTGGTATGCACACGTCTCCCTCAGTCTTGAATCTTGCTCATCGACACAATTGCTTGCAGCTGCACAAGGTCAACGCAATGACGAGAGCCACGATGATGACTTATATGGGCCGGACGAGCTTGATTGTTTTAAACAAGGTACATACTATCTCCTGCCACCATTGTTAGCTACAGTGTTAATGAGACCACTCCCAGATGAACAGGATGAAGACGAGGAAGACGAGGTGCTCCCCCCCGGAGCGAAAATTGGACCTCCCAGACGCGGGAGGCATATCAACAATCCCACCGGTCAAACGTCAACTCGTAGGACACGGTCCCACATCGACCCTGCACCCGCAGCGCAGCCAGGCATTGCCGGCGGATCTCACTATAACCTGCGGCCACGTGAGACACTCCGGAAGCCATCCCCACCTCCATACTTCGGGCTGGGTATGGAGCGGCGTCATCGGGAATCAACAAGTTGGTATGATCCAAATGCATCAACGACTCCGGCAGTACGTGGTGATGCATCTGACGTGACCTGTCTTGACTGATTGCCTCTGAACAGCCCTTTGACTGTGAGAACTGTGCAAAGTTCCATAGACAATGTGTCTTCCAGGAAGGACATGACAACTGTTGCCAGCCCTGCCATCGCAACAATATGCGGTGTACACACAACCAAAGAGGGATCAATGGAGTCGAAAATCGGCGCAATGCAAGAGCACGTGCCAATGAGGGAGCCCTTCCTGCTCCTGTTCCTCCTGTCCCTAGTTCAGGAAGGCCCGTGCGGACCTCACGTTCGACCAGTATGTATATACACATCCTTTTGAATCTATCTGATGTTGTTTTAGATTTTCGTCCAGTGCCGGTGGTAGGCAACAATACAAGCCCCTCACCGGAGCTGGGCCGGGAACCGTCTCTGGACCAGTCCGAGGAACCGGAACCGCATGGTGAAGAGTCCGGTGGTGCACTTGAGGACGAGCCTGAGGACCCACCCCTGCCAAGGAGTCATCAAGCACGTAGGCAGGAGGAGCATGGTCCGCACACTAGCGATCGAAAGGGTAAGTCACGCCAAAAGTAAATTTCGCCTTCAGTTCGGTGCATGCAGCAATGCAAACTAGTACTCCTCTGGTCAACTATTCCGTACTGTGTGGCGCTTGTGTCCGGACATTGTGATACTGTTACTGTTGCTCATCCGGTGTTGTATGACTGTCATGAGATATTCCTATTTTTGTACTACCACCTGTGCATGATTTACATGTAATTCTAACTTTGGTTATGCAATGCACACATCAAGGAGACAGCTAGCATTGGTCGTGCACCGGAACACTACACCGGCACGTACCATCCAATTATTGCTTCTGACGATGCAGAACATCCAAGCGAGAATTTGCGCACGGATTGCAATCAACGACGGCACTGGGTCTTGGCTCATCCATGAGCAGATTAAGAGCAGATAAGATCGAGATAGTGGATGCTGGCGCCAACAATACTAGGATCTAGACGCCGTGCATGACGTAACATGCTGCGCCACCAACAGTCGCACACCCTGTGCAAATTGATGCCCTTTGAGATCAATCATACACATCCTTTCTTTGTTGTCGCATCCAGCTTCTCATACTCAATCACTCACCACCATGGAAAAACTAGCTGATTTCGATAACTTGTACTCCATCCTGTCATCACGTGTGGGGCTTGCACTCCTAGCAGCCAAGTCAGCACCGGTTCGGTTGTTGGACAGCGCACGGAATGCGTGGCAGTCCGAGCTCACATCGGAAATGGTACGCGGCTCTTGTTTTACCAATATACACTCAACTCAACTATGCGGAGGCCTTTGGAGAGGAGATCAGGGAGTTGGCCATGGAGTCCGGTGTCGAGAATATGATGATGGACCGCCCAATCCACATGCAGAGAACCGCTCGCTACTTGAGCTTATTGCACAAGCAGGCAGAACCAGAGCCTTTGTTTGATTTGTGTCACCTCGCAACCTTTGTCGATGATGATGACAACAAGCGGGCAGAGTGGAAGGCGAAGGTAGACACTGATGCGAGCGAATGCTGGTGGGAGAAAGGTACGACGTTCACTGTTATCTGTACAAATGCAATAAACTGACATCAAGCCCAATAGCGGCATTCTTTGCCCCGGCACCGGACGCAACTCGGCATTGGACACCGGAAGCCCTGGTAGACTGGCTGGGTGCGTCCTGGTGTCCCGACGCAGACCGGACCCACCAGGGACCCGGCCCCCTTCTGACCGCTACCCATGATGCTCTCGATACACAATTGGTTTCTGACATTAATATGCCTGCTGCTGGCATGTATCCCTTGCGGCTTGCTCACATGTTCCATTACACTGACCATTTGCTTCTTCAGATGGACCAGATGAAGACAGCGAGGACAGCGAGAAGGGCCTTCCGCCTGGTGCAAAGATTGGCCCTCCTCGGTCTCGTATTCCCCGCCAGAATCGTGCGGACCAGCGGACCAGGTCTATCAGGGCCCGGGTCCCACGTCACGATGCAGACCGGACGTCGAATGTGGGTCGTCGTCCATCAAATGCAGCATTGGCATCTGCGGCAGAGCAAGGTCCTGCCGGCGGTTCTCCACGTGTCCTACGGCCTCGCGAGTCCCTCAGGAAGCCGGCCCCGCCACCCCGGTTTCCCCTGTACCGTCGACCGCGGCAAAGCAAGACACAAACATGGTACAACTCAGATGAAGAGGAGATACCTTTTGTATGTTGGTCCTGTTGTCTGAGCCTACTGCGGCTGACTGCATTTCTGGATAGCCATCTCCATGCACAGGCTGCGTACACCACCATGACCGGTGTGCCACCCAGGAGGGTCATCCCAATATCTGTATTGGCTGTGACCTTCGCCGGGAACACTGCAGCCACAACACACCTGAAAACCGGAGACTCCGGAATGGGGGGATTCGTCAGAGGAAGCATCGGAAAGCTACACCGACATCACCGCAAGCAACCGATCCCAGCTCGTCCAATATTGCTGGCCCCTCTCGCCCTACTAGGCATGTTCAGAACGGTTCTGATATACCTTGCCATGCGGATCACGCTGTCCATCTATTGCTAGCGGGTGGCCATGACTCAGATTAGTGCAGGATCTGAACAAGACGATCTCCAGACCATCCAAACCCTCAATATTCACATCCAAGCCACTCATTCACAAACCATCTCCGTCGACCCACGAGTCCATCACTCCGGGGCACATCACCTCCTTATTGCAGAAGACCTTCAGTCCAAGGTGTCCGACGCATGGTACTCGGACGTTGCGTCTTTCAGAGGTAGTGTCACATGCCGCTACAAGCTCGTCCACTCTCCTTACCCAAACTCACTGCCACGAGCCAGAACCAATTAGGGTCCCATACGCCGGTCCGATTCTCAGTGACTGACCATAGCAGTGGGAAATCCATCCGGATAGGACCGAAGGAACCATTTACGTTACCACATTGCAAAAGGACAGGATAAGATGGTTCGCCAAGCAATCTCGATTCCATCCCATTACACCACGACTGTACCCCCAATCATCGCATTGCTGATGCCCACCAATCGTTTCAGACATCGGTTATGTGAGGGCCCATCTCCGGTAGGATCTGGTAGGATTCGGCAGGATCACTTCAGTAGTCTGAGCCAGAAAGTCCCTACCAACTGTCTAACATGATGCTGCCGCTCTCACCACACGACCTCGTCACATCCGACAACCATCTCCATCTCCATCGCCTACGGCTATCCATGTCACCAGCTCCAAGGATGATCACCCGCTCACATGGGAGGTGGGCCAATCACAATCAAATCGTGGCCCATGGCAAGAGCGGAAACCCGCGAGACGGGCCTGCGATCTGAGGACGCCAAAGTTCCGGCTGCCCACCCCATCTGTTTGACGGTTGACCCCTACGGCTTACAGGCACGGACGGCACCAGAAGGAGCCCATACGGGCAGGGTCTTTCAGAAGGACCGCCATCTACACTAGCTGCGAGCCTCTTGATGATGATGCTAATATTCATGAGGACGATGGAACGCGATACGACTGGAGCATGTCAATGATCGAAGACGGAGTCAGCATGAGGCTGAATTCATTGCCCAAGCCAGACATTTCACGCCAAGCAATGATACCCCGGATCACCATCCTTACCATTCTGTGGGACCGGTCCGGAGTGCACAAACTAGGAGTGGTTTGCTGCTATTGTCATGTGGATGAAGCCCACTGCATCTGTCCAAACTTCTCGGACCCAATCTTTTCCAGCCAATCATCCATCGCCCTCAGACTGCATTCAATTCCAGGTGTGGAAGACTGTCGCTGACAAATTTGGAATGCAAAACCATTCATTTTTCCAGTTCTTCGGAAAAGCCCGTCGACTTCCACAAAACCCAAAGCCTTCCAGACACCGGTTCCCCGTTAGGATATACTTTCCCGTTTGCGCTTAAGATTTGACCTCTACACTAAATACATCATGACAGGATCGTTATCGTGAACTTATGCCCCGCGCGGGTCCACCCTGCGTTGCCCTTCGACTGGCCTCCTGATCGGTGGACCACTTAGGGGCCAAGCCTGCATCAGGCCCATAACAGCCGCAGCTACAACTCGAGCTCCTCAACACCAGCATGGACCGCCACCCACGCCCGTCTCTTGGCCTCTATGGTCAATCACCGCCAAGCCCGCCGGTTCACGCGACGCCAGGCCCCATCGAGAGAGGCGAAAACTTCCCTATCCTTATGGACATAATAACTGTCCTGTCCCCCAACCTGAGTCTTCCGGCCCAGCCGCCGGAGAAAACCCAGGGCTGCGTCCACCCCTTCCCTCAGCGATCTCAAGTGTCCGTCCGACCTGTGACGAAAGACCACGAGATTGGAAGATATTCTGTCTGAATTTATTACCGAACCCCAACCTCGTGCAATGGTTAAAGTGCCCGACCGATTGTTTAGGTGCCTCCCCAAAGAGACTCCTTAGCAAGTGATGCCGCGCGGTAAGAGGCTTCCCCTCCTCATTACATGCATTTCCCGCCGGCAACCGGCGAACAAGGCCGCAAAGACCGCGCCTCACCCGTGTCAGCGTTCCAATACCGTCAACAACGCTGACTGCTTAAGAAGGACACGTACCGTTGACGGGTCGAAGATTTCCGAAGGAGGATTACAAGCCCGGGAGACAGCAAGGCCCAAGGCCGGCGCGAGAAGTCCACAGAATGGTAAACCTTTAAAGCCTGGACCACACAACGCGGTGCGCTAGTGATGGCTTGCTGACCTTACGGAAGAGGCTTCCGAGGATATGCGTAAGTGGAGTATAACTGCAGGACAAACCGTCATCCACAGAAGAAGTCGGAACAAGGACAGAGGGGCATACGTCCCTGTCGTTTGGATGAAGTCGATGCTGACAAGCTCGTCCAGCCCGGTTACCTATATTGATAATCTTGAGCACGAGTTTGGACTCGCTCGACAATGATTTATTTAGGAGCGTGACTACTGGCTCAGTTCCCAGCGTTGCATCTCGGAATACATTTGATGTGTCTTGAACCTGAAAATAGTAACCAGGCCGTTAGACGTCGTGGATACGAACGCCCATGCAAACAAATCAGCGCCGGGTCGGGCTCTGAAAGAAAAGAAACCCGCCATAGAAGCGAAGATATCCCGGCATAAACACCCTCCCGTAGCCCAATCGGAGGTCCGGCAAGAGGAGTAATCTTGCTGGGTCCAAACTGCCTGACGTGATCTTGTCTAACTCTGCCGAGGGGCATATATAGTCGGCGATCCCCGCACCGTAATTTTACAGAATTGTCCTTGAAGGCCCAATGACCCTCACGAAGCGGCTCTTATCTCCGCTGCTCTAATTATTGAATCGACCCAATCAGTTCCAGTGGTAATCCAAGCCGAGTCTTTATAGATCCTGCAAACCATTCATCATTGTGTGCGAGAAGATTAAAATGCACTCCCGTGAACCGCGACCTCGTCTCTTCTGTTTAAGTAAATCAGTTTTGCATGACTGTGTGGGCTGCGCAGTTCGTCCCTGCCCGCGCGTGTCCTAGCTGCCAGATGCTGAACGTCGCATCAAACCTGCTAATGTCATCCATCACCCACCCTGACGCAGGTGCTCCTGGCTTCCTTCATCTGTATTCCATTTGAATTCCTTGAACCAGTCACCGAGCGCCCCCAGGTTGAGTCTGCCCGAGAGCCTGTTAGACTTTTCCACCCCGCGACATCGAAAAGTCAATGGTTATTACCGCCTCCTGCAGGTCTCACAAGCACCCATCGACGCGAGTGACCCCGCCGCGTCGAGAACTCTCTGTGGGCCCCAGTCATCTTTCCGCTTTAAAATACGCGGCCGCCGCACAGCTTGGAGCTCTGATTTTTGACCGCCCTATTCCGGATAAGCTCGTCACCGGCGACGTACATATGTGCTATGTTTCATACGGCCAATGAAAAAACTAAACCGAGCCATGACGGATGCCGCGCGTGAATGCTGCTCAACCGAATTGGGAAGCAGACTTGTGTTCTCTCAGATTAGCTGAGCCCGGATATCCGACCGCTGCTATTGAGGCAAAGGCGCTTTCATATATGGGAATCTAAACTCATGCCTTCGGAGTTTGCCCCGAAGGCTTGGGTACCAAGTCCCAACAAGGTTCTGACTGGTATTATGACTATACGGGACCGCAGACCTCTTGATGCAATTGACAAATGGCCCAGTTAGCTGGAGGACTTTGCCAGTTGTCCGAGGCTGCGGACCGACATATCGCCTTGCCTCATTTGCATGTTCATACACATTCCCGATTGGCCCACTCTTGGGTAAGATCGCCTCGAGGAGGGATTCCCCAAGGGGGTATTTTTACTAATCCACAATCCTCCCGTAGCCTGTAGGCTGAGAATATGGGGATGGAAATTGTGAATATCCCTCGACCCGATAGGCGTGGAATTGGAGCCTTTTCAATGAACGTGTGATGAGGGAAACTTCGAAGGCGTCCTCCCTTGTTTGTTGCCCCCATCATCCCCTCAATAATAAACGCTGCCCCCGCAAGGCCCGGCAGGAATGGAGCGACGTAATTGAGGGATAATACTCAGAGCGCCGAATAACCCCCGGCAACCCACTGTCTAACTTATATACCCGTCGCTTCAGTTGTTTCAACCTAGGCCCTCCCAGCGTCCAAAGACATATGTTTCTTATTTGCCATCGTAGCACACAACCCATTCCCCTAATCCTCACAAAGGTATGTATGCATGCTAACGTCCGCAACCACACCGGGTGAGGAGAGCTGCGGGTACCGGGTCACAACGGCGATCCGTGGTGCATGTCTGACTAACAATAGTAAGCTTGAGAGGATACTGGAAGAGTCTGTGGGCCCTTTCAATCTGAAGATCTCCCCGGAGTACAAAGTGAGGGTATACTATGGTGACGAACTCCTTAGGACTCACAGGGTGCCGGACGCGAGAATCCCTCCAAGTCCGGCAAGATAATGGAGGCCCGAGACAATAGAAAACGTTCACGATGGAACAACTCCCGAGAACATACTCTAGGAGTGGAGATGCCAAAGCGCCATTTGCCAGCTAGGCATACACAGCCTTAGCGCACTTTTCTGGTATGCATATCTGATCCTTCATATGAGCTCCAGATGACACCCCAAGCTCCCAACTGACCTCAGTCTAGTGACGTGCCGGACGCTTCTTGGTAGCTCTAGCGTGACAGTCCTGATGCCTGAGGAAAAGATTCAATCTGCAAAAGTCGGATTACGAAATATTTCTTGCCAACCAAAGGGTCTTGACGTATTGCAGAGACAAGCCGTTCCATGGACTGTGTGATCGGGACAGTCTCTCTCGAATGTAAGCTCCGTCCAACATGATGCATGAGAAGAAAGCGAGCGAACGAGAGTAGAGTGTCACGAAGAGAACCCGCCGTTGCCAGGAAATTAGTACAATGCGAATGCTGATTTAATATTGATACATTGCGAGCGATCGATGTGACGGTTGTTCCCTTTCATGGGCCCGTACCGTCATACCTAGCAGAACAATGAATGTAGGTCTCACAGTCCCTGGAACAAGCGAGGAGGATCGAGAACGCCTGTGGTGACCGAAGGTCGAATCCGCCGCTCGTGGACTGCCTGCATGATTATCATCTGGCCTCTGAACGATCGAATAAGCTCAGTAGCGTTTTTTGGATCTCCCATTACTGTCCTCGAAAAGCCGGTGTACCTATGCTTGCCAGGCTACAAGCTAGGCAAGGCAATTATTGTCCGCCTCGCCAAGAAGTTGTCAGGAAAAAATATGCTACAATGTAACCATAACCGCACAACTACATTGTATCGCAGCCCACACGAGACGCAGGTTACCAAACCCAAACGACCAGTTTGAATACGGCGGTTAGCATCCAATACCATGTCCGAAAGGCCCGAGGATTGGCGAAATCCAACGGCCCCGGATACCACGCTGCAGCTGTCTGGACAGGTCATTCCGGAAGAGCGCTTCCGACGCCCTACGAGCCAATGTAGCTCGATGAGAAGAGGTCCGCACTGCAGTGAAATATTGTCGAGGAGCCGCGTTCCATTGAGGATCAGAGAGGTTGCTGCGAATTCTCCACCCCAGTCTCCGCCTATGGCCCTTTCCACATTTGGCCGGTCTACTGTGGCGGAAAGTGCACACTGGCCAGGCTACTCGAACTTGGAGACCTGCGCTTGGGAGCGGGCGTGTTCGAAGACAGGCAAATCCACTCGGATCGGAGGCAATATGAACGATGCACTCACGCCAAGCTCCGTATAGCCCCTTAGGAGGAAGGCGTGCCTTCCAGTTCCGGACCAAGGGCAGAGGGGCAGCAGCGGCGGGGATGCCCAAACGGAAGCACGACCCAGAGCGGCTTGGGCCAGGAGCCATAGAGACCACGGAACGAATGTTCCAGCAACAGTGCAGTGAGTAGGAATTGGCCGTTATAACCGTGGCTCTGGAGTGTGCTCTCTGAACACAACCCTTCCGAGCTTGCCGGATCGAAGGATACCCTGCAAGACCACCAACCAGTTGTCTTGCCATGAACAGGTCCGCGACCTTCGGCCACAAGACCTTTGTTATGTGAACTCTAGCATGCTACGGAGATATCCCGGTACTATCGCAGCCGTTGTCAATGGCTGTGGTTGGAATCGAGGACTGGGACGGAAAAGGCGCGAAGTTTTTAATGACCAGTAAACGAGGATAGATGGAACATGTGAGGTCGCCGCAGTGCTCCCGATTCACTACAGGCATAGCTTGAACTTGATGAGGATGCTTATTAGTTTATATCTGCGGTCCACTGGTCCGCCTCTCGGGACCAGATGAAACAATGGCGTGCGAGAGCCCGGGATGCCCCTCTTCCTAGGGAGATGGCTCGGACTATCAAAGTGTATTTTTACCAAGAGGGCAAGCGGCTGGGTGGGGAGAATGGAAGGGGAGAACAAACTCAGATCCAGGACATCAGAGCTATGCATCCGGACAGGGATGGCCCTCTGGATTAAGCATGGATTCCGAAATTCAGGCGACGAGCGAGTGCATTTGCACAAAGCATTAGCACACTAAGTAGGTCGTGAATGTATCCATGCCTCTGTTTACACTGGCCCTCACATCAAACCTGGGCAACAGTTTCACTAAGTGCTACATTTTGCAGTCTACAAGTAGAAGAATCATAACTACAAATATTAATGTACTAAAGTGTATACAAGAGTGCCGGATCAAACATCATCGTGAGCCTGTCCGGGCATCGTTAAGGATTTGCATATGAAACGCCTACATACGCCGACTTGGGCCGATTCTGATGTGCCGTTTCGCAACCTACAGTATCATACGTGCCCCATCTATATGTTTCTTGCTGTCATCTCAAACATGCCGCCAGATGGCTGCGGCTCGCCGAAAGCCTCCGTATCACATCCCTGGCATTCCGCATAAGGCTGCAAGCCTGAGCTACGCCTATTGGAGACATCTCTCCATGCCTTACCCAGTGCATCGTGAACCCTGGCTCGAGCTTATGGTCCGCGCTGGACGCAAAGGCAATACCATGGCCCTCAAAAATGTGTCAGAGGTCCCTACACCAATCTCTTACAAAGTGTGTCTAAATCACGCCAGGGGCGATGAAACATAGCAAGAACTACCAAACAAAAGCTCTTGTTCT
>QUOP01000067.1:0-28350 GCA_003675405.1 Hericium coralloides
TACAATCCTTGACGTCGCTCGCGGGGACCGGCCAGTCCGCAATGCCAGCAACCTTAACCGGATCCATGGCGAGTGTGTCATGCGAGACAATGAGACCGAGGAACTCAACTGAGGTCTGTTCAAAAGGACACTTTTCCGGTTTCAAGAAGAGGTCATTGTCTTGAAGGCGTTGAGCACTGTGCGAACAAGGGCACGGTGTTCTTCCATGGTGCAGTGAAAATCAGGATATCGTCCATGTAGATGACAACCTTGCCGTATCAATGAGGTCCTTGAAAAGTTCATTCATCATAGCCTGGAACGTTGCAGGAGAGTTGGTGAGGCCAAAAAACATTAACCAGAGGTTCAAAGAGACCACGGTTGGTCTTGAATGCAGGCCTTCCATTCGTCACCGTCCTTGATCCGGACATTGTTATATCCCCAGCGGACATCCATCTCTCGAGAACACCTTGGCGCCTTTGAGTTTGTCGACCAACTCCGGAATCAAGGGCAGGGGGTATTCATTCTTGATGGTACCGCATTGAGAGCTCGATAGTCCTGTACTGGCGTAGTTTTCCATCTTTCTTCTTAATAAAAAAAGAAGGGACTCGCCATGGGAGACTTCGATGGTCGGATGTAACCCCTTTTTGACGTGGTCGTCCAAAAAGGCATCCAGTTCCGTCTGTTCTGAAGGTGACATGGGTAAACCTTGCAGGATCGGGGCTCAAAGCCGTCCTTGAGGTCGATGGCATGATCCCATGGTCGTCGCTCTGGGAGACGCTCTGAGGTTTCCTTGTCAAAGACAGGCTGAAAATCCTGGTACTGGGAGGGACCATGTCCTCGAAGGACTTCTCTAGGTTCTGTGTGCCATGCGCTCAGCAATTGCTGTGCATTAGTAAAGGACGGCGGATACGAATGGTTTCTTCATGGGTGGCATCTGCATCCAGAAGGGTAAGGCGACTCCCAGTCCGGGACAATGCCGGCCAGGCGAAGGCCTTCAGCGGTCCATGCCTCCTCAACATGTGGTCTGTCGTCATCATCTTCAGTGAACAGTTGGGTGGGGTCTTTGGTGGGCAGGTGCGACGGAGACGGAACACCGTGCACCCGTCGTGCGCAGAACAATGTATTTTGGAATCGAAGCAGCATGGAAGGACGTGTCGGGTGCAAGGGGAATGGGCTGGGAGACGGAGTGCTCGGTTCTGGTGACAGTATGGGCGGAGTCGGTCCGGCAGTTGGTGAGTGACGTTCCAGACGTACCCGAAGGTTCTTGACCGGCGGTTTATGCAACCTGCAAGAAGGCGGACACCGGGTCATGTCAACCTTCCGGGAGACCCAATCAATCCGTGGATTGTGTTCTTGCAACCAATCTGTCCCAAGGATGATATCGTAGTCTCCGATGTCACAAGGAAGAAGAATCAGCTGTTTCTTCATGATAGGACTCCGAGTCCTTTGCATAAATGCGGATGTCCTGAGTGGCAGAGTACCGGACCCAGCCCATAATGTTTTCGGAGTTATCAACATTGCGGACCGGAAATGGGTTGAGGAGTTTCTTTGAGTGGAAAGCCATGTTTTTTAGCGACTCCGGGTGCATAATGATACCTTCTGCACCACTGTCGAGAAGCGCTTCAGCGGTCGGTTTGTTTCTTAATCGGGTCATGAGAATCTTGACCTGGAGTGTGATGGTGTGTCTGTCGATTGGGCGTGATAGCGGACATGCGCAGAGACGACGGATATGATTGCTCACAGGGATCAGATAATACAGAGAATTGATTTGATGGATCAAAGAAAGTTTCATGCCACCACCAGACGACGTTACTGGGGGCGCTCCCAAAACCCTCTACCATATCCGCAACACTGCCTGCTCTTCCTGCTCGGTCTCACTCAGACCCTTCAATTCGGCAGAGAGATTGCAATGGACGGGTGGACCGGAGGGGTGGCAGGCATTCCGCGGTTCATTGTTTTGAGCTACTCCCGGACTTGGACCAGTTTCTAGTGCTCGGATGCCGGGGCGGGTTACCGGGACAATCGATGAGATTGCCCCTTCTGGCGACATCGGAAACACCCTCCCTCGCGGCGAAGGCGCTCCCGCTCCTGGTCAGTAAGGCGACGGAGTTGGTTCCCGGCTGCAGCGACTGTGCGAGGTCGGCCAGTAGAAGGCGTTGGAGACGAGCGATTGCTCACCGGTGTCTTCCCCGTAGGGGGGCGTGGTTTCTGAAACCTGGAGCGTTCCATAAACGCTGCATTCCTGTCCCGGGCCCTATCCTTCCAGTCCGAAAGTGATGTGGGCATGGGAAAGGTTCGCATGCAGTCATCCAATAGGGCAGAGTTGAGTCCGACCTTGAACCAGTGTATGAGGGCCTCGTCGTTGTAACCGGTGTGCGGGGCATAGGATTCAAACTCAGTGATGTAGTCCACAACCGGTCGGATACCCATCTTGAGACGATGAAGGGCGTCACGGTTCTCGGTGGCAGCGTCAAGGGGGGCAAAGTCCGTGTCAAAGCGGGTGAAGAGGTGGTCAATGGTATCAAAGCGCCGGACGAACGTTTTTTGGTGAGTTTGTGTCTGATCCCATGATTCATCGTCCTGGAGGATTTCCTCAACACGTTGCACGGCCCAGGATCCTGCGATCGGACCTTGCAGAGGTCCAAGAATAAGAGATCTTGGCTGCTTCATCCTTGTATTTGGTGCTGTTGGCACGGAGGAAGAGGCGGATCCGGAGTTTAAACTCCCGGACTTGGAGCGATCCCCCTGAAATGGGGTTGGCTTTACACCGATTTCACTGGTAGACAATGTCGGTGATGGAGACTGGGGTTGGGGCAGGGAGGATGACTGGTTTGACGTTGGTGATAAACGTCGGAGGTGCAATGGTGAGCGGGATGTGGGGCGGGGTCCGGTTCCGGGATGGTGGGAGTGGGATTGAAAGAGGCCTGGTGGTGAATCTCTTCAGATCTCCGAAGGCTTGCCAGTCGTGTGCGCTTGTTCTTGTTCGAGGTGTTCTAGGATTGTTTTGGGAAAGCGCAAGCTCGGAATTCACTGATGAACTGATCACTCGCCTGCCAAAACCAATGGTCTCTTCTTCCGTAAGACTCGGTCTCCACGCAAACAACTCTCCGGTTTGTATTAGACCGGTACGCGTAGTACTTCCGGTGACGTCGTCCCAGGTAAGTCCGAGGGGTACGGAGAGCGGTTCTGTGCGTGCTGGGGGAGAGTCGACACTTCGAGAAGAGCTGTGTGGGGGAGGTGGGGTCGCAGGGTGTCTCCGGTGGTTCCTCTGCAGCGGCTTGAAATCGTGGAACTCTAGATAGGGTTCTCGTCACGATCAGCAAAGTACCACCGCGTCAGCTAGATCTTCGTCCTCGTGGTTAAACTGAATCCGGCGCAGTACCAGAAAAGGTATAAACGTAGTACTCGTCTAGGGACTCGAATATCCCGAGTGGATATGGCTCGGAGGTTTGGAAGTAGCGCGGGGTCCGGAGGAATCAATGGTGATGGTCTAGAAGAAGTCCCCGCAACAGGGCGACGGCCAAGGAGTCGAGGGGTCAAGGTATCGGCAGCGTATGGGGTGCGAAGAAAGGAACTTCCTATTTCTCGCAGGCCAACACAGGTTCGGGGAGGGTTCCGGCGTAAATAGTCCGTAGGTCTGGAAAGAAAACACAGGATGTCGATGGGGAATAATCAATGGATCCGTGTCTAGGGGCGTCGATGTGATACGCGAGGTCCCGATGAAGGCAACAAATGTCTGGGTTTCTATGTGAAAGACGATCCGAATCCGAACGTATAAGGCAACAGAGACAGCACCTGCGTGCGGTTTCCACGATTTCAATCGGTACCAAACTCCGTCTGCTTCCCAGCCAGTCCGCTCGATGTAGGGCTGGATGCACAGGTGCGAGTTGTTTCGATGGTGTTACTGATGGCAAGGGAAGGTGCGGGTGGTATAGGTGTCGGGACTCTGTAAAGATGTCGGCGTCGAGGGGAATTGAATTTGGGAAGATATGATGGGCGATAGGAGAAATGGTGAGGGCGGGGTATGAGAGACTGTCCAGGTGTCAAGACTCGTCGAAGACAGCAGAAGAGCCGCCCAAGTCACCACGGTTATGCGAACCGGGTGCTCAAGGAGGAAAGGAGACGAGAGTGGAGACGATGGCAAGCAGTGCAGTGCCCTGGATAGCAGGTACAGTACGGTACAGACAAAGTGGACAGTCTAAGGGAACAGGTAAACGACCGAGAGACTATAAGGACGAGGGAGATCGATGATGGCGGAGGAGGATGATAATCCGATACCGAGATCAGAGCTACGGTCCAGTGCGTACCGATAGGTACAAGGGGAACGGAGGTCCGAAAGATGAGGGATCCGGATAGCAGGTCGGACCTGCAGGCGGTGAGTATCAGATAGGTACAAGATGGGCGAGTATTAGATAAGAGATGAGATAAGGGAGGAGACTTGTGGTGAGTGCCGAGGAAGATCCGAGGAATGGCCGAGGGGTGTCATGGGAGGTCTGGTGACCTCCGGGGAAAGCCCGAGGAACCCGGTGGTCTCCGAGGGGCATCCGGTGGTTGCCGTGAAGGACCTGGTTGGGTCTAGGGCGGCATGACGGGATCATGGTCCGGTCATAGGCACATGTACTGGATGCGAGGTCCGGTCTGAGGAAGGGAGGCCGGACGTGCTGCCCGGATGGAGGAGAGCAGAGCGGAGAGAAATGGAGCGATTCGTGACAAAGTGTATGCAATGAACGCGAAGACATACAGGAGTGACTAGGGCCCATGAATACTGCAGAAGCCTCTCTTCCACCGGCGAGAACTCCTCAGACCCCAGGGTCCGGTGGCATCACTAGATTCACGAGAGGACTCTGCACGATACGCGTGAAACATCGCAGCTGCGCGGAATCGCAATGAGATTGAGTCTGTAATCGTGCGTTCGATTTTGTCATCGGTGGCACGACGGAGGCGGAGGAGGCCTATATCTTTGGCCAAGGTGAGCTGATTCGTACTTAGCAAATGCGGTATGACCGGAACTGGATTTACTCACCCATTGACCTCTTGGTATCACCTCTCCGAGATCCATTGACTCTATCCTGGCTAGGGAAGCATGAACCCAATCTGCAATTACATCTGTTTCAAGGATCGTGCAGCTCCAGGGCTCTGGTGCGTCTTGTGCGGCCATTTTAGTACGGCGATTGACGGTTACACGTGAATAGTGGAAGAGAGACAGGTGCAAAGTGAATGAGACCCCGCGATATACGAACCCGACACGCGTACAACCGACCATAAATGTGAGGATGAAATACGAGAGAGCCAGGGCGTCAAAAACGAAGGCGCAGACGTCCATGCCATAAACGGAAACAAGTTGCCGTGGAATGCCGGGAATCCTGTATTGGGTATACAGCAAACAATTTCAAGCATGCATGAAGTACGTAGAAACCATGTCATGCATACGAGATGCTCGCCGAAATTTGCAAATCAATATCAGGACACGATCTGCATTTCAAGCGACAGAGCCCATGCCGCGGTATATAGGCATGTTCCTAAACACTTCAGATGGATGGCGGACTATAACATGCCGTGGCATGTGACACAGAACTAATACATGAAAAAGAATCAATAAAGCTCTCTTGAATGAAAGTGAACACTGGATGATGTTCAAATAGTGATGAGCAATCATATGGCATCTACAGTTTACCATAGCTACATTAATGCATTCATAAGGTCAGCCATGCATGCACATGGGCTCTGTTGAATACTGCGCGAGAACCGGGGAGCAGAAAAGAGAATAACACAGATTTATTGCATTTGGCTGAGCTCTGCAAACGCATGAAGAAAAGAACAAGGATCCCAAACGGTAGGATAACTACGTGCTGACTAATTGTAACTTGTACCTACACAGACTGTCCGATACCTTCCAACACTCCCCCTCAGTCAAAGGAGGTACAAGGATAATCGGACCAGAATATGTAGAGTAAAAGTCCATACCGTAATAGAATTTCTCTGGTAAAAAATGCTCCCCCTGAATCCTGACATTGGATGCCGCCTCGCGAACCGGCGGACTTGAGTGTGCGTAGTGCACGAACTTGCGCGGCCGTCGACCAGGCCCTTGCGTGATGCCTCCAATAGGGCTCCCAGCCGCTACGGAGGGCTTCCTGATGCCTCGAACAGCCTGCGTGGTGCACTCACTGGCGGAATCCCTCCCCAGGCCGTGCCGCTCCTGCTGTTCCTGCCGTCGCCTGCCCACTCTCCGTCGCTACCAGCTTGTGCGCATCTCCCAGTTCAGCATTCCCTCCGGCAGAGCCTCGCTCCCCGGCGCACGCGTCCAATCCTCCTAGGGCGGGCCTTATCCCGGCGATCATCGCTCGGGCCTCCGTGGTCTACTCCAGGTCCATCGGCGCGCAGCTGCTGTAGATCGCAACCATCGGGCGCAGTACGTGGTGCCTCCGGACGGTGAGGTCTTTGTACGTGCCCGCGAGCCTCCTGCGGGTCTTTGATCGTCGTAATCGGTCGCATCGTCGTCTGACTTCGAGAGCAGAACCCGATACGAGTGGTCTGAGACTCGAGCTTTGGTTAGCGGTAGCTAGCCGCGATGCGTTTGTGTTGAATACTGCGCGAGAACCGGGGAGCAGAAAAGAGAATAACACAGATTTATTGCATTTGGCTGAGCTCTGCAAACGCATGAAGAAAAGAACAAGGATCCCAAACGGTAGGATAACTACGTGCTGACTAATCGTAACTTGTACCTACACAGACTGTCCGATACCTTCCAACAGGCTCAATACTGAGATAAAACATGGCCAACCATATCTGCATGAGGAGATGGTATGAAATTGGCACTTGGCCAACCATATCTGCATGAAGAGATATATCAAAATCACGAGTTGGCCAACCATATCCACATGAGATGATGTGATAAAATTGGCACTTGGCCAACCATATCCACATGAGATGATGTGATAAAATTGGCACTTGGCCAACCATATTCACATGAGATGATGTGATAAAATTGGCACTTGGCCAACCATATCCACATGAGACGATGTGATAAAATCATCAGGAAAATGTGTAAGTGCTATATAGCTCTATCAGGACTACATAGATTTCCTAGAGCCATAGAACTGCCCTTTACTCCATAGGCTATATAGCACCCCCTTTGAGCTATATAGAGCTATGTAGCTGAAGTGGAGTGCTATATAGTCCTATCATAGCTATCATAGTTAGCTATGAAGCTATGTTAAGAGACATAGCTATGGAAGCTATGGTCACTATGATATTGATATCTACTATGCTAGATAGATGCATCTATCATAACCATTACAACTATCAGAGTAGAAGTTTAGCATATAAATTTATTAGATCCTATATATTGACTTGCACAAATTCTAAAATCAAATTATTCACACATTGATAGAGAACAATAACAAACAACAGATATATATTGAAAATAATAAAACACATACATCACAAAGCTAACTAACTAAAGCTTAGACTCTATGGCAATATCAAAGTAAATCAATATACCAAGCTTATATAAATGAATAAAAAGCGAAAATCTAAAGACTAACAAGCATAACAAACATGAGATAAAAGACTACCAAACATAGATAAAAGAATACAACATACCATTGTTTAAAAAAATCGAAAATCTAGAAGATGAACAAACATAAGAAACACAAGATATAAGACTACAAGCAAAGCTTACCTAAGTAACAGAAAAGCGAAACCCTTAATACAACAGTAGACATTAGTTAAAGAACATAAGACAATACCAAACAAGAACTTACTCTAAGAAACAACCAACCGAAAGTGTTGAAGACGAGAGATGGTAGTGGTCAAGAAGAAAGAGAGGTTGCGTGTCGCGTGCGCCTTATGTAGACGTGGCGAGCGGAGCTCGAAATCTGGCTGCCGCGACTCGGCCCGGGCGCTGCCGAGCGCTGCGACAGAGGCTGGCAGCAGACTTCACTAAGTTCGGACTGCTGCCCGGACGTTTATATGAGCTTAACTCTTTGTTTTTCTTATTCAATCAATTTATTGTAGCGAAAGGTAGCTACTGCTTTTTTCCTGAAATTTTAGCTATTTGAATTGATTTACTAGGCTCGAGAACATTCAAACTCGCGCGCGTTCGGTGGCTGAACATGATGAGAGGCAACCCATAGGGGTTTAAACTCCGAAACCGTCCACGCCACCGCAGCCTTCACGCTCGCTCAAGGTGGTAGGGGAATTTGTAGGCTTCTGTGGGCTCTCAAATATTCGAACTTCAACACGATAAATCACGATAAATCGATTTTAGATATTTAGTTGCATTACATTTTCTCAAAATTCAGCAGAGCGCTTGAAGTGAACTATTACTAGCACTTTAAGCAAGTGTATGAAGAATATAATGCAACCAAATTTCTTGAAACAATTTATCGTGATTTATCGCCCATATCCCTTAATTTTCATGCTGCTGTGGAATCTGGTTTTTTCCCCCACCGCAGAGGCAGGCAGCGGCGCATCGCAGCGCGTCGCGCCTGCAAAAAGTCGCGTTACGTAACCAATCGTACAACGTCCTGGCGTCCTTATGGCTCTACATCCCGCAATCGGCTTGCTATTTTTCTATGTAGACATATATTTAGTAGTACTGAGTGAAGAAGGAACCTTTTCAGTGTTGTATGTTGAGGCCCACATGGAGAACGAGGTATATGGGGTCAAGTACCACTCTCGAGCCACCTCTCGCGCGAAAAGGGCATCATGTGATCCGGACGTTTTCTGAAGCGGCATTGCCACTCATCACTGAACACCGAAACGCGCGTCGAAGTTCCAGTTTGTTCGACTTATGGAAGTCCGGGGTCATGTCCGGGTTTTTTCCCGGACCCGGACAGTCTGGGTCCGGGTTTCGGCAGTTTCCGACCATCTCTGGACACGTCCGGGAAAAACCCGGACACCGACCACAAAAACCCGGACGTGACATATGGTCACAGCCTTCAACCCGTGGGGCCTACGCCTGCGGCCCGCTATTATGCTCTCAGCCATGACCTTGCAGTCAGCCTTAGCTATGCACACAGTCTGTATTATGAACATAAGGATAAACTATTATCGAAGATATTATGATTCAGGACTGGTTACCACAAACTCACTTTTGCGGTCACGCCGGTTGAGGTTGGGATGGGTTGGGTTGGTGGTTGGGTTGGGGTTGGGGTTGGGGTTGGGTTGGCAGGTATATGTTTTGCTGGGGGGAAGGAGGGGCAGTGCGAGAGGGTTGATTGGACTGGGGCTCAGAAGGTTATGACCAGGCTGAATATTTGTATGCAAGAATACTACAAAAAGCTTCATCTTCCCCCCTTACTCGGACATGACCCGCAGTGGCCCGCGGGCCATAACTGTCTGGTGATGTAAGCGACATGTCACAAATCACGAAACTCGGACTCCAGGGTCACGTTTTGCATAATCGCGTGACATCCCGGACAACATTCTCTGTTGTCCGGGAAAAAACCCGGACGTCCAGGTCCGGATTTTTGGTGTCCGGGTCCGGGAAAAAAACCCGGACTTCCACGTCCCGAACGTTCTCCGAAGTTCGATGTTCGACGTTCAACTCTTGCTCCCACCACCACACACCTCCTTCCCCTCCTCTCCTCCCACCATCACCACCCCTCAAATCGAGCGCGAAGGAGGGTAATTAGGTGTCGAGGGCCGCGAAGGTGAGTAAAAAAAAAGCATTATATTCCTTATTAGTACTAACATATCGAGAGTACCGCTCGAACGAGCGGTGCTCTCGAACTCGTTTCTTCGCGTCTCCCGGGCTCTCGCCCCCCGCCGTCGCCCGTCCCGTCACCTCCCGTCGCCCATCCTGTCGCCTCCCGCCATCGCCCACCCATTCCCCGACATCGCCGTCCCGCCCGCAGGGCTGACGTGCCGTCTCCCGACGCCGACGCGGTGTGTGCCAACGCACACCACATACCAGACAACGCGCGCGCGCCCGCTGCCTCGCGCATGGCCCCCTCATGCCCGCGTCCGGGGCTGCTGCCTGACGCGTGGGCCTGGTGCATTGCGCGCCGCTTGCCCTCCTCGCGCACGGTTTTGCTGTGCTGCGTGCGGCCCCGGCTGCATGCGCGCAGGGCCGCCAGCGCACACACGGCCGCCGGATGGCCGCAGTCGCACGCGGATGCCGGGACGCGCGCACATCGCGGCGCAGCCAATGGCGGGCACGCCAGCGCAGCACGACGCGGGACGCGTACGCCAGGCTGCGCAGGCACGCACGCATGTCCACCGTCCCGCGTGCCCGTGCACATCAGCCATGCCCCGCGCATGTCAGCCGCGGCCGCACAGGGTCCCGCCGCATCGCGCGCGACGCCGCACCTCGCGCGGATGCCCCGCCCGTCGCATGTCCCCTCCGCCGCCGCACGTTCCCGCGCCGCGCACCGCGCGAGTGCTGTGTCTCGCACACAGGCCCGCCGCTCCGTGCACCGCACATCCACCGTCCCGCGTGCCCGCGCACGTCAGCCGTGCATCGCGCACGTCAGCCGTGCCCGCGCATGTCAGCCGCGGCCGCGCACGGTCACGCCGCCTCGCGCGTGGACGCGCGCTCGCGCGTGGACGCCCCGCCTGCCGCGCGTCCCCCGCGCCGCCCGCGTACGTGCTGTGTCTCGCACATAGGCTGCCGCCCCGTGCACGCGCGGCCTGCGCGCACGCGCCCTCGTGCCTTGCGCACGGACCTGGCGTCTTGCGTGCCCCGCGCCGCACGTTTGCCGTGTCATGCACGTGGCGGCCCCGGCCCGACGCCTCGTGTATGCCTCGCTGTGCCTTGTGCACTGATGTCTTATTTACTTAATCTCTAGTACTGTAGTTTTTTTTGCTTATTTTTCTTAGTAAATAATGAAAATATTTGAATTCAGACACCTGGCTTAGGATATCCATGCCTGAATATATTTCTGGGTCTAGGTATGGTATGATAGGTTTCATAGTAGTGATAATAATCCTATGATATTATATAGATTCCATAGCTATCACTTATAACTATATAGCTCTATATATCTTTCACTAATAGCTATGAAAGGTATGATAGGGCTCATAGAGCTATATAGCTTTGTTATCCAAATACATAGGGTATATAGAACTACCATAGGAGTCATATTATTGGCTGGAAGCTATGTAGAAAACTAATTTTCCTAATGATTGGCACTTGGCCAACCATATCTACATGAAGAGATATATCAAAATCACGAGTTGGCCAACCATATCTACATGAGACAATGTTGGCCAACCATATCTACATGAGGAGATGTATCAAAATCATGAGTTGGCCAACCATATCTACATGAGGAGATGTGATAAAATTGGCACTTGGCCAACCATATCTGCATGAGACGATGTGATAAAATTGGCACTTGGCCAACTATATCTACATGAGGAGACATTATAAGATTGGCGCTTGGCCAACCATATCTACATGAGGAGATGTATCAAAATTGTGACTTGGCCAACCATATTTGCATGAGGATATGTTATAACATTAGCACTTGGCCAAACATACATGTATAGTAAGTTAAAAATCTGTACTTGGTCAACTCATAGTGGCATAGACTGCATATTAAAATTTATACTTGGCCAACCATAACTGCATGGCCTATGTATCAAAATCAACACATGGCCAACCATGGCAATATAGACATCCAAACAAAACACTAACCTTTGGCCAAGCATGCTGAGATGAATCAAAATATGCACAATAATTTGGACAAGCATTGTACCATGTGAATCTGTACTGGACGATTTGAACCTGGCCAATCATATCCATATGAAATTCTAGAAGATATGCAGATCTTGGTCAGGCATAATTAGATGGATTTTAGAAGGTATTTACAGACATGGCCAATCATACGGGCATGGGAGGAGACATCTCGTCGGTGATGAAGTTGGCGGCCAGTGCTCCATTCACGTGGCGCCTCAATGGCGACAGTATCGTCTACGTGGATCAAGCAGAGCGGAGGGTATGCTATAGGCCTTTCGGGCCAGGATCGCTCTCCGCTCGCATCAGCGAGTGGCCCCTGCCAGATATCGGGAACTACGTGACGTTGTCCTTTGACCCTGACCAAGACCTAGTCGCAATTACGTGGCTTGTGACCATTCAGTAAAATCAACTCTTCAGTCTTTATTTATGGTACTGACATCCTTGCAGAACTAAAGTGCACGTCTCCATCCTACTACGCTCCGCAACCACAGGCGAACCTCATCTACGCGCAGTTGGGTCTGGAGAGCTGCGAGCCTCATTCACGTTCGAAATAGGCGCCATAGAAATGCCGGGCTTCTGTATTCTAGGCGACCTCGTAAGTATCAGCATACTGCGCTTCGACTACGACACCCCGAACGACTATGGATTTGATACGATCGTGTGGAACTGGAAAACTGGTGTCCTTCAAAGGGTAAGCCCATTCCTTATATACTTTGTGAATCTTTATGGCTTATATCAAGATCCGCTAGCGAATTCGCGGCATGCGAACCAATTTGGCACTGATGACGGAGGGTCGGGCCATGATATGGGATACCAAAATATCGACAACGAACGGTCTCGCTCCAGGTCTGGCTGTCCATGGTCTCCAGAAGAGTGCAACTTCCGTAGAGTGCCTTGCGGGATCAGATTACGACTATGCCTTGTTGATGCCTCCATTCTTATTTGACTCTCCAAACACGCGGAGACACGAAGTAAAACTCTACAGCCATCGAACTCATCGCCGGTCGTCTATGTTTCCCCTAGCTCCTGACGCGGATAGCCTCATCACGATCGATATAGGAGGATTCCATGAATCTGCCGGCAGGCAGACCAGAAGACTCCTAATCTCACAGAAGAAGCTCATGGCTGAATTGCTGGAAAAGCCGGATAATAGCCAACAGTTCGTTCTTCCTTGGGACCAGTGGAAAGCCTGTGTCGTGTGGGCTTCAGAGGAATCCAACCGAGAGCCACTTGAGCCGCAGACTACGGCTGGCATGCGTTATGTGGAGCAGTCTTCGGTCCATTGTGGATCGGAGCTCAACGTCCTAGACTTCAATCCTCTGCGAGTTGCAAGGGCCGTATCCACCGGCACACTTGGATGGGGCATTCCACTCTTGGACACAACTGAGGAGTATGCTTCTCTGCTGCCGTCCTCCCATGCGTCTTTAGCTGGTTCGTGCCTTTTGCATACATTGTACGATCTGTACTAACTGCTGGTATTGATATAGGCACGACAAGCGCCAGCGCAGATTCCGTCACCACTCAAATGTGGCACTATCGAGCACGGCTTCTACGTGAAGAACGGTTCGAAATCTTTGGCCGACTCGCCAATGAATATGCAGTCGACATGTTCAGTAGAAGCATAGAAGCTCGCCTCAACTTCATTCGCGTCAATCAAGAACGCCTCCGTCGAGAGGATGCAGAACTGATGGGCGCTGATGACGTCGCTCCACATGCTGTTACCATGGAACCTTTCTCCACTTCAGTCTTCAAGGTTCTCACTTGAATATTTGCTACTACCACCAAGATCTGCACTAGAGGCCGTTTCACCCAGCATCACTGCCAAGGCTTCTTCACTGACCTCCACGCCTGCCTACTCGTCAGCGCGTCACTTCAACGCTGACGGCGAGGTATGGGTATCACGCTTGAGCGCCATCCATTTTCAGGGCTAGTTCATTCGGCAGATGAGTTGTTACACACTCCTTAGCGGATTCCGACTTCCATGGCCACCGTCCTGCTATCTAGATGAACTAACACCTTTTGTGGTGTCTGATGAGCGTGAATTCCGACACCTTAACCTCGCGTTCGGTTCATCCCGCATCGCCAGTTCTGCTTACCAAAAATGGCCCACTAGAAACTCTCAATCGCCAAGCGGTCCAATCAAGTGACGGCTTGTTCTTACATATTTAAAGTTTGAGAATAGGTTAAGGTTGTTTCAACCCCAAGGCCTCTAATCATTCGCTTTACCACATAAATCTGATATGAGTTTCTGCTATCCTGAGGGAAACTTCGGCAGGAACCAGCTACTAGATGGTTCGATTAGTCTTCTGCCCCTATACCCAAATTTGACGATCGATTTGCACGTCAGAATCGCTACGAGCCTCCACCAGAGTTTCCTCTGGCTTCACCCTATTCAGGCATAGTTCACCATCTTTCGGGTCCCAACATACACGCTCTACCGCAGATCCATCACAGAAGGTCTGGTCCGGGCGTCGGTGCCCTCCATAACAGAGGTCCCAACTTTCACTTTCATTACGTGCACGGGTTTTCCACCCGAACACTCACGGGCATGTTAGACTCCTTGGTCCGTGTTTCAAGACGGGTCATTTAAAGCCATTACGCCAGCATCCTAAGCATGAACGTGGGCGAACCCCGACCATAAAGGCATGCTGAATTCCTCAATCCCAACCACCGTATGCGACCAGGGGCTATAACACACCCGAAGGTGCCACATTCCCCCAGCCCTTGTCCGGCAGTCAAAAATATTGGCGGAGCTGGCGCTCCGCCAATCTTGGTCCACAGACGCAAGCGAGGAATAAGTAGCAATTATGCGAAATGATTTCTACCAGCAACATTTTCTACAGTAAGATTTCGGGGTATGTAACATTTGTAGTGGTAGTCGTGTTGTCAGGCAGTCAAATGAGGCAATGGCGTCGATGACGAATTCTCGATAGTGCCGTGTACAACTGGCCATGCGAGAAGACTGGACGGCAAAGGTCGACTCCTACTCGATCTAAGGTTAGACCTTGACAGCTATTGAAGGTTGTTGCGTAAGCAAGAGACAGAGGGAATTGACAACGTAGTAATGTGTGTCCGGAATGTAGCTCGTGATGGAAGGGAATTCGAGGAATCAGGATATTTTCAGAGTCGACATCGCCGTGGCCGTTCAGTGTCGGTAGCAGGCGCTTGACTGTTATGATGCGTTGGCCGATGTCGACGACAACGACGCATGTGTTCTTGACGAGTCCACGATCTAAGGACATATTACGCATGATGCGCATGACGGCGCCGCGTCTGGTTGTTAGCGTGTGGTGTGGTAGGCCGGCTGGAGTTGCGCTGTGTGCGATGTAATCGAGCACAGGTTCTGGAGGTATCATCCCTGCGTCGTCGACTTCTTTCAGAGAGTCAGCGGCGAGGTAAGTCCTGGCGTCGCCCGGTAGATGGTTAAGGATAATGCTGTTGTAATGATCGATTTGCTCGTTCGTTACGGCAAGAATGGATTGTCGAACGGCGGTGATAGGTTCGAGAACGGTAGTCCCGGGGAAGACGAAATCAATGAGTTCGTTCGGCGTTGAGCAAGTTGTAAGGAAACTGAGATTGACGTTGGGGCCCGCGCCGTCGCCGATGTGGTCCACGAAAGTGGCAAAGTCGGGATCTTCGGCGTTGCGGATAGGTATAGACAGGCGACGAATGGAGAATAAGTTCCATAGGCCAGAGGAGCGAATTGACGCATCAATGGTCTGCCGACGCGTGCCGTTTCGGACGACAGGGCAAGTCTGACGAAAATCACCTGGAGGGAAGCAGGCAGTTAGCAAAGGAGATGAAATAATGATTTGCATCGTACCGAGTAATAGAAGTGTTTTGCCTCCGAATGGGATGTTATTGCCCATAACGCGTCGGAGTGTGTCGTCAATACAGCCGAGAACGGCCTTGTTTGCCATAGGTGCCTCATCCCATATGATGAGTGCAGCAGCTTGAAGAAGTTCGCCTCGCGGCGAGTTCCGTTGAATGGGAGATTCCAGCATTTCGCTTTTGTTATTCACGGGAACCTGGATTGACAATGAAGACAGCTCTGTTGAGGGATATGAAAGGACATACTTTGAATGTGGAATGTGTCGTGCGACCGCCAGGATACAGCTGAGCTGCGTAGGCGGCCGTGGCGGTGGCAAGCATGATTTGGTTGTGGGCGCGCAAATAATCGCACAGACAGTTGACTAAGAACGTCTTACCACGCCCAGCTTTGCCATCAATGAACATGAGACACGGTGAGCCTGTGCGAATGCTAGAATACACCTCGTCGAAGATGATGCATTGTTCAGCATTCAACACTTCGATTGATTCTTGTGCACGGGCATTCAAAGAAGAGTCGGCATGCCATCGGTCCAGTTCATGTTGTACCTCGGACGAGATGTGTTCGATGTCTGGGAGGCCGTAGTTATCAAGAGTTTTGCCTTGTTCTTCGAGGTAAGAATTGAGTTCGGCAAGCGCATTACTTGTACCAATAGTCTCGTTATTGTCGGCCTGTACACGGAAGTCTAGTGTGAAGTTGGAATGGAATTGATCCCATATTTGATGAGGCGCGGGCACGCAGTCGTTGAGAAGCAAATCAAGGAAAAGGAAACGGAGTTGCCGTGGCGTGCGCAGCGCTTGTACACCCTCGCGGAGTGTGTACTCGGCTTTGGTCGTGTGCATAAATAATCCGGCTTCGATGGCAGCTGTTTGGTAGGACGGGTGGCCCACGCCGTTCACCGTGCGCAGATCAGTGAAGGAGACGGCGGCCTTGTGTTGCAATAGGCAACGGACATAAAACCATTTGCCATCGCTTGGCCGTGCGAATGCTAAGCGAGCGACATGCTGCCGCTTGCTGCTTCGTAGAATGACATACATCCTAGGTTGGCCTGGTATGACGTGACTCTCATTATAAACTTGCGTATCTCCTTGTGAAGACGGCCGAGTTTTGTTCAGACGAAAGAGGCTGTAGTACTCAGAATAAGATAAGTCATTGAAAGATCGGGTGACACCATGGTGTGTGAAAGACCCAGACGGCCGGACGAAATAGCGATCCAGTAAAGAGGAGGAAGCACGACCGTCCCGTTGGGTAAGGGCTGGCTCGATGCGGGCGCATACACGCGAACCGTTCCATCCATCGGCGTGCCATTGTTGGAAGACAATTGAAATTGCAAACTATACAGATAGAAGGGCGTACCCAGTCCCGTCGATCCAGGACTCTTCACGACAGTATGGCGAGCACCATAAAGGCCGAAATTTCCGCTCACTAAAGCAGATGACATGGCGATGAGGGGGAACGCCGCACCAATCGCGTCGTCCCACATGGTTTTATGGTCGACAATCGAACAGGGGCCACGTTCCACGGAGCATACGATAGCGGACGGGCAATTTGTGACATCAGACAGACGTCGGAAGGGCGCCATCGAGCTGCGCAAGGTCGATACTGTGTTGCATGACGCGCTGGACGACAGTGCCGTGCGGAATAACGTTCGATCCGTGAAAAGTCCTGTCTCGGATAGCGCAGAAAAGGAGGATGCCGTGCAGTTCTGTGTCAGAAAGTGCACAGAGCGACGCAGCCGTGCGGAATGACGTTGGATCCGCGAACATGGTATAGGTGGGAATGAAGGACGACAGGACGAGGGGAAAAGAGGACTACAACCAAACACGAGCAAACAACAGGAATACGCGGGAGGAAGACTACAGCCAAACATGTACAATTGCTGCGCAGTGTCGTGAGTAATAGTAGAGGAATACACAGAATTTTACTCAATAGTTGGCTAGTCATAGGCTTATGGTGGTTCAAATACTTGGCCACTCAAGGCTCATGGGAACCTCATGTCTGACATGAAGACTCGGCCCAACAATACACCATGGGTAGCAATAACATTGGGCCAGGCATGCATACATGGCTACAGTACGAAATTGGCCAAGGCTTGGCTTTGCATAACACTATGGTACATTGTCACCTTGGCTGACCATAATGACATGATGAACTGTACTGAATGGGCTCGCACCTGTATAGTTCCGGCGACAACACCCTTGCCAGAGTACCCTGACTCTCATCGTATACTAATTCTCTGTGCCCTGTCTCTGTCAGCTTACATATACATGCAGGGTACCCTCCTCGACACTCGCCGTTCATTGTAGTTGTGGTCCGCCATTGCGAGATGGATCGTGTAAGCGACAATCTCAGTTCGCAGTCTCTCGCACGTGCCGGCCACGTCACCTCGGCCCCGAATGCCCTGGTCACACTCACGTTACCATATTCGGACGGCTGGGACCAGGATATGCCCGAAGGGCCGTGCTATACGAAGTACACCAGACGTTCTAGGAGGGATTCCTGCACGTGAACCTTACCATTTTTTTTGCCTCCGACAATCAACTCCGACTCGGAATGATCCGAATCGTGGCATGATCCATTCCACCGGTCCCCGGGCCTGCCCCTCCTCCCCGCATCTCGGAATCAGAGCGCAGGAATTCCTCCTAGAACGGCGGGAACGAGACTAGGGGGCTGCTCAATTCTGGGATGGATAGTAGCCGATGGATAGAGACGTTAAGCGATGGTCGGCGAAAGCGTTGACCCGCATTCTCGACCTCGACGAATTGTCGATATTGCCGGCCGAGGTAAGGCCGAGGACACAATCTGAGTCTAAAATGTCTGAACTCCGCACCGGGTTAGGGTTACCGTTGTATGACGCGCGTTATCTCATCGATCGGCGACTTCGCTCGAACCTTCATCTTCGCTCTTGCTTTGCTCTGCCAACCTTCGTTCAACATGCCCTCTTCTGACCCCAAGACAAAGGGGGAAGTGCAAGAGGTGCTGTTTCATGCAGGTCTATCCTTCATCTCACAATCTATCTTTGAGCGCTTACAACTGGAGTCTGAGGAGGACTTTGGTCTCCAGGATGATGAATCTGATGATGATGATGGGCACAACATATGTGATCACCTCCAGCAGATGGGCATGCAGCTCATTGCAGTATCCTACCTCTATGCTGATCCAACTCGAGGACCTTACAATCAGTTTGTGAAAACACCTGAAGCTTTTCGCAATGCTTTATCATATCCAGATCAATGGTTTCGCTATACATTCCGGTAAGGTTTCATTTATTTCCATGATCTCATTGCCAACTTTGTGATGCTTGTACAGTATAGGCCGAACTCTATTTGAGAAGCTGGTATCACTGCTGGAGCAGAATCCGATATTTCAATCAACTGGTTGCAAGCCTCAGCGACCTGTTCGATTTCAGCTAGGTTGTTTCTTGATACGTTATGGCAAACGAGGAGCAGACAGTCTTGCAACTGCAAAGGAGATGGGGATTGGATTTGGGTCAGTGTTCAATTACTGTCGACGGGTGACGCGTGCACTTCGAGAACTTGGGCTGCAATATGTTACATGGGGTGATGATGAGCGGCATGCAGAGACAAAGAATTGGGTTTTTGGTCAATCTGGTCTTGCAAATTGCATTGGCATGGTGGATGGAACCCTCATCCAGCTGACCGAGGTGCCATGGAGTACTCGCTTCCAATTTTATTGCCGAAAAAAATTTCCTGCAGTAAATTCTGATTTAATGCTTATTTTGAACATCACTAACTATTTTTATTAGATCAATGTGCAGGCTATTGTTGATCATCTTCTTTGCTTCATCAACTTTGAGCTTGGATGGCCTGGATCTGCTGCAGATGTTTTAATTTGGAAGCAGAGCTGGGTTTGGCAGAACTGGAATAAACTTTTCAAAGAAGGTGAATTTCTGCTTGCAGATAAAGGTGAGCTATTTTTATATCAAATATGCTCATATCTGACATGAAGATAGGTTATCCATCTTCACCCTATATTCTTTGCCCATATAATGAGGCAGAAATCAGACAAGCAACACCTGAGCGTCGTACTCGCATGCGTGCTTTTAATTGTACTGTCTCATCCATGCGCACTCTGGTCGAGCAGGCATTTGGTCATCTCAAGGCACGTTTCCCATCACTCAAGACATTTGGGACCACAGATGGCATTCAAGACACATATCGCACTGTCGAGGCTCTCATGATTCTGCACAATATTTGCATCGATAACAATGACAAGCCACAAGATATTATTGGTTTCGAAGAAGAGTATGCAGAAGCTATTAGGGATGAGGGCCAGGATGATGAAGACATGGCAGAGGAAGCAGAGGCAAATATTCCTGAGCATGAAACAGACAACTGGCTAAGGAGAGAGGGGCAGCGAATGCGGGATGAGATATTTAATGCAATGTTTCCAGCATAAAGATATTAAGTATTAAAATCAGCTTGATCAAAATAAAGTAGCAGCAAAAGGACAGAAATTATTAAAGAATGTGATTGCACAAAAAGAATGTGAGGTTATATGATAAATGCTGAAGTTAAGGTTTGAAAAAGTCTGCAACAACAGCCTGCGCAGCAGCCTTCAGCTCTGCAGGAAGGTTGGGATTTTCCAGCATCTTGAGAGCCTCTTGTACCTTCACCTGCTTCTCCTTGAAACTAAGCTCACGCTCCTGAAGTGCAAGTTGGCGCAGTGCGTGGTCAGCGTGGCGCTCCTCCCTTTCACGCAAAAGTTTGTTGCGCTCCGCAGATGCCTTCATTATCTCCGTATTGGAAGTTATCAGTTCTGCAACAGAGTTACCTGTTATGCTGCTACCACCTTTCGGCTGGAATGCGGGCTCTGGAACGCCTCCGATGTGAGATGTACGTGTAGCCTTCTTCTTCGTTGGTGTCGGATCGGAGAGCGGTGGTGCAGCACGCTTCTTTACAGATCCGGCAGACGGCTCAGGCTCAGGTTTGATGATGACCTTGTCTGCAACAATATAATGAGGATAAGTTCTACAGAATAAATTTAGACTCACCTGTCTGAACATCATCATCATCCTCGTTGCTGAGATCAATGAATGACGAAATGGGTGAGATCTTCCCAGATCGATACTCGTTCGTACGTTGCATGCCGGCATGACCAGAGAACCTGTAGACTTAAGAATAGATTCATTCAAAAAATAACGTGTAGAGCTCACCTGCTAAGACAAAGCTCGTACCATCCTTTCTGTTCCCAAAGCAGGACAGTGGCAGCATTAAGCGTGCCGATATCCTTGCCTTGCTTATGAGCTTTCGAAAGGCGGCTTTCGATGCGCTGGAGGTCTGGCTGCGCATCGTCAGCTAATTCCTCATCGCCGTCTCCCCCACCTCCGGTGATCTCTTTGAACTGCTTGATGTGCCGATACGTATTTCTGAGTAGGCTCCAACGGCTCTTAATCGCATCGGCCGACCGACCGGGAAGATAAACACATAGCTGTATATAACACTTGAACGAGGTAAGATAGACAATAGAAAGGAGTACTTACCTTCTCGAAGATACCAGGCGTGTTTGATATCACTTTGTTGTAGACGACATCATTCGTCGGATCTAAGATCGCATGGAGGAGAGCTGAGTCTTCATCGCTGGTCCACCTGCGGCGGGTCTTGCCACCCTCGTCGGGCGGAGGTGCCACAGTGTGTGGGACAATATTCTCCTTTGAAACGACGACTACATCGTCGCTAGGGGTGCGCATTGTCGTCGGGCGCTGCGCTTCCGCACGTTCTGCAGTGCGCCGGGCTCCAGGTGCTGTAGCATGTCGAGCGGGCGCTGCCACAGGAGCGGCGGGAGTGGGAGGAACGGGAACAGGGACGGGAACGGCAGGCCGGATAGGTGGACCAGCTGCCGACATGAGTCCAGCTGCCTGTGCAGGCATATATGCGGCAGCGGGCGGTGCAACAGCAGCCGGTGCGTTAGCAGGCGGCAGAGGGGCGGCGGCAGCAGGCTGTAAGTTAGCATGCTCGCCATACTGAAGTAAAGCTCATTTCTGGAAGCCGGCATCCAGCTGATGCGGCGCGTACCCTGCAGCAGCGTTCAAGCCGCCGTAGATGCCGGGCTGTACATCTGCTTGGGGACCGAACCAGGTAGTGAATGGGTCCTATATAGATGATTAAATCAATGCTGAACACACATTAAGTGCATTCAATACTGACCGCATTCGCTTCCTGCTCGTTGACGTTGTTCTCGAAGACATCCAGGTCGCCTAAATCTGCTAAAATCGACGCGTCGGTATCCCTTTGCATCCAATTCTGCAGTGCTAGGTCTCGAAGCCTGGGCCACAAAATGAGATAAGATACTGCATAATGAGTTCTACACACCTGTCCTGATGATCTTGGAGAGGAATTCGATCCCTAGCACCGGCCATTGAAGAGAACGAACGACTTGTTTCGACTGAAGTTGGCCGTCGAAGAGAGACGCGAAGCCGCATTGTGGTAACCCTAACCCGTACTCAGAGCGCTGGAGAGCCTCTCTGTGCATTCAATTGTGCTCCCTATTGCTTTAATCTTGTCTAAATTACATGCTTTTTGGGATATGGCTTTATTACGATGGTATCTATGTTTCTGTGCTATTGGCTTTCCTTAGCCAATACTCGCAGTGCTATTTTTCGTCTCTTCTCTCGAGGATCTCCTCGCTCAGCCACAGCTGTGGCTGAATTCGAACTCAGATTACTCAGATTCTGTTCTCGGCCTTATCTCGGCCGGCAATATCGACAATTCGTCGAGGTCGAGAATGCGGGTCAACGCTTTCGCCGACCATCGCTTAACGTCTCTATCCATCGGCTAGTATCCATCCCAGAATTGAGCAGCCCCTAGCCCTGTGGCCCTGGGGGCGATGCGATGGTGCAAGCGGCTGATGATGATCAGGGTCCCCACCTTGTTCCATATTGGGCCAGATCATCTCCGCCGCCGGCGAGTACATATAGATCGACTGCCAGACCGCCATCGTCCCCAACTGTCCATCCTTCTTGCAGTTATCTACGCCATTATGTCTAACGTCTATGTAAGTCGCGCCCACTGCTCGTTCTCGCAGCATTTCTTATTTATTTTTTCGCGCAGTTCGACATCGCCATCAACAACCAGCCTAAGGGCCGCCTCGTCTTCAAGCTCTTTGACGACGTCGTCCCCAAGACCGCGAAGAACTTCCGTGAACTCGCCACCGGCGAGCACGGCTTCGGCTACCAGGGCTCGTCCTTCCACCGCATCATCCCCAAATTCATGCTCCAGGGCGGTGACTTCACCAAGGGCAACGGCACCGGCGGCAAGTCCATCTACGGCGAGAGGTTCGCTGGTAAATAGGGTCTCTGGATCTCCTGTACACGCCGCTGACGCGATCTCGATCAGATGAGAACTTCCAGCTCAAGCACACCAAGCCTTTTATGCTCTCCATGGCCAACGCCGGCAAGAACACTAACGGCTCGCAATTCTTCATCACCACCGTCGTCACCCCGTGGCTCGACGGTGCCCACGTCGTCTTCGGTCTGTCCCATCCACTTGCTTCATACCTGCACGTTACTCATTGTACCCACAGGTGAGGTCGTCGAGGGCCTGGAACTCGTGATGTATATTGAGACGCTCGGCAGCCAGACCGGCACACCCCGCTCGAAAGTCACGATCGTCCAGTCGGGTACCATCTAGACGTAAATGAAGAGGTATTCAATAATGATTATGCTTCATACCTGCCCTTGCCTGCACATAGATGATCTTGGAGGCTTGTCTCAAACCTGCACGGAGGCATTTACATAGCAGAATTCAAATACTCCGAACAACGTAAGCAGCCTAGAAACTAAATGACGCAGCGCTCCATCCGAGAAGGCTGACTGATGAACACTTCATACAAAGATACAAGGCTCAAGAAAGGACTCAGCTACACATAGATTGCCACAACAGCCGACAAAGCACCGGGATACTTTACAGCACATTCTAAGATGCTATACAAGGTCAATTACATCTTCATCCCGTCTCCTTCCGTGTCAGCTACAGCCGCTCGAGAATTGCTACATGTGTGCTTGCGTGAAGCGATTCGGGAAATTTAGGCCGCTGCTGCTGCTGCGTTGAGGGTCATCTGGTGTACATTTTCGGCGAGTTCGTCGGCCGTTCCTTCGATGAGCTTGGTGACCTGTAACACGAAACAAGGAATCGTAAGGTAGAGTTCTCGCCAGAGTAAAACAATAATTACCTTTCCAATAGCTATCGTTCTCCCTGGAGAGCAAGAAGACGTCAGAAGGAACACGAACAGGGATTGCAGGGAAGACTGACCTTCGTCACGAAGTGTGAATCGACCAAGTTGTGGGTAGTCTTGGAATCGCTCTACGCAAATAGGAGCAGTCGTCTCGATCAAAGCAACAACCCTTTGACCTCGCTTGGCGAATTGCGGTGGCTTCTTCGACTTGCGACCTGTCGCCTTGTCGAAGTAGTGCAGAAGGGCCTGGGAAGTATGGTTCAGTATCATCCCGAGAGCTCGTAGAAAGGATAATACTCACAGCGAGCGTGACCTCCTCCGCGAGCGTATGCACGTGCATGACAGCCGAGTACCCGCGCAGATGATGTTCTTGTGCTCCAAAATGGCAAGTTGCGCCTCGAACTGACGGACAGCATGCACAGGGTTCGACGGACTAGTGAGCACGAAGCCCGGGCTGAGGTCCTCGTCGTCGATACCGCGCAGCCGGATGCGCACATTATCGCCGGACACGGACATAGTCACCTCGTCCTCCATCTCGTTGTACATCGCCGCGACCTCGACGGAGACCTTGTTCGGCATGAGCACGAGCGAGTCGCCCTTGCGGACGTGGCCGGACTCGATCTTGCCGACGGCGACGGTGCCGAGGTCCTTATATTTCTCAGAGATGGGCATCATCAGCGGCGCCATCATTTTACGATCGACCATGGGCATCTGGTCGAGGTGTTCCAGTAGGGACGGGCCACTGCGCAGGAATGAGGAACCACGGAATGTACGAGATAATGGCTACTCACTCCCACCACGAGCACACGGACTTTGCGACTCCTTGAGGTTGGCAGCGGTTTGCGCAGAGATAGGCAACCATGTCACGTCCGACTTGAGGTTGTATCCGGCCTGGCGCACGAATGGTGACAGGCGGTCCTTGATCTCCTCGTAGCGTGCCTTGGACCATTCGACCGTCGGATCGTCCATCTTGTTGATCACGATCACGATAATGTTCACTGCGCTCGAGATTGCAGCAGTATTCCTGCAGCAGGATGCGTATTGCGGATAAATTGCGACGAATGTCAGACCAAGGATTCGTAGAGTTTTTGGGAGTCTGTTCAACGAAACCTTTCGGTTAGCATTGTAGGCCATCAGATGAGAGAACAGCAAAAATCTACAGGAAGCGAGGAGATGATCTCAGAGAGCACCTCGTCCAAGGAATGCAGAGGCACAAAGTGTTGAGGCACTTTGCATATGTCCTTCAGACGGTGTAGGAGGGAGTCCACAGTGTCATCGGACAACTTCCGCGCAGGCCACTCAGATAGCAGGCTATACAATGACCGAAGCGTAGCCCAACATCCCTGTAGAAAATGAGGAACGAAGGAGAACTACTCCAGCATGAGACAAACAAGCAAAAGCAGAGCACTGAGCTGGATCTGGCATGTTTGGGGCCAGTCGTGAATCGCTAAGGATCAAAGACTCCAATGCTGGCATGTTCTTGAGGGCACCGAAAAGTTCCTCATGGGCGCAGCTTAAGTATGCCTCTTCTGCGGGTTTGCATGGCTCGTGGAGCTGCACCTCGAGGTGCGTCAGATCGCAGAGAATGGGCGCCGACCAAGGAACCCAGAACGCTCTCAACGAGAGGCGACGAAGCGAGGGCAGGCGACCTCCGGCCATAGCTCCTGGCAGCTCAAAGTTGTCGCCCACGACGGCGTGTCCGTCTATGCTGACCTCAGAGCCAGGTCGCAGCTCTATGGTATCCAAAATGTCGAACGTGTGCGGCAGGGCGCTCACAAGTGGCAGGAGGTCCCACGTCGGCCCGACGAGCGAAAGCTCGCGTGTGTGATGAAGATGCTCGGAGATGAAGTGCAGGCGTTCCGGGATGTCCCAGGTCACGTCGTGGATGATAGAGATCGGCGCTGATTTTGCGCGCGCAAGCATCAGATCTCTCCACTGCGTCGACCCTGTCATGCAGCAGACATTGCTCCAGAGACAGGAAGACTGCAGGGCCGTGTCGCGCCAGAGTCGGCAGACGTGCGTGACCTCGATCCAACCGAGAGAATTGTCAAATGAATAGCTATTTTCTCCAGTAGGTCGCATTGGAATATATAGCTCGAAGATGCGGACGAGGAGTTCAGCTGGAAGGGCAGAGATGGGGCAGAGGGCATTGAGGCGCATTCGGTTAGAGTCCATCGCTAGCGACTCGGCGTTCAACACCTGTCGAACGACGGCGTTGGTCTTATCGCAGGGTGAAGCGTCTTCGGCAAGGAAAACCTGAGGAGAGATGAAGACCTGAAGACTGAATGGAAGACGTGAGTCGCAATCGAGCGTATGAAGGGATGTGGCGGACTTTGAACTGATATATTCGTTATGGGTTCAACTTGTTGCGGGCGGCATGCCAGTGGTAAGGTATAATCTGGACAATATAACTGTAAGCAGAGAATTTGAGGCAAAGCAAATACACAGAGGATACGTACTGAGAGACGGTCTAAGTATGCTTAGTCGATGTCCCTCAAGATCCACGAACAAGTTGACCATCTCAGCGGCGAGCGGCATATCAGATAGATCGATTCATCACACCTCTTCCAAGGCGGGAGAGTAACGAGGTCGTTGAGCAAGGACACGTCCGAGTCGATGCCGCAATGCGATGAATACGTCACGGGCTAGTTCTCGACAAGTCTGCAACTCTACAATCCTTCCACTGGGCACGCGCCACCGGGTGTTTTCCTCAGCCTGCTCCTTGTCTTGCTGAGCATCTATCTGGACCTGAAGCTCGTGCTCATCGCATTCTTTTGCCCAGATGAGGCTTCTGATGATGGCTTGTCGATAGGCAGACATGCGAAAATCATAGTGCTGTGCGGCGCCCTGCCGACGTTGACAAAGTTACATAGAACAAGCGCAGACGACATGAAAAATATGTTGGTCCGATGCTTATGACATCGAGCGAACACAGGTGCGGACGGAGGAACGGAAGGACAGCACTGACACATGCAACGCCATGGCATCTGCACCAGTACATTCAACAGGCGTGCATTACCAGAAATTGAATGCCTCTCAGATATAAATGCAAGATGCGTCTATGCGGATATCATGGCTGGCGTTTCGGGGCCAGACCGTGCCTCCCGGTTCCCGGTGAGATGCGTACTGTATCTGTGATACCCGGATCTAGATGCAGATGGTCGCTGCACGTACCGCCAGTACATCGCGCCTTTGTTCCACGTATGGTCGTCGAAACCAGACAAAGTTGGCTAATCACGCAGAAATATCTCAAAGCATGCAGTAGATCCCCAGTGGCAGCGGAAGGAGATAGCGGCACGTCCTATGGACGGGGCAGGAGGCACCTGAATTCGTGTCGGACTAGCTTCATCCCGGATGTCTTCCAGTCACAGCAGATGAGAAGACCACCCGGCTGTCTGAAGTTGATGGCAGGGAGAACATCGTCTTCGCGCTCACTTTTTCTCATCTATGGACTGAACCCGGAGACGTGACTAGCGTCCTCAGCGATGGACATTCGCCGCTCGGTCGGAGCTGATGATCAGTAGGGAGTACGCAACGGATGCTTGTGCAACTCACTCATCTTATTTATGACGACGGACTTGATATAGCGTTGAAACGGTAGGGCGTAGGGCATGTACAGCAGCGAGAAGCTAGGTGCCCGAGGCAGGGACATTTGCCGATGTCGTGTCCGTGGCGTCCCCGGCCGTATACCCAAATGAGGAACATCGCGGAAACAGAATACTGGCATGACGAAGTGAGCATCCGCGAGCAAGAGCGGACTCACCGCGTCGTTCCTGGATGTGCAGACCATGCTGACGGCTTTGTGGTGCAACACTATCCTCGCCCTGCCAACCGGGCCCGATTCTATGCTCTGACATGAGGGTTGTCATGCGTTCGGACTGGGAGTTATCATCCCCGGATCTAAATGCAGACGGTCGCTACGGCAGGAAACCCAGCGAGAGATCCGCGGAGGGGCTGCGTAGGATCAGCAGGCTGTGAATCTACACGATCATGGTGCTGTGATGATGGCTTGACGGTGAGGCAATGACGACCGTATCATGGGTGCTCTGTTACTGAATAAGTCCTTGTTCTACATATGGCCATAGAAACTGCACTACCAGGTTCTCGAGGCCTGGCCCAAAGAGCTATGACTCGACACGCTCGAAGCCGTCACGGAAGACATGAACGGTCTGAGCCTGGATTCGATGTGCGTGCCGCAGCGGTTCTGATGTGACCCAGCGGCATTTCTAGCAAGGTACGTAGACCCAAGAAGAAACTGATGCTCACGTATCTCGTAGTCCCAATGAATTTACTGATGATGAGATGGTAATGATGGCTCGATAACAAGGAGGGGTACGACAATGCGGGAACTGTTCTGATAAACACACTGGTCAGTGACTCATCGTTCCGCGTATCGTTATGGGGACTTCACTTACTGCATGCACGGACGTCTTGAAGGCGTGACCCGAGCCTTCACGACGAAAGATGCAGAGAACCTGCCACACACGACGAAATAGATTCTCCGTGGGAAAGTTGCCTACAGCGATCCAATGTGGATGACAGCTGGCGCACGCACATGCGAAATGTAGACCCGTAATCGGTCTTTGGGTGGACGCTTCATAGATTGTTATGACCAGGTCCGAGTCGGCCGCCCATCCGTTTAAAGGGCATGAGAGTTATGTAG
>QUOP01000068.1:0-122699 GCA_003675405.1 Hericium coralloides
CAGGAAATAAAAAAAATTTTTCTCTTCCTCCCTTCCTGTGGGCCAGGCACATCCTGTCCTGCAAACCGGGCCTGAATCTCTTTCCGTTGACGGATACGGATGGTCTTGCCTCGACCAGTATTGCGGTCATCGTCGGAGACTACATCTGTGACAGGCATCCACTGGCCCTTCACGACCACTGCCTTGAACTCTAAGACAGTGAGACCCTCGGACTCGCGCGACATCCAGAATTTGATGACGGGTTTGAGCTCCTGCCGATTCATACGGGATGGGTCATCCCAAATGTATCCTGTCGGAAGGTACACGGGGTCGATGTAGTTCTCGACGCCGTCTGCTTTTATCTTTGCCCAGGGAATTGCAGATGCCTTTGGGTTGACTCGTGCTGATAAATATGTGCATTAGCACATGAGCATGGCTAAGCATACTGACCACAGGAATCACGCACCATAATGAAAGGTCAGGAACTCCCGTATCAGCGATATCAAAGAACCTGGAGTGTATTCCTCAAAGTCGGGTGGGATTGTCACACCTCCATCCGGATTGTAGATCAACCGGACGGCCGGTTTCCCAGACTTCTTCACAGAATGGCCCGGTTCATTAGAGTCATCCCCGTCGCCTACCAACATCAGCAGGGAAGACAGAAGCGACAAGACTTGCATACCATATATAGCGTCTGCATATGAAGTCCAGGCGGACATCATTGGCTGGTCCTCCCAGTCCTTCACTGCTTCTGCGAGAGTTGGACGTCCGAGATCACCATTGTAGTCGAACCTACATTCGGTCAGCATTGCTCCAGAATGGACAGGATAAGACGTACTTGCGGACTACCGCATTCCCCTCTTCATCCAACCATGTCCCCAGGACGACTACTGACATCCCTAAATGTGACTGCATCTGGGCGGCAAACGACTTGGTGTACTCGCCCGCATGCTTGGAAGCTTGTCTGCATAAATATGAGATTAACACAAAGACAGGGAATACCATGACCACACAGACCTGGCCTGCACATCTGGAGGAGCTTCTGTCTTCGTCCACAAAGCAGCACGCTCCTCATATTGTGCTCGCTTGTCCGGGGTCAGGCTGGACATCACATCACTCATGGCTTGGCTGTATACTGCAAGATAGGCTTTGCTTCCGGGTTTTGCACCGCCAGATAGCTGTTCAGCCCGCTCGGTGATGGCGTCACGTTCCATGTTCTGGACTACAGCCTTCAGAGTCCACCTCCGGACATACTTAAATGAATCCGCCTTCCGTATCCTTCGTCTGCCATGCTTCAGCAGCCACTCATGTATCAGCTATCCAGCGAGCATCGGTCAACATTGATCGCTCATCAGCAGACATAGACATACGCGCTGGACACGGGTCAACTCAAGGCCCCGGTATGAGAAACGGCCGAAGAATCGTCCATTTGGTGCCTTGAGGTCTGTAATGATCTGACGTCGGCCAGCCTTTCCGGTCTCCTTGAATGCCTTCAACTCCATTTTCAAGAAGTCAACCTCGTCCTCAGAAAGGTCCGTCTTGACAGACCTAGACTTTTTCTGTGGAAGCAGACCTCTTGCCATGAAGTTGCGAGTGAGCGGGATGGATTGAGGGAATGGGGGGAGGAGACGGGAGTTTGATCGGTCAGGAAATAGATTATAATGCTGTGAAGCAAAATGAACTTGTTTTTTTTTGGTTCACGTACGTCCTCAAACATGTGTCGGTCTCCTTGACGGAGATGCAACATGATCCGATTCGTCTTTCATGTTGCATTTACCCGATCCGGACCCCGGCACCGGCAACTTCCTGCTGTTGCAGGGCTGGATAGCCGAATGCTTGGCAACCATATTCCGCCACGTCAACTTGAAGGTCAACAACCGACCTATCCGGCTTTCAGCACTTCTCGCTATGCAGAATTCCTCAACCGAGATGTCCGAGGTTGAAGCAATCTCAATCTATCTTAGACATATGTTTCATCTCTATCTGGCCAATCAATCGACAAGAGACTATACCAATCCTGCACCTATCCCATATTGGATGCTGTCATCCAGTCTGCGCTGCGAGCTGGATTATATCGCTCAACAATTGGTTGCAGCCTTTGTAAACCGAAGTATGTGCAACAAAGTTCGAAACTGAGATTATCACAGACTGACGTAACTCAGTTCGGACAACTTGGGATGCACAGCGTTATGCCGGCCACCTTCCGAAGACATCTACAAGATTGAACCTGAAAACAGAATCCACCCTTGGCCGGCGTTATCCGGGTCTGAACTGGGGTCTGGACAGTCCTTCCGAGCCGCTTATTGACGTCCCAATGACTGTGTCGGATACGCACACCAATCATCTGGTGTGGTACCTACCGGATGTCCTGTCTCCGGAACGGCAGGTAGCTATTCATGTTTGGCAAAGACCATCATTGTATTGATGGACCACATATACAGACCATTATGTTCAATGCAACAAAAGCCCTTGAGCCGCTCTTGCAAAGGAGCTGGGCTTCAATTTGCAGAAAAGATGGGCCAGCGAAGGCCGGACGCACGGGATCAGGTATTACAAAGTCTGCAAAGCCGGCTACTACCGGCCCGAAGTCAGCTGGGACATCGTCCGAAGGGCTGGGGTCTCTGACTCGTCATGCATACAAGCTTTATCAAAATCCGGCAGTCTGCACCTTGCATCCTGGCTTCGTGGATCTGTCTCCAGCATGGTTTGCACTCGGACATGAGGTATGCGGTCCTTGATTCCATCATGCAAATAGGATTCCGTATTTATGTGGAAGTTCTCTAGGACACCCACTTTCCTCTCTACACCTCTGTATCCCTCAAGACGGAGCATGCGAAACAATGGCTGCTAGCATTCCGGGAATCCGGTGCGATCATGAGCGCAATTCTGGGGGTCATTTATCCGGACTTACACCAGGCCGGCATGCATGCTCTGGAAAGGCTACGGGGTTTGCCGGAATTCCACGATGCATTGTGCCATTGGACATCTGCATTTAGTGGAGTCTCGGTCATATCTAATCGGGCAACAATGCCACATCGCGATGTCGGAGGCCGGGCAGAATGGCCAGATCTCCTCGCCACTGTTGGATCATACCCTTCTGCAGAGCTGCACCTCCAGAATCTTAACTTGAGGTTTGCTTACCGATCCGGAACGATAGCTACAGTCTGCTCCAAGATTGTGATTCATGCAGTCCCGGAATGTGAACCGGACCGCGTGTGTTATGCATTTTGGATGCGAGATGCAGTGCACGAGCGTATGGTGATCCGGGTACCGGACTGGTGTCATGATGGACGGTTCCCTATCCCCTCGGTTTCTGACGTAACGGACGACTCATCATCGACTGATTTTACATCGTAATTGTTACAGTTCTGATCGACCTCATCTCTATTGTCATATTCTCCTCCTTTTCCAAAATCCTCATTTCCTGCCGCTTTTCTGTTGCAGGTCCTTCAAGTACCTTTTTTCCAGTCCCTGCATTTCCATCTCCCTTTTGCGTATCCTCAATACTGTTTCGTTCATAGATGCCACCCAGAATACAGAAAGCCCGCTCCCTGAAGATTGTTGTGCAAGATGAACATCAGACTGGGCGTGGAACTCGAAAAGTCAGTCGGCCAGCGATCCAGCCTAAGAACCCTGGTAAGGAGGCCGAAAGGACTTTAGCGGACTTGCCCATGAACCGGAAGCCTCCGCCGGCAGAGGGAAATGCTGGTTCAACAAGGAATTTGCGCCAACGGCCCAGAGCTCAAGCAGACACAGATGTGCGCATCTCTCCACAACCTCCTGTCATGACTGTGGACGACTGGGAGCTGTTTCATGCCCAATCTCTTAAACCACGCAAACCTCGGGTATGTCTTTCGGTTCGACATTTTGTGGCATCTGATGGACGTCATGCATGTAGACCGACCGGACATGGCTCACGGAATGGACAGAAAGCGAAGAGGACTATATTCACACGATTCTGCAGGGCGAAGCCCGAGCAGACGTATGCAGTGCAGCTCAGTGTACACGGAAGCCGGACTGGCGATGCAAGGACTGCTTCTCCAGTCCACAATTCTGCGCAGACTGTTGTCAAAAGCGTCACAGCCATTTGCCATTCCACCGTGTTCAGAAATGGACCGGTACGCATTATGAGCCTGCCTGGCTTAGTGAACTGGGCGTTCTGATATACCTTGGCCATGCTGGATCACGCTGTCCATCTATTGCTAGCGGTGGCCATGACTCAGATAGTGCAGGATCTGAAGCAACGATCTCCAGACCATCCAACCCTCAATATTCACATCCAAGCCACTCATTCACAACATTCCGTTCCCCACCGAGTCCATCCTCCCGGGGCACATCACCTCCTATTGCAGAAGACCTTCAGTCCGGTTCCGACGATGGGTACTCGGACGTTGGTCTTTCAGAGGTAGTGTCACATGCCGCTACAAGCTGTCCACCATCTCCTACCGAATCCACTGCCACGAGCAGAACCAATAGGTCCCATACGCGGTCCATCTCAGTGACTGACCATAGCAGTGGAATCCATCGGACTAGGACCGAAGGAACCATTTACGTTACCACATTGCAAAGACAGGATAAAGATGGGTCCAGCATTGATCATCCCATTACACCCACGCTGTTACCCCCCAATCATCGCATTGCGAGTGCCCCTACCAATCGTTCAGACATTTCGGATGTGAGGGGCCCATCTCCGGTAGATCTGGTAGATTCGGAGGATCATTCCGAGTCTGAGGCAGAGTCGCTACCAACTGCCTCTAACATGATGCGTGGCCGCCTCACCACACGACCTCGTCACATCCGACAACCATCTCCATCTCCATCGCCTACGGTATCATTGTCACCAGCTCCAAGGATGATCACCCGCTCACATGGAGGTGGCCAATCACAATCAAATCGTGCCCATGGCAAGAGGGAAAACTCGAGGACGCCAAGTCCGGTGCCCACCATCTGTTTTGACGAGTTTGACCGCGCTACGGCTTACAGGGCACGGACGGAACAGGAGGCCATACGGGCAGGGGTCTTTCAGAAGGACCGGCCATCTACACTAGCTGCGAGCCTCCTTGATGATGATGCTAATATTCATGAGGACGATGGAGATACTGACTGGGAGCATGTCAATGACGAAGACGGGTCAGCAGAGGCTGAATTTCATGCCCAAGCCCAGACGTTTCATGCCAGCAATGATACCCCGGATCACATCCTTACCATTGTGGACCGGTCCGGAGTGCACAAACTAGGAGTGGTTTGCTGCTATTGTCATATGGATGAGCCACTGCATCGTCAACTTCTTCGGACCAATCTGTTTCCAGCATCATTCCATCGCCCTCAGACTGCATTCACATTCCAGGTGTTGGAAGACTGTCGTCTGGACAATTTGGAATGCAAAACGTCATTTTTCCAGTTCTTCGGAAAGCTCCGTCGACTCACAAACCCAGCCTTCCCGGACACGGTTCCCGTTGCGTATTATCTTCCCGTTGCGCTAGATTGACTTACACTAATACATTATGACAGGATCGTTATCGTGAACTTATGCGGTCCCTGCGGGTGTGGAGGCACCTGCAGCATATGCGATGGCATGGCTTTGGTCATCGTGCGGAGAAGCCAGGCAATGGGGATTTGGCATTATTCTGCCCCACGTGTCCTCAGCCAGGAGAAAACATGCTGCCTCCAGACAGACTGTGAGTTGATTTTTTTTTTCAACCACCTCTCAATGTTAAGTGCCTGTTTTCAGAGACCTAGATGCCCGTATCCAAATGCAGGACGGTAACTTTACTGCCCAGCTGGAGAAGATGAGAAGGCCGGACAATGATTTTAGTCTGAGTGATGGTACAGGATTCATGGTCGAAACCAAGAGATATCATGAACACCTCCGTAGCAATCCGGAGGTCCGGCAAGAGGTGCGTCTCCTGACTATTGTCTTGCGATATGTGGTCCGTAATGATCTGGCCCATGACAGCGGTCTACTTGTAATGACCATCGGGCAGTGAATCAAGCGAATGCCCGGAAAAATAACTTATATTCGTCTGGTGTGGGATCCGCTGCCTGCATGCATGGTGCATTCATACCACACACGACCGTTGACTTTCAAAAGGGTGAACGGTATGTGTATACCTCTGTTCGCCCAAAAAAACAGCACGAGGCTGATCACTGCTGCAGGCAAGTCAATATGGACTACTCTGTTTGCGAAGGGCTTGGGTACAAGTCACAAGGTCTGACTATGGCCAGACTCTTGTATGACATTGCTTGCCAGTGGTCCATCAATTTCCATGCACGTGTAGACCGGAACCGGTTTTTAGCACTCCCGGAGAATATGGAGATTATATCCGGGATCGGTCTGTTTCACATCCATGGCCACCGACAGGAATGTCTAGCTCGGTTTTCACCAACATTCATTCCGGGGGCTCGTCAGGTGGATGGAGAGATACTGGAGACGTTGTGGGCCCCTTTAAACGAGATCTCCCGGAGTACAAGAGGGATGTCAATCTCTCACAGGCGAGAGATCCTCGATGATCACATGAACGACTCGAATTGGAAAAAGCTCGTACACAGCGGTATGCATATTCTGATCCTTCATATGAGCTCAGTGACCAGTACTGACAGTTCGGAGCAGTGAAGTCTCTGTGCAACAAGTGGAAGAAATCTGCAACAGGTCTCGAGATTGCAGAGACAGCGTTCATGGACTTTGATCGGACAGTCCCTGATGACGTCCATGATGCATGGAAGAAGGTAGAAGAGAATGCACAGAAGAGCCGCTTGCAGAATATAAAGGCAATGGATGTATATGATCTGCGGATCGATGGACGTATGTTCCCTCATGGCCTAACCTCATCCTAGAGAACAATTGATAATGTGGTTCACAGTCCCTGGAAAAGCAGAGATCGAGAACCGGCTGGTGACCGAAGTCGAATCCGACCGGCTTCGTGGATGTGCTGCATGGATTCACTCTGGCCTGAAGATCGAAGAAGCTCAGTAGGTTTTTGGATCTCCCATTCTTGTCCTCTGACAAAGCCGGTGTTCTTGCCAGGCTACAGCTAGCAGCATATGTCCGCAGTGTCAGGAAAAATGCTACATTAAACCAACAGAACACGATCGCAGAACGACGACGCAGGTTACAAACCCAAATCGACCAGTTGAACGGCGGAGCATACCATACATGTCCGAAGGCGAGGATTGGATCCCCGGATTCAGGGCTGGACAGGTCATCGAGGAAGGCGCCGAATACGATGAGCTATGGGAAGAGGTCCGCAATGAATATGCAGAGCCTCCCATTGAGGATGGTGCTGCAATTCCACCAGAGCGCATGGCCCTTCCATTGCCGTCTACTGTGGGGAAGGCAATGGCCACTACTCACGGACTGGAGGGCGTGTTGAAACAGGAAATCCACCTTCGGATCGGGCAAATGAACGATGCACTCAGCCAGCTCCGTATAGCCCTAAGTGAGAAGGCGTTCCAGTTCCGGACCAAGGTCAGGGCAGCACGCGGATCCCAACGGAAGCGGACAAGGGCTTGGGCAGACATAGAGACCACGGACAAGGTTGTCCAGCAACAGTGCAGGGTGTATAACCGGGCTCGGTGTGCTCTGAACAACCTCGGACTTGCCGGATCGGATACCCTGAAGACCTACAAGTTTCTGCAACGGTCGGACTTACGGGCACAGACCTTTGTTATTGACTCTAGCATGCGGGGTTCCCGGAACGAACCTTTGTCATGGTTTTGGAGACTGGGACGGAAAGGCGAGAATGACAGTAAATGGATGATGGAATGTGGGTCCGGTCTCCACATTCAACAGGATACTTTGAACCTGATGAGAGCTTTTAGTTTATCGCGTCCACTGGCTCCGCTCTCGGGCCCAGATGAAACAATGGCGTGCGGAGCGGGATGCCCTTCCTAGGGAGATGGCTCGGACTATCAATTATTTTACCAAGAGGGCAGAGCGGTGGGGGAAATGGAGGGAGAACAACTCAGATCCAGGACATCAGAGCTATGCATCCGGACAGATGGCCCTCTGGATTAGCATGGCCAATCAGGCAGAGAGTGCATTTGCACAAGCATTAGCACACTAGTAGTTCGTGAATATCCATGCCTCTTTCATGCCTCACATCAAACCTGGAAATGCACTAGGCTCATTTGCATCTCACAAGAGAAGAATCATACTACAAATATAATGTACTAAAGTGAACAGCCGGATCAAACATCATGTGCCTGTCGGCATGTTAGATTGCATATGAAACGCTACATATCGCGGGAGTTTTGTGCCAGTTTCACCGTATCTACTTCCACTATGTTCTGCTGTCATTCAACATGCGCCTGCTCCGAAAGCTGTCACCTGGATTCCGGCTAGGCTGAAGCCTGAGTCGCCTTGGACATCTGCTTACCCAGTGCATTGTGACCGGCGTCGGATGGTCCCTGGACAGCCGTACCATGCTCAAATGTGGGCCTCACAATCTCTAACAATAGTGTTAGACAGAAGGGGGATGAAACATACAGACATACCAACAAAAGCTCTGTTCTGAACATGCCTAGTAGGGCGAGAGGGGCCAGCAATATTGGACGAGCTGGGATCGGTTGCTTGCGGTGATGTCGGTGTAGCTTTCCGATGCTTCCTCTGACGAATCCCCCCATTCCGGAGTCTCCGGTTTTCAGGTGTGTTGTGGCTGCAGTGTTCCCGGCGAAGGTCACAGCCAATACAGATATTGGGATGACCCTCCTGGGTGGCACACCGGTCATGGTGGTGTACGCAGCCTGTGCATGGAGATGGCTATCCAGAAATGCAGTCAGCCGCAGTAGGCTCAGACAACAGGACCAACATACAAAAGGTATCTCCTCTTCATCTGAGTTGTACCATGTTTGTGTCTTGCTTTGCCGCGGTCGACGGTACAGGGGAAACCGGGGTGGCGGGGCCGGCTTCCTGAGGGACTCGCGAGGCCGTAGGACACGTGGAGAACCGCCGGCAGGACCTTGCTCTGCCGCAGATGCCAATGCTGCATTTGATGGACGACGACCCACATTCGACGTCCGGTCTGCATCGTGAGGTGGGACCCGGGCCCTGATAGACCTGGTCCGCTGGTCCGCACGATTCTGGCGGGGAATACGAGACCGAGGAGGGCCAATCTTTGCACCAGGCGGAAGGCCCTTCTCGCTGTCCTCGCTGTCTTCATCTGGTCCATCTGAAGAAGCAAATGGTCAGTGTAATGGAACATGTGAGCAAGCCGCAAGGGATACATGCCAGCAGCAGGCATATTAATGTCAGAAACCAATTGTGTATCGAGAGCATCATGGGTAGCGGTCAGAAGGGGGCCGGGTCCCTGGTGGGTCCGGTCTGCGTCGGGACACCAGGACGCACCCAGCCAGTCTACCAGGGCTTCCGGTGTCCAATGCCGAGTTGCGTCCGGTGCCGGGGCAAAGAATGCCGCTATTGGGCTTGATGTCAGTTTATTGCATTTGTACAGATAACAGTGAACGTCGTACCTTTCTCCCACCAGCATTCGCTCGCATCAGTGTCTACCTTCGCCTTCCACTCTGCCCGCTTGTTGTCATCATCATCGACAAAGGTTGCGAGGTGACACAAATCAAACAAAGGCTCTGGTTCTGCCTGCTTGTGCAATAAGCTCAAGTAGCGAGCGGTTCTCTGCATGTGGATTGGGCGGTCCATCATCATATTCTCGACACCGGACTCCATGGCCAACTCCCTGATCTCCTCTCCAAAGGCCTCCGCATAGTTGAGTTGAGTGTATATTGGTAAAACAAGAGCCGCGTACCATTTCCGATGTGAGCTCGGACTGCCACGCATTCCGTGCGCTGTCCAACAACCGAACCGGTGCTGACTTGGCTGCTAGGAGTGCAAGCCCCACACGTGATGACAGGATGGAGTACAAGTTATCGAAATCAGCTAGTTTTTCCATGGTGGTGAGTGATTGAGTATGAGAAGCTGGATGCGACAACAAAAAAGGATGTGTATGATTGATCTCAAAGGGCATCAATTTGCACAGGGTGTGCGACTGTTGGTGGCGCAGCATGTTACGTCATGCACGGCGTCTAGATCCTAGTATTGTTGGCGCCAGCATCCACTATCTCGATCTTATCTGCTCTTAATCTGCTCATGGATGAGCCAAGACCCAGTGCCGTCGTTGATTGCAATCCGTGCGCAAATTCTCGCTTGGATGTTCTGCATCGTCAGAAGCAATAATTGGATGGTACGTGCCGGTGTAGTGTTCCGGTGCACGACCAATGCTAGCTGTCTCCTTGATGTGTGCATTGCATAACCAAAGTTAGAATTACATGTAAATCATGCACAGGTGGTAGTACAAAAATAGGAATATCTCATGACAGTCATACAACACCGGATGAGCAACAGTAACAGTATCACAATGTCCGGACACAAGCGCCACACAGTACGGAATAGTTGACCAGAGGAGTACTAGTTTGCATTGCTGCATGCACCGAACTGAAGGCGAAATTTACTTTTGGCGTGACTTACCCTTTCGATCGCTAGTGTGCGGACCATGCTCCTCCTGCCTACGTGCTTGATGACTCCTTGGCAGGGGTGGGTCCTCAGGCTCGTCCTCAAGTGCACCACCGGACTCTTCACCATGCGGTTCCGGTTCCTCGGACTGGTCCAGAGACGGTTCCCGGCCCAGCTCCGGTGAGGGGCTTGTATTGTTGCCTACCACCGGCACTGGACGAAAATCTAAAACAACATCAGATAGATTCAAAAGGATGTGTATATACATACTGGTCGAACGTGAGGTCCGCACGGGCCTTCCTGAACTAGGGACAGGAGGAACAGGAGCAGGAAGGGCTCCCTCATTGGCACGTGCTCTTGCATTGCGCCGATTTTCGACTCCATTGATCCCTCTTTGGTTGTGTGTACACCGCATATTGTTGCGATGGCAGGGCTGGCAACAGTTGTCATGTCCTTCCTGGAAGACACATTGTCTATGGAACTTTGCACAGTTCTCACAGTCAAAGGGCTGTTCAGAGGCAATCAGTCAAGACAGGTCACGTCAGATGCATCACCACGTACTGCCGGAGTCGTTGATGCATTTGGATCATACCAACTTGTTGATTCCCGATGACGCCGCTCCATACCCAGCCCGAAGTATGGAGGTGGGGATGGCTTCCGGAGTGTCTCACGTGGCCGCAGGTTATAGTGAGATCCGCCGGCAATGCCTGGCTGCGCTGCGGGTGCAGGGTCGATGTGGGACCGTGTCCTACGAGTTGACGTTTGACCGGTGGGATTGTTGATATGCCTCCCGCGTCTGGGAGGTCCAATTTTCGCTCCGGGGGGGAGCACCTCGTCTTCCTCGTCTTCGTCCTGTTCATCTGGGAGTGGTCTCATTAACACTGTAGCTAACAATGGTGGCAGGAGATAGTATGTACCTTGTTTAAAACAATCAAGCTCGTCCGGCCCATATAATTCATCATCGCGGCTCTCGTCATTGCGTTGACCTTGTGCAGCTGCAAGCAATTGTGTCGATGAGCAAGATTCAAGACTGAGGGAGACGTGTGCATATCAGGCCGATCCGTTTCTGATACTGCCATTTCCAGCTGGCGATTTGGAGCTGGAGAGACCACATGTCCCATCTGAGCTGATGGTCTGATAGCGGGTGGGAATACCACAGGTCTGCCAGACGGAGTGCGCGAAGATGGGCGGGGTGGGGTGCGGGAGTCATATAAAGACTGCTGAAAATATGGGGGATGGGGCCCGGTCTGACCCGATTGCATTTCAACAGCTGAAGATGCAGGTCGGGATGAAGCTTGCCTGTGTGCCGGTCCTGGTGTTGCTGCGCCTTGGGAATGAGGGGCGCCACTACGAGACTGCATCTGCCGTTCCCTAGAGAGGGCAGGAGGCGTCGAGAAAACTGAGTAAGCCCTCTCCGTATACTCTATGTCCTCCGGGGTCCGTGGCTGATAAATCAGCGAGTTGGAATCGAATGAAGGAGTCATCATTGAGCGCTCCGACGCCGGCGTCACCGTGCAAGACCTCTGGGCTCCATGAGAATCAGACGGGTGTCCAGGTAAAGATCTGTACTCGGTCTGATACCGCGGAGTGGCTGTGGTGGCAGGCTGGGTGACTCCCGCTGAGGATCCACCCTGCTTCCGGTCAGGTGGAGTGGCTGTATGGGCAGACTGGTTTCCTCTGGCTGAAGATCGAGTACTGCTAGCGTCCACCGAAGATCGAGTGCCACTAGTGTGAGATGAGGGTGGGATGGAGACCGTGTCCTCACGAGCCCCTTACCCAATTTCATATTCAGTCTGTAAACAAAAAGAAACTAAGATAAATTGCTTACAGCTGCTAACCGGAGCGGGTATGATTGTGATCAATCTATCCAAACGTCGCATGTCCGCTGGGAAGTACCCATACGATACCATTTGAAGGATCTCGGGGGGATAGATATACCCACCGTCCAGGTCTGTGTCATAGTTGACCATTAAGTTCACGAACGGTGGCCCAGAAAGCCAGGTAAACGTTTGACTCGCGCAATGGTCTGAAGTCGAGTTATCTCGGACTGAAGTGATATAATTAAAATTCAAATCAATACTGTGCAAACTACTTACAACTCTCCGGTGAAGTGCATTGGTATAGAATATCCGTTCGGGGGATAGAATTCAGTTCTGAGAGGCAACCAGCAATCTGTAATTCCATGCCAAGCGCGCGGTACTGATTGAGAAGACTTTGTGCCACAGGGTGTGAAGGATCCATGCTTAATGCTGAGACTCGACAGTGAAATGATATGGGGTGAGGGAGGAGAGGGAGAATAGTGAGATAACACCCTGAGGAACCCATTATATTGGAACTGGGCGACAACGTGCTTGAAGCTTGCTTGAAGTCGCCGTTGATCATATGGTCCGACGTCATGTAGTCCGCGCCTAGATATGCAATCCTTATGTTATCAGACCCTAACCCCACCACCTTTTCTCCTCGTGCATGTGGCATTAGGACAACACCCTGTGCTTAGAAAGTTTCATCCCCCCTCTACCTCACTCGCTGCAGTTGACCGTTCTCTGGTGGACTGTGATCTTGAAGACCGGTGACACGATGGGTACGGAGCATACTCCATGACATTGCTTGTTTCCGACTAATCCAGAATGCGATGGTATCATCTGTACCGCATGCATCTCACCATAGGCGAATCCGAACATCAAGGATTTCAAGCCTTGGCAAGGGAAGCAGACCTGGTCTCGGGGAGCGATGCAACCGGGAACATTCGCGGCCTGGATGCAGCATCCAACGACAATGCACTATCGAGTCAAGAGTCCTGGAAACTGGACGAAGGGCTGGTATGCGGGCCTGCATCGGACACTTGGGGGAAGAGGGCCGATGCTTCACACGGCAAAACGATTCCTTTCATTTTCTCCTATAAAGGTGCATAGATGAGTAAACTTGTTTTTTGTTCCTTTGCATAGTGCAAACAGAGTCTTGGACAGCATATTTGGTAAAATTGTGATGGATTTGTTTACTGACCTCTAAGTCTCAAGTCCTTGGCATGTGGGGGCAAGTGAGGCTGCATGGGAACAAGTCACGCGAGGCGATAGCTGTACACAGGAGGCAATGGGCATGTGCTTGTCAGTGGGCATGTACTCATCAGTGGGTGCACTCGAAGTGATGCATGGCAGTGCACAAGGTGGCGCATCCATGCAGAAGTCAGTGGGGGAAGGTGGGGGTATGAGCAACCCAGCAGAGTCATGTACAACTCAGTGTGGGTGCACATGAGTTGGTCGGAGCATGTGGGAGTTGGTGAGGGCCTGCACACTACAAAACAAGAGTATCACTCATGGTCCAAGTGATACTCTCTCAATTAGTATGATAAAACTACAATAAAACTGTAGCTATGCATCCGTACTCCCAGCACGACACGGGCAGCCACGGACGACATACAGCCCACCAGGCAGCCCGTCGCCAACGCGGAATTCCCGTCGCCAACGCGACCAGCTCAGCACCAGCCCTGCAATGACGCAGACAGCCCAGCGACGATGCAGAACGCCCATTGCTGATGCGAAACGCCCCTCGCCGATGCGGCCAGCCCCTCGCCAATGTGGCCAGCCCCGCAATTATGCGACCATCCCCACGACGATGTGGCCAGCCCCACGACGACGTGACCAGCCCTACGACGATGTGGCCAGCCCCACGATGACGTGACCAGCCCAGCGATGACGTGGAACGCCTGTCGATGACACGGCCAGCCTCTCGCCGACGCAACCAGCCCAGCACTGACATGACCAGCCCAGCGACAACACCGGGAGCACTTTCATGCACGAACCCATGGCAGCCCAGTGCCTCGTGCACAGGCCCCTTGTAGCCCATGCTCTGTGCACGCCCCCTGCACCTCGTGCATGGGCTTGCTGCCCTCAACACTTCGTGTACTGCTTGTGGGCCTCGCGTCTCCTGCACGCAGGCTGCTGCATCATGCACAAACCCCAGTACCTCGCCACAGACCCATGGAAACCCAGCGCATCGTGCACGCCTCATGCACAGGCCCGCTGCCCCCGACACTTCGCGCATGCCCCTTGCATGTCTCGCTCTCCTGCATGCAGGTTGCAGCATCGCGCACGAGCCCGCGGCAGCCCAATGCCTCGTGCACGGGCCCGCTGCCACCAACATCTCATGCGGGTCCCCCGCACCTTGTGCACGTCCCTCACGCCTTGTGCATGTTCTCTGCACCTCGTGAACGGTCCCTGTGCCACATGCACGAACCCCATGCTCCGGTCTCCCACGTGCAGGCTTGCCGCATAGCGCAGGCCCGCCCTATCATGCACAGGCCCTACAGCATGCGCACTCTTGTGCATGGGTCCCGGACTTCATCTGAAAAATATACTATTGCTATGTTGCCCTATGTGGCTTACATAGAAGCCATAGGTCCATAGCTATCTCCTTTTATATATAGAGCCCCATAGCTGAAGGGTTGTCTACGATAAGCTATGTAGTCAAATAGGATTGCTATGCCCTGCTATCATAGCTATCAGAGCATACAGCATAGCTATGAAAGCTATAGATGCTATATCAGTTATGTTTTGTATGCCCATTATCATATTATACATAGCTAAATAGGAATGCTATCTACTCTATACCATATCTAGATGTTATGTTACTTGGAACTACTATAATTCTATTTCAAATATCTCAATAGATTTGATAGCCCTATTAGATCTCAATCACACAAAGTATCATAAATTGAAAAGCATTATATTGATTTTTATAACACTACTATAAATATCACAAACTAGACTACAAAGATCCCAAAGTCAATATACAAACTACAAGAGATATAACAATAATAAAGATCAGAAAAAGCAAAAAGTCTACAAAAAGTGACACATCATCAATATAGATAACTGATATAGACCTTCAGAAGACTTACACAAAAGATAACAAAAGCAAAAATTAAGTCTACAAGTTGACACATCAATATCAGTATTATCAATACTAAAAAACACAAGAAACATATCTTGAATAGCAAATGTTGAGAAAGCACAGCACAGGAGTGAGGGAAAGACGAGAAAGAGATGGTAGTGGTTGAGAGGAAAGAGAGGTTGTGCGTCGCGTGCACCTTATGTAGATGTGGCGAGCAGAGCCTAAAATGCGGCTGGTGCGATTCAGCCTGGACACTGCTGAGCATCCCATTAGAGGCTAAGTCCCAGATTTAACTAAGTTCATCCCATTGTGCCATAGCTAATAGAACTTAAATCAGATACTTGTCTCATTATATCATAACATAAACATGTATACTAGCTTATTTTGTTTTTCTAATTTTATTGGATTTTATTTGAGTTACTAAGCTCAAAAACATTCAAGCATGCATGTTTAGTGGCTGAAGCACTGAAACATTGTGTTGATATTTCTGTCTCTCTCGCTGTCCCCATCATCCCCACTCTCCTCCCTCCTCTCTCTTTTCTCCTTCCTCTCTTTCACTCGTCAAAGCAAACATGGGAGGGCTTCAGTAGAAAGCAGGGGGTATTGCAGGTGAGTAAAAAAAATTTTTTTTTTTTTTTGTTCAAACTTTGTGCTAACTTGCTCAAACAAGCGATACTCTCGATATCTTCTCCTCATGTTGCCGCTCCCACACACCATGCCCCCCCTTTTTGCCATTGCCAATACATCGCCATGCTCGGTGTGCTGCCTCCGACAACTACAGCTACATGTGCCATTGCATACACACAGTTGGCCATGACACTGGGCACTTATGATTCTGGGTTTGAAACATCTCTGAGTCAACAGATATCAAACCAGTCATCTACCAATAGCTAAGGCTCGGCTATGGTAGTCAATGTGTGGCTTCACCCAAGGAACTGTTTTTCCTAATGTACAGAGGTGTGCAAAAAGAATGCCCGCCCCCTTAATCACAATGTTTTTTGTATTTTTCAACAGTTTGCTTATAAATCACAATGCAAATAATTCTAAAATTATCTCATGCATGTTCTTTATCATACATAAAAGAGTTTCAAACAATTTATAAAGAATTGCATACTACAGAAGTGTACAAAGTTGGTCAAATTTGGCTGACAGATTGTGAATTTGTTTTTTCAACAAAGAGACAATGACTTGCTCTGAAAATATTTGAGGACACTCATGGGGATGCTAAGGGTACATGGTAATTTATTGGGATTGATTTGATTAGCTCAAATGTCTACAATTTCTACTACAAGATGGCCACTTTTTGCCAAACAACACTATTTTGCAAACAAAACAGCAAAAATGGCCTCATTGCAGCAGGAATTGTAGACATTTGAGCTATTCAAATCAATCTCAATAAATTACCATGTACCCTTGACATCCCCATGAGTGTCCTCAAATATTTTCAGAGCAAGTCATTGTCTCTTTGTTGAAAAAACAAATTCACAATCTGTCAGCCAAATTTGACCAACTTTGTACACTTCTGTAGTATGCAATTCTTTATAAATTGTTTGAAACTCTTTTATGTATGATAAAGAACATGCATGAGATAATTTCAGAATTATTTGCATTGTGATTTATAAGCAAACTGTCGAGAAATACAAAAAACATTGTGATTAAGGGGGTGGGCATTCTTTTTGCATGCCTCTGTACCTTGAGAAAAGACTTTTATCATTCAACTTGTTGAATTGTACTCCAGTACAGCCATAGTTGAGATGACAAATAGTGCCTATATTTGGGCAACATTCTTTGTCCTGCTGCTGACAAATGCAAATGTTTGTATGTAATTTTGTTGTACATTGCTGCACATCTATGCCCACATATTTTGCTATACTGACAAGGTATGTAAACTACATAACACTATTATTAGAGTCATAGCATTGGTTGAAAGCTTAGTACATGGAAAACTCATTTTTTTGACGTAAAAAATCGAGTTTTTTGCTATTTTATTCAATGTTTTTGAGTCTAAAAATTGAATTCATATGTAATACATCAATACACATTTGAAATCTTAGCTGTCAAGCATTAAACACATTTATTATAAATTAAAACATAAGAAAAAACAAAATGGCCAGAGGTGAAATTGAACCTGCAACCTCATCAGACTGAGCAAACAGCAAACATCGAGACATTCAGTCATGTGATGTACGTCTTAACGGCCGTTAAGGCGCACACCATGTGACCTTACTTGCTTACATAAGCAAAACTCGGTTTTGAAGTCCAACATCTCTCTGCTGGCCTTTTCTTCAGACAGTTGTTGAAGCCAGTGGTCCCTCTACCAGTGGCTGTAACACTGTTAGGCTGATTCTCTTTCCCTCGATGTGGGTGGATGGAGAGGATGTCTACGATGGCTGTGGTGGTCATCTTGTATGTATCTCACTTGCTGATGTGGCGGACTAATTTTGTTTTAGCTCTATCAATTCTGCACCAATGAAGATGGATGAGGGCTCATTGGAAGCAGATTTATAGCTGCTTTTAGATGATATCTTGTGAGTCATAATAGCATCACTGGTTACCAAGATATAAGGGTATGACTGATTGATGATGTGGCAGACTAATTCATTTATAGCTCTGCCAATACTGCACTAGTCATGCTGTATGAGGGCTCGTTGAAATCAAATTTACAATAGCTTTCTAACAGTATAGTTTACAACACTATAGCATCATTGGTTGTTGAGATAGGAGACAATATTGTTTTGCTGATATAGCACATAAACTGAAGAATATATCTGCTTTCAGTGATCCGATTCTTGTATTGTAAATTGGACTGGAAAGGTGTATCTGACATCTTTGAACAAAATTTACCGTTTGTTGATTGATGGCTTTGTTGCAGAGCTATAATGCAATCAGTGTTCCCAGAGGGGAAACACAGAAACAATTCGCGTTCTGCGAGTTCTGAACCAATTGGGATGCATGAGGTATTTCCAAAACGTCCTGATTGAGCGGACTCTGACGCATTTGAGAACGAGTAAATCGGTGGAAAAATGAGTGAGGTAGCTGGGATTCAAACATCTTAGGGGGGAGAACAAAGAAACATTTCGCATTCTACGAGTTTTGACCCGATTTAGACGCATGAGGTATGGATGGAAAGCTATGAATGAGTAGATTCCAAAACCGTTGAGAACGAGTACATCGGTGGAGAATTGACTGCGTTAGCTTAGTTTCAAGTATTATAGGGGGAAAATGTAGGAATTCTTTGTACTCTGTGAGTTCTGCACAGATCAGGATGCAAGAAATACTGTTAGAAAGCGATAAATGAGTAGATTTAGATGCATTTGAGAACAGGTAAATTGGTTGAGAACTGATCAAGTTACATTAAATCAAGTGTAAACAAAAGTCAGGCCAGAGCTGGAGTTGAACCTGCAACCTTGTCAGATCTTGTGATTTATAAGCCAACTTCCTAAAAAGGCATTACATCGTTTGCATGTCGTTTTCACTATGAAAAGCCAGTATAGAGTAAACGATTCTAAGGAATCGTAATCAGTAAAAGGTGGCTGACAATTTTCAGGACCTTCTGCTCGAGTTTGGTGATAAGCCCCTGGAAGCGGAGAAAGGACTGGATACCTCACGGTATGTGGCTTGTCGTTTTGTCGGTATGACAACTCATAGTAAGGCCTATTGTAGCAAAAAGGATGCCGCCGTTGATCCGTCACCTGCAGTCCGCACTCAGTCCATTGACGAGTCCTGGGAACTGGATGAGGGGCTGGTATGTGGGCCTGCATCGGACATCAGTGAAAGGTGGCTGACAATTTCCAGGACCTTCTGCTCGAGTTTGATGATAAGGCCCTGGCAGCAGAGAAAGGACTTGATACCCCACGGTATGTGGCTTGTCGTTTTGTCGGTATGACAACTCACAGTAAGCCTATTGTAGCAAAAAGGATGCTGCGTTGATCCGTCACCTACAGCCGACACTCAATCCATTGAGCGGCAAAGTGGAGGTGATGCTGGACGCGGTTTCAGTAACCCCGACCCCTTGCCCCCGAATTATCTATTGTGGAGTCCAACGTCGAAGAGCCGGCATCTTCTCAAAGGGTCGTCCCAACCTCCGAGGATGTTGAGATGGAAGACAGCTATGATACCAGGGACCAACAATCTGCATCGGTGGCGGAAGCATTCCCAGCTCGCACCGGAGCCCAGGTGAGTTGAGCTGGATAGATTTTGAGACGCCTCTAAAGCACTTGTGCATAGAACGAGGATTACACCAGCTTTCTACCCGATCCTCCAGAGAACCGGTCAAGAATGAGGCGGACCGGATTCAGTGGGTCACAGGCGCACTCGTAGGTACGATTTCTGCTAAATTTTACTTTTTTTTATAAACTATGTTGATCTGCTGTTTAGCTCATATCAAATGGATTGCGGATCAGAAGAAGGCCCTTCTCCGGGAGGTGGAGGACATGGATTCCCGGATTGCTGCATTAGAGTCAGTGCGTGCAATGTACCAGATGCCTGCAGCTACGAGGCGAGGAGCCAACGGCAAAGAGCCTGCCACCATGTGATAGTGTTTTTGCTGAATGTAATTAATTGCGAAGGATCGAATATCAGTATTGCAGTGTCGGTCTGAGAATAGGAACCAGAAATCTCAGAGGTATTGCGGTACAAACATAGAGGGGCGGTTCGGAGAACCATGACATTTTGTACTAGACAATTTTATACAGGACTTAATAGAATAGAAGAGAGCTATGTTTTTCTGGAGCTGAATATCAAGTTCAATAAGCTCGGCCAATTCCTCTGTTATCCAAGCCTTCGAGCGATGCAAAAGAGCGAGTTCTTCTACATGGCGGTCTGCTCAGTTGAGTCCGGTACGACAGGTCTGCACTCACCTGTGATGATCCTGCATTCCTCAGCCTTCAGGTCTGGTTCTGATGAGAGGGAAGCGGCGATGTAAAATGGGGCCACTGCACGAGTAATGAAGATCGAGCTCTATGGTGTAATATTGACACTCACCCCGGGCGCAGTGACATCAGATTCATTCCCGGCTCGGGGATGGAAGAGATGGATTCTTTTCCAGTTGATGGGGTTCGGTTAAGGGATGGTTCGGAGGTCTGGCGACCTGGACGGAGTATAGATGGGGTCCTGCTCATGCAACGCAATGAGGCAGGAACAATGATGTCCAAACAAAAGAGAGATTTGAGTGGACTAATGGCAACAGGTGTGCCACTGTTCATCCTTGTTCAGGACTGTTGACTTTGTCAAGTAGTGGGACATATTGTCCTCAAATGACAAGGACGAGATAAGGATGCAATAATGGTGCCCACCTGGAAAAGATGTTCTCTGTCCGTTTTGTTCCGGAGGTCTGTGCCAACATGTCACATGTCACATGTCAGCGGTCACCCGATTCGCCCATCCAGCGGCTATTGCCGGATGCTGTGCCTGCCAGCACTGTGACGTGTTGTGCTCTGTCCCACACTGTGTTGACATTGTTCACTCATTGCGTTATGACTACTGGTTCAGACCAAGCCGCCGAGATTTTGGTGCGTGAGGCCCGTGTGGGGTGCGCGCTTCTCGCCTTGAAGAAAATCGTGGAGATTCAGCCGATCTCGGACCAGCGACGGGACTGGTGGAGGCGGCATTTGGTGCATGAATGTGTGAGTTTCATTCCAGCTGTGGGCTTGTATGTTGACCTTATGAAGGTCCTTTTGTAGAATAAGGCTGTTGGCATGTGTCGGGCACTGAATGCCACACATAACGACAAGACATTCCAAATACCTGCGCTAATCCAGGCCGTAGGTGCCAAGTTGGCAGATATCATAAGGGCGCCGGAGGGGAAGAAGGTCTTCGATCCGAAGGTGTTTGTAGATGTGGTGGACTCCTTTTCAGAGGCGAGTGGGGAATGGTCGGAGCGTGCAAGTACAGATCAGCTGTCAGAGCCGCATTGGTGGGTGTTCGAACCTTTGGAAGACAACATCATGGAGCCCCCTTCCCCCGCCCCATCGAGTCCCAGAAATGCTGCACAGGCCCACTCGACAGCAGGTTGCTGAGTCCGCCGATGCTAAAGGCAGACCGGCCAAGCCCCCGCACCTGCTGAGCCTGTCGGTCTCACATCCACGCCTGGTCCAGCCCCTCCTAGCACGATGATCCCTATGGATCTTTCTCTGGCCGCCAAGGGCAATCTCGCCCAGACAATGGAGCGGAGGCCCTCAGAATCCTCTGTCAAAGCCGGCCACGCCCAAGCCCGCATTCGCTCTCGCGGTCCGATGATCGTTGCCAGGAATAGGCGTGCCCCACTTGTCGAGTCAGGTGTCCCTGTTGCACAGAATGAACCAGTGGATGTGGACATGGGAGGTAGTCCGCAGGATCAGGAACCGGACCGGCGTGATGACGCCGATGCCCAAAGGTCTCCGGACTCGCAAGATGATGCCGGGGATCATTCTGCAGGTACCACGACGGGAAAGAAGGGTAAAGGGAGCCCTTTGCCGGACAGTCCCCCGGACGACCTACCGGTAGTGGTGAGAATGGTCCATTGCGTTGCTATCACTGCATACTGAAATTGTGTCTAGTCCCCGCCATGTTTACCCTGCAGCAAGAAGGGCACTCGATGCGTCCGGTCCGATGACTCAAATGGAGCATGCTGGTGGTGCTGGAAACGCCGGGCTAAGTGTCCGTTGGCGGGTGGACGGGGCAGAACCCGTCGGACCGGCCAGAGAGTTGCCGATGGAGACAAGGAGGGGGAAGGTGCGGAGCAGCGAGCAGACCGAGCTCCGAAGGGCAAGGGCAAGAAACGGAAAGGTAATCCGCTCCATCTAGGAGAGTGCATGGGGCTAATAGGACTATATTCAGACCCTCCAAAGTCTGCAGAATATGTGGTATCAGATGATGAGGGAGGACCGGCTCCTGCTGCAGCTCCTGCTGGGAAGAAGCGCCGCTCTCTGCCCCAAGATCAGCCAGACGAAGATGACAGTGGAGCTGGACCTAGCGGGTTGCGTGGTGGTCTTGGAAGGGAGCAGACCGGTGAGCAACTGCTTGACTAGTTGGGTGATCCAGTGCTCACCCTTTTCCCAGGGGCATTGGGTAGTGGGAGCGGTGCGAGGAGCGGCTTGAATAGCCATCCAACTCTGACCCGCGATGTGAGCATGAACTTGCTTCGGGACCTCGCGCAGCGCTCATGGTCTACGGCGCAGTCTCTCCAAAGCCAGGTCGATGACCTGAAGGAGGAGCTGCGCCGAGTCCGGATGCATATCCAGCGTCAGGAAGAGGATGTCAGTGCACAGCAGCATCGCATGGAGGGTCAGATGCAAGACCTCCAGTTGGGCTACAATGCACTGAAGGACCAGATCCCCACCCTCGCCGCAAGGCATGAGACCGTCAGCACATAGTCCCGGTTGGTTGGTCTTATTTACTCTCTATTTAGTCCAGCATTCCTCGTCCATCTCCATCCGTGTCTTCATTTGTGCTGTATACGCAGGTAGTCCGCATCTGTCAGTCTGCATTTGAGCTTGAGAAGTATCATAAATCAATGTAGTTTCTTGTATTTGGTCTTCAGTATGCCTGTGGACGTGTTTAGAAATCAGGATGGTAATCCGAGTCCGGTGAGTCAAGGAATGCCCGGATCTGATTTGACGAGTCCGAGTCCGAGAGAGTCAGTGTACACGTTAGTCCGAGAACGTAGCAGTCCGCAAGTGCTGGAACAATTAATCCGAGACCTGGTTAATCCGGCTGAACCGAAAACCGGATCCGGATCCGGATTTGGCGATGAGTCCGGATGGTGTAGTCCGGGTCCGGGTCCATTAATCCGGATGGGGGCAAACCGAGACGAGCTCGATCGTAATTTACGAGGCATGAGATATAGGGGGCGGAGCTCAGCTGTAAGCTACGGTACATATCTATATAAGCTGGCCCATAACTTGCGGTATATGCGGAAACTGAGCTCGCCCGTAGCTTACGGACCAAAAAGGTGTCATTTGAGCTCGTTTGACCAGCCCGTAACTTGCGGCCTTAGGTCACTTTTGTCTGGCCCGTAGGTTGCGGCGAAAGTCACACCATTGACTGAATGATCTATGTAGAAGAAAGGTCCGATTGTGTGATGTCACGCGATGAGTGCAGCTAACCTGAGCAATCGCCTCGTCCTTGTTAATGGGTTCACTACTACTCTTGTTGTCTGTATTAGGCAATAAGCAATTGAATGTAGTCAATAATGGACGAAGTCACCGAGTAGATTCAGAATCTTTGAATCTATGTTGACACCCTGCTTCGAATTGGCCCATATCTGCTCAGCGATAGCCCCCATTTCCGTGCGCAGCAGGTTTGCCCACGCCTTGAAAGGGCTCGGTAGGCTGTAGAAAATGGGACACGAGTGCAGGATTTCTCCGATGAACTGCGAAACTGAGCTGTGATTGCCAGGACTGGCAGCGAACTCGTCTAGAAGCTCAGGGATGTAGCCTTCTGAGGTGGCGACGTCATGTTCGAACATGGTCATGGTGATAGCATCGAGTCTGTTCAACGAAAGTTCCAGAAATAAGGGTATGAAACAACGGCAAGTGGTGCTGACGATAGGCTGCGGAGAGACTTTGAGATATTTAGTATGATCCAGTCGTGTTGCATGAGTTGTTCATCCCACTGGGAACAAAGCTTATATAAACGACGTTAGGCGGAGAAAGACTGTAACTCGTGATGAAAACTGACCCTCTCTGTCAAGTTGACAAAGATGTGTGCAACATCCTGGATCGACTGATATCTTCAAGCATAGAACGATCCATTGTCAGATGTCCATGGATTTATAAGGCCACGAACGTGAAGGCTGGGTTGAGGATCTTTCTCATCCGTCTGTATTCTTCGCCTGCAGGAATCCATCTCTAGTCTCGTTGGCGGAGATGATTGGTCAACATACCTTCAGCACCAAACGACCCCGGCCCAAACTAGACACGCTGTAAGAACATAGGAATCGTATAAGTACGAGAACTTCCTCACCCATAGCTTCAGTGCTAACTTGTCTGATATCTGCCTATGATATAATGAGTTCTTCGCAAGAAAGGACACGACTGGCACCTCTCGGATCGCCGATGACAAGAATAGGTTTCTACAACCCAGAAGTCATGAGTAATGCTTCACAAGGTTGGATAAGATCTTACCTTGAAAAGCGCACGTAATCTGTACACAAGGCCATAATGATAGCACCGGCTTCGCAGCAAGGCCTGCTACCCAAGCAAGGAAGAGCAGTGAGCGCATTACAAGTGTATGAATGTAGGCGCCATGGCAGCCTTTGCAAGCTTATCTGCACACGTGGAAGTTGTGGCCAAAGGCCTTTTTTTTTACTGGCTTTTTCCATTGAAGAGAGGGGAGATGTAAATACAAGCGAGGCAGATAGAGCAGTACAGAAAACTGGGAAGCAAACACTACATAACAGGGAGGAAACACGAGCAGGAAAAGAAAAGTAGTGAATGGAACTTGAAGAAGTGCTCTTCATTTAGTAGCCACGCTTCTTCTTGCCCTTCGCAACGGAAGACGGTGCAGGATGGTCATCCTCAGTGGTCTCAGTGGCGTCGTGCATGGTGGAGTCGTCTTCAGTGGAGTCTGGCCATGTCTCATTGGGGTCGGTAGTCGTTCTGACAGAGTCCTCCGGATCATCGGATTCCTGGAGTACCTTGAGGCTTTTCAGCACCATCTGGAATGTCTGTGGGTACAGTCTTAGACGGTTCCTTCGGTAGGTGAAATCTTGCAAGGCGGATTGCGACAGAATGGGTACAGTATTCGTAAATCGGTCTTCGACGTTGCTTCTGTAGAGATGGATTAAATGTTTCTATGCTATTCCGAGAGGGATATAAGAGGGATGAATGTTGTATCGAGCTCAATCAAGTCAAAAATTCGTTATCAAGTCTTTTCCATGTCCTTCGGTTGCGTCACATAACACACATTATTGCCCGATTAGGTTTATCTAAACAATAGATAACAACGGATCTCTATATCTTTTCCTCTGCTCAACTTCCTGCTCGACCCCCACTAGTGAATGGCATGGGTATGGGTAACCCACAGTGGGTTATGGGTATGGGTATGATGGGTATGGGTATGGGTCAGCCTCATGAAACCCATGGAAAACCCATACCCACGCTATGGGTCATGGGTTTTTTCTTTTTAAGAATGATAGTTTGTTATATATCATCAAGTCTCATGTCATACTTTGTACTACAATCAGACTGATGTATTGAGGGTGACTAACATAGCAGATGTCCTCAAAGATGGTGTGATTGATGATGGAGAGTATGAGATAGAAGAGAGATAAGATGTAATAGAACTTTTTTTGACTTTTTTGATTGATCAGTGCTGACTCATCAGGAAAAACGGTTTTTGGGGTGATAGCCGAGGTATGGCAACAGTAGCCAAGCCTTGGCTATAAGTAACCGAGCTTTGGCTACCATAAGCCACTAGTTTGATACCCGGAGGCGCAGTAATCTTACAAAGCCAGCACTACAGCTACTGTACTTCCTGTAGCTCTGGTAGATCACAAAAACAAATTGTTCATTCTGAGCTATTCTGCGATCTTAAAAGCATGCTTAAATGCCTAAATCATCCTTCAATTTCACTATAGATGTTCACAATGTAATGTGCTACATGTAGTGTGTGTGTATCGACTTGGAAAAAAAAAAGTGGTGCGTGTGAAACATTTGGCTGCAGCCAAACGTTTCCCATGCCCTTGCACTAGGCAGCGCCTACATGCACGAGGCAGCACGGGCACGGGGAAGGCAGCGTGCAGGCACGGAAGAGGGCAGGTACCCACGAGATGGCGGCGTGTGGGTGTGCGCGGCGAGGCGGAGGGGGCGCGGGAGGCGGCAGAGGTGTGCTAAAGGCGGCGGGGGCGCGCGAGAGGCCGCGGGCACGCGCGAGAGGCCGCGAGTGGCCACAGGGGCATGCGGAAAGCGGCGCGGGTGCGCACGAGAGGTGGCACGGGCGGACGAGAGGCGGCACCGGGTGCATGGGGGGTCGCGGGGGCGTGCGGGGGGCCGCGGGGGCGCGATGGAGGCCGCGAGGGAGGCAGCGGGAGCGTGCGGGAGGCGGCGAGGGCATGCGGGGGCGCACTGGGCCCGAGGGGGGCGCGCGTTTGGGGCCGCGACGGCATGCGGACGGCACATGGGAGGCGCGGGGGCGCGTGAGAGGGCGCGGGAGCCGCGGGCATGCACTGGAGGGCGTGGAGGCCGCGTGGGAGGCCCGGCAGCGTGCAGGAGGCGGGAGCGCGTGGAAGGCAGCGGGAGTGCGCGGAAGGCGGCGGGAGCACGCGGAAGGCGGCGGGAGCACGGGAAGGCGCGGGAGCACGCGGAAGGCGGCGGGAATGGCGCGGAAGGCGGCGAGGCATCTGGAGGCCCGACAGGGTGCGGCGGTGTGCTGGAGGCGGCAGGGTGGGCAGAAGGTGGCGGGAGGGGAGCGGGAGGCGGGAAGGGTGCGCGGAGGCCGCAGGGGCGCGCTGGAGGCCGTGAGTGCGCGCTGGGGACGCGAGGGCATGTGGCGTGCATGGAGGCGGTGGCAGCGTGCTGGAGGCCGCGAGGGCGCACGGGAGGCCGGGAGGCGCGCGGAAGGTGGCATGAGCGCGTGGGAGGCGCGAGGGCGCGCGGGAGGGGCGAGGGCACACGGGAGGCACGAGGGTGTGTGGGAGGCGACGAGGGCGCGCGGGAGGCAGTAAGCATGCGCTGGCAGCCACGACGGCGTGCGGGGTGCGGGGGGTGCGGCGGGGCACGCAGGAAGCGGTGGGGGCACGCAGGAAGCGGTGGGGGCACGCGGGAAGCGGTGGGGGCATGCGGGACGCAGCGGTGGGGTGTGGGAGGTAGTGGGGGTGCACGCGAGACGGTAGGAGACAACAGCAGCGGCGCACCATTTTTTGTTCGAAGTCGAAACGCTGGCACGGCCCGGTGCGCGCCGTGCTGTTTTATTGCCCATATATGGTCAACAAAAATGCACGGGCCGCGCGGCTCCGTGTGCAACACCTGTGCACACAAGTCCCTGTCCGTGTTTGCCAGCTCATCTTCTTCCACCTACCCACTTGTTCCTCACCGGGGAACTTTTCTTTTAAGCATCTTTTCTTTTTGCTTTCAACCTGCTGGGCTGAGAGTACAGGTGCGTAATGATAGTTTTACTGTAGCTTTGTTATACTAATTGAGAGAGTATCGCTCGACACTACGAGCGATACTCTCGTTTGTACTCCACAGGTCGCCGTCGCCTCCCGCGCTCCCCCACCAACTCGCTCACGCCCTCGCGGCCTCCCGCGCATCCTCGCGGCCTCCAGTGCGCCGCCTCCTCCTCCCACACACCGTCGCCCGCCCTCGCGGCCTCGAGCACATGCTCACCATCCCCAGCGCACCCCTACGGCCTCCAGCGCGCCCCCATGCCCTCTCGTGCACCCCGGCAGCCTCCCGCCACCTCCAGCGCGCCCGCGCCGCCTCCACGTGCTCCGCCGCCTCCAGCGCGCCCCCGCCGCCTCCCGCGCGCTCCCGCCGCCTCCAGTGCGCTCCCATGCCCTCTCGCGCACTGCTGCCACCTCCCGTGGCCTCTTGCGCACCCCAGCAGCCTCCCGCGGCCTCCATGCGCCCGCACCACCTCCCGCACGCTCCCGCCGCCTCCAGCACGCTGCCGCCACCTCCAGCATGCTGCCGCCGCCTCCCGTGCGCCTCCGCCGCCTCCCGTGCGCCTCCACCGCCGCCCCGTGCGCCGCCGCCGCTGCCTCCAGCGCACCTCCGCCGCCTCCAGCGCATCCCTGCCGCATCCCGCATCCCAGTGCCGCCTCCAGCGCATGCACGCACGCCCTCACGCCTCCCGCGCGCCCCGGTGGCCCCCAGTGCACTCGTGCCGCCTCTCGCGCACCCGTGCTGCCTCCTGCCATCTCCCGCACACCGCCGCCGTCTCCTGCAGCCTCTTGCGCGCCCTGGCGTCCTCTTGTGCGGCCCGGTGGCCCCCAGCGCATCCGTGCTGCCCCCCGCACGCCCGCGCCGCCTCCCGCCGCCTCTTGCATGCCCCAGCGGCCTTTCATGCGCTGCCGCCGTCTCTCTCACGCCTGTGCCGCCTCTCGTGTGCACCCGTGCCGCTTTCCGCACGCCCCTGTGGCTGCCCGCGGCCTCTCGCACACCCCGGCGGCCTCTCATGTGCCCCCATGGTGTTCAGCGTGCCCCCGCATGCTCTCGTCACCTCCCGCATGGGTCCACGGCCTCCCACGCGCCCGTTGCACTTCCCGCGGCCTCCAGTGTGCGCCCGTGGCCTCCCACACGCCTCCATGGCCTTTCCCCTGCCTCGTGGGAACTGTTTTGCTGCAGCAAAACAGTTTCCACGGGGCATTGGGTGCAGTAGGTGCAGAATGATATGAATTGGTAGATGTAGCACTAGTCTACAAGATGTAATCAATGAGAAATATAATGTTTTCAGTGGTATACTTTTGGAGCTCTGATATCAAAAATAATAATGGATGATAACAAACCATACCTGACTATAAGTGGAATGAAGCTACTAAAGGGTATAAACACTATTGTAGGTGCACTATAGTTACTGTAGCTTTATGCAGCTAATGTACTGCAATATAGCTATAATAACTATGTGTAGCTACAGTAGATATTGGGATGTATAGGTTGCTACAGATTGCTACAGATAACTACCTGTAGCTGTAATAGGGACCCACCAATCTACATGCTCTACAGAAAGTATATGATCTATTACAGCTACTGTAGCTCATATTGTCTACTGTAGGCTAATGTAGCCCTGTCACCTTTTCCAGATGCTGCTACAATGTTATTGATGTGTGCCTACTTATATTGTAATTTTGAAGGTATAACAAAGCTATATTGTCACAATATATATTACAACCCTTGGGTAACCCATCAACCCACAGCAACCCATCAACCCATATCTTACCCATACCCAACCCACAGAAAACCCATACCCATGGCATGGGTATGGGTTTTGGTGGGTATGGGTATGGGTTAGCTCAAAAGTACCCAAGGGTTACCCATGCCATTCACTAATCGTCCTTTAGCCATTTGAATCTTCTGTTGAATCATTTTTAAGTATTTTAGATGCATTTTCGATATGATATTGCTTTTTTTTACATGATGAAGATCCTCCATAAACGAAGGACGTGTTTTCGACGTCTCCCTCGGTCAACCAAAAAGGGAAGCGTGATGTGACGGGCACGCCCGATAAGATGCCCTCATCCAGTCTCCCATTCCGTTCGTACTTGGTTTTTGTGAGACATACATGCTCTACAACTATATCAATGCCTGTAATATGATAATGAGTATATGAGAATTATGTTTTTCTAAAAAATTCGGGCGCCAGTGCAATCTGGGGTATGCAAAGAGTCAAACAAAGTCTGCATTTTCGGTATTCAGCCAATGTTCATCGAATCCTACAAGATTTCTTCCATAGAAATGCCTGAAACCTTCGTTACATAGAGTGTTAGAGTATAAGAGAAGATAACAGAAATTTCCGAAGGGTTTCGTTGCGTGATGCCCAAGGGATTCGCGTTTTACCGAAGGACAGATCCCGGCCGAAGGACCCGTCTAAGACTGTAACAGATTTTAGCGAAGGAGAGCAAGCACAGCCGGCTCATAATAGTGTCAGGCACCTGTGCAAATGTAAACAATAGCCTTTCTAAGTTAAAATCTCCTTTCGTGTGCAAGTATACTGGCCAAACAAACGTTTCTGGACACTTCGATCATTGCCGATGAATTGTGCCTTCATACGGAGAAAGCCTCCGAGCAAGCCTAGTCGCCAACGGCGACTCTTCGAGTAGCGAAGGAACGAGGAGCGAAAACGGCTGGTCAGTCTTGTCACGCAGGGCGTAAAGAGGGAGCGACGCGGCGTTGACCGAAGCGGAGCCGGAAAAAGTGCACAGCCATGAAACTTTCATTCTCGCGCCAAAGGTGAAAGGACGTTTAGGGTCCCTATAAGACCCACTACCCTAAAGGGTAGCGGGGATACTGCTTTCGAAGAATGGTGTACTTCGTCCCGACTACCGCCTTCCTGGCGTAGACAATGTGGCCCATATCCAGCTTGCAGAGGGCGGGCCGGGAAGAAAATTGAGGCTGCGGATAAAGATAACATGCCGAAGCAATAGCAGAACAGTGATGGCGACCACAGAGCAGAACGCTGAAAGGACCAAGTGCGAGGCCATGGTGACGGAAGTAAGCGTAGACCTTAGGCGCGCTGTAGGGCTGTACGCCCGAACTCGACGAATGCAGATTGAACATTACATGTCCCTCTTGTATCGTGTGGAGCAGCTAATCATGACCTGGTGACCGATTGCGAATCAAGGCAGAAGCTTCACTCGCGCCGCGCAAGCTGCGAAGATCGTAACTGCGAAGTCCCGGGGGGAGATAGGCGCATGAATTACCGCAGCGGCCGTGTTGAAGGAAGGAATGTGGCTTGTTCCATGATGAGTCTCAGGTGACGATTTGTTAAATCTATAGATATAAGGATGTGGAACGACCATCCATCGCCGCCCATATCCTCGATGCTCTAGTTGCAGACGGCTAGCAGCAGCCCACCGATAGATATCTGCGCGTCAATACAATTCAGGGTTAATGCAAGCAACGTTCACGTACAGTTTCATATTCTAACAGACCCGTGTTTGCCCCGTGGGGTAGCTAGATCGACGTTAAGACCTCCGCTGAACCAATGCGTCGCAGTCGTGGCAGCGGGGAAGAAGACCTGGCTCGAGAACGTGGCCCGAGGCCGTCCGAGGACTCGGTAAAAGGCGGGGTTTTTAAATGCCGCCAGCGCCAATCTGATGGTGCGCCCGTCGCCGCTCATCCATCTTCCATCTAGCCGTGATATCCAGGACGTCCAGCGTCTGTCTTGTGCTCTCTGGAAGTCTCCAATTGCGATGCCAGGGTCCATCGTCTTAAAAGATCTGCCGGTTTGCAGCAGAAGGGATGCTTCTGCTGATCTTGATACATGCTTTTCGCAATGAGCTTCATGCGACAGTCCTCATTATTTATAGCCTAGCATCGAACAGCGATTGAACTCACCCTTTTACAGGATACAAAAGCTCCCCATCCTTCCAGTATTGTCGCTCACGTCCAGCTAGAAATGGGGAGTCAATGGTCTGTCGTCGCTCAGATGTTTCCGCCTCGTCCGAAGTGGGGAGTTCAAGACATGCCGGACTTGACAGGCAAGGTCATGATCGTTACAGGTAAGTCTGAGTCTCGATATATTCCACACATCGATGCGTTCCCACCTTATTGACTTTCCTTTAGGTGCTGCATGTGTCGGCAAGGAGACCGCCAAGGTATGTCGGGTTTCTCTCTTCAATGGCAAAGAAGTGATTATGCCTATTACCATTTCTCAGGCCCTTCTCGAACACAATGCAAAAGTCTACATTGCGTCTCGTAACCGACTGAAGACAAGCGCGACAATAGAGGAACTGAAGCGAGACACTGGCAAAGAAGCTGACTTCCTTCAGCTTGATCTCGCAGATCTGTCGTCGGTCAGAAAGGCAGCAGAGGAGTTCTTGTCGTGAGTTCTTCCCAAATCATCCTGACTTATCTTGGTCTCTAATATGACTTATCAGCAAAGAATCTGAGTTGCATGTGCTATTCAATAACGCGTAAGGCAATCGAAATTTCTTATTGGAGAACCCAGAGAACTAATATGATCTGCCTTGCAGCGCTGTCATGGCTTGTCCGCCGGAAGAATTGACAGCACAAGGCTATGACATGCAATTTGGTACCAACGTTCTCGGTTCGTCGCTCCTGTTGTCAATCGCGTCTTACTGAGATTCGGCATCGCGAAGGCCATTTCCACTTCACAGAGCTGCTCATGCCTGCTCTTCTTGCCGCGTCAGCGTCAGGAAATGATCCGAGGGAGAAGGCTCGAGTGATCACAACCGCGTCTTCTGCAGTCTACCTACTCGACATGATCACATACGAGACGCTCAAGCCTAGTCCTTTGCGAAGCAAGGTGTCGACTTACGACCTGTACAACCAGACCAAATTTGTACACATTTATTTTCAAACTGCACAATTGTTCTGACATCCTTGACGATTCGACAGGCTAATGTTGTCCTCGCGAACGAGCTTGCACGGCGCCATGGCGATCGCGTCGTCTCGATATCTGTCAATCCCGGCAACCTGCGCACAGAACTGCAGCGCTACCTGACAGGCCCGAGGAAGTGGATCATCGTGCGTACCGTCGGTCAGCATGCGTAGTTTCTCGTCTGATAAGATTTGCATAGAATCGCATCCTGTATCCTCCCTCATATGGTGCGCTGACTCAACTGTGGGCCGGAACAGCGCCGGAGACAGCTGAACTCAACGGCGAGGTGAGTTTTACGTCTCAAACGGCAGAGCATTCTATGACTAGTCTTGTATCCGCGCGTTTTCAGTTCCTTATTCCATGGGCCCGGCGAGGCATAGCCAACAAGTATGCAAAGGACCCGAAAGTAGGCGAAGAACTTTGGAGCTGGCTGGAAGAACAGTGCAAAGGTTATTAAACCGCGTTTTGAGATTAGTGTCTCCTTCTGCCGAAATCCTGGTGTACCTTTTCTGTGATCCATGATCTTCCCGATGACAAAAGCACCATGAGGCCTTTTTGTCCGTGATAACCTTGCTTGTTCATTTCAAGCCGCTCAGCCTCAAGCAGAAACACGTAGTCTGTTGCAGTAGTTCAGAATCTCCGTATATGAAGCGGTAATTGAACTCCTTCCATCTCCCGGCCTCGCACCTTTGGCTTCACGGTGTTTCCGCCAAGATGATAGAAGTCAATCTTTGATCCCTCGGTGGCGAGCACGAACTTGGGTATCAGCGTCGCCGCCACGATCTGTAAACTGCGTCAGCAGACCCAAGTATACATCTCAGGATGATATTACCTTGAACTCGGCATAAGCTAACATTTTGAGCCTCGGGTTAGCTGGGAGGTAGTAGCTATTGAAGAACAATTCTACATACCGAAAGTGCGCCCGAGACATATCCTCGGCCTGAGAGGAGTGAGCGTGCCTCTCTTGACTCATAACCAGTAAGGCTCACCCGTCCCCAAAAGACATGATGTTTCCCAGCGCCCGCACCGCTTTCACGCTGTCCGGCAGCCCTCCGTCCTCAAGCCACCGCTCAGGCCGGAAAACATCAGCGTCAGGGCCCCAGATCTCTGGGTCAACGTTGACCCCGTCGCGGATAGGGATACTGATGTTCGTTCCCGCTTTTACTTTAATCTGCGTGATGTTGGTGTTAGCTAGAGGTGTTGACAGCGGGATCACGTCGTCTTCGAGGGCCTATATACGGCAAGAGCACAAGTCAGCGATGCAGGACCGTAGCGGAAGGGAGACTACGTGCGTACACAGCGGGCAACGTCCATGAGCGTCGCTTTGCATCTCATCGTCTCGCGTGTTACAGCATCAAGGTAGGGTAGCGCATTTGATGTGGACTTCGTCAGGTCCTCGTAATTGGGCGACCGCCCGTGCTTACTCTGGAAGTCGAGCAGTTCCTGTCGCAGCTTCTCCTGAATAGCGGGTTGGCGTGCAAGCTCGTATATCAATTCCTAAAGTTTGTTCTGGCTTGAGCAAACGGCATCAAGTGAAAGGTTATAGAATGTTACCAACCCCAAGCACGTTGGCTACCGTCTCAGAGCCGGCGAAGAGGATGCTTATCAGCTGTAAGAGATGCGTCTAGGGAATGATCGCCATGGTAGATCAAACGGCACGAACCTGAGCAACTGCCTCGTCCCGGGAGACAGCCTCGCCGCTGCCATCATTTCGCTCTGCAAACTGTCAGCTCTGCCGTGTCTCCGAGGTGAAGCTGAGCAAACGTACTAAGCGCCTGCAAGATCTTGGCGTCCATGCCTGCGTCGCTGCAGCCTTCGTCCCACACCTTGTTGGCGATCTTCCCAAGCTCAGTCCGCAGCCTGTCTGCCCAACTCTTCATTGGATTCGGCAGTGCAAGTAGTTGAGGGAACATCCCAATGAAGATCCCAATGCACCGAGCCGCGACACTGTCGACCTTAGGGCCGTTCGTGATGTTGTGGAGGATGCCTGGGATGTCCTCTTTGCCCGTGCTGAGATTGTGTGCGAACATGGTCATCGAGATCGCGTCGAGGCTGTTTCACGAATGGGATCAGCCCGGATGCAATGGCAGCTCGGCTTTTGCTCTTACGCGAAAGAGTGGAACAGCGGGGATACATCGAAGACTCCAGATTCTGCTTCGAGACCAATCTTGTCGTCGAAGGTATCCGCGAGCTGTGCCAGATAAACGATACCATTAATACAAGAAAAAATACCATCAAGTGCATGACCTACCCGATGAGCAAGGTCGAAGAGGACATGTGAAACGTCTTTGACGGACTGAGGGCTGTAAATCCTTCTGAGGACAGTCAGATAATCGAAGGCCCAGTTCAAACTTACGAAAATGCGAAGTTGAGTTGTCTTCTCATTCGCGAGTGCTCTTCGCCTGAAATAGTCGGTCAGACGGCAACGCCCACAATGCACGCTTTCAATGCTCTGACCGCTGGCGTTGAGAACGCTCCTCCCGAACTGCAGAGCAATGTAATCAGAACAGAAACCAGGGCATTATATCGTGGCGACTGACCCATAACTGAAGAATGTAATCATCAATTGCTGGCCGCGGATAACTCCAAACCTTAGCCGTCAAGACATGGGATATGCCCTTCGGGTCACCCAGAATCAACAGTGGTTCCTGCCGGCGATGAAAGACATTAGCGCATGAATAAGGCATGCTCTGAGTGGAAATGCACACCATGAGTGGCTCACGCAGTTTGTACGTGTTCCCGAATTCCTTCATCCATACGGGAAACCTAGTGCCTGTGGGTGCGCGGCGCAGGTCGACTGTGTGGCCCCACAGGTAGCTTGGTGGTGACGGGCCTGCTACGTTGGACAGGCTAATCGCGTGGCGTACATAGGTATACACCCGATGGAGGATGAGAGCGGCCGCTGTTGTCAACGACAATACCAATACGCTATTGCTAGAGTCCATGAAAGGAACTTTATCTTCCGAGATGATGATAAAACTGCCAGCGACGGCACCAATGGACGAGCTTTGAGTTCAAGCTAGATGCTAGGCCCTTGAAGCTGGGCGGACAGAGGAAGAAAACAGGACGCCGCAAGGATGCCGAGATACCCGTGCTAAGCTGTAGCAGATCAAAGAAGTAATCGGGAGCTATTTCTGTCTGACGGAGACTAGCTATCCCCGAGGCCTTGGGCAGCTCCCTCCTGCGCACAACGTTTTACCAGCGCGGCTTTGATTAAGTTTCCTCTGTGATAGCCATCGAAAGTACTGTAGATCACATGCAGGCGAGACGAAGAGAAGGTTTCGGAATCGATGCTCGCACCTGCATAGATCTGCGCTCTCAACATTTTACAAGCCTTGTCGTACTTGGGAGAGGTGCATTTTGAACGGGATATCATCATAATGCGGGTGCGATGTCGTTACAAGAGAAATCAATATGCAAGGCATGATAGTAGTAGTCGGATAGCAGGTGCCAGGACCTGGGTGCGTCGCTAATCCGGGTCCGACATGGGGAAAAATTAGGGGAAAATCGGCCCGCCTACCGCCGGGCGCTGGGCGCTTGAATCATCGCCTCGACCTCCGACTCAGTCCTCATTTTTGTCAACTTAGTATCACATCTCATCGACAAGCCTCACAGTGCTTTTCAGAACCTGCATGGAACGAAAGAATAGAAGGCACAGAACGAATATCCAAGATATCCATGGCGCATAGTGATACAGATCGCGACGACAAGTCAGACTAAGTACTGCCGTACCAGATAATCTTAATGTCAATGTCGCAGATTTCTCTCTCTTCCCAAGGCTGCATGCACATACTGTGACCTATCTCGCCCTCCGAATGATCACAATCCATGGTTCTTCTTATTTACCTGAATCTCAGGTCAGTGTTTTGTCTCCGAAAGGTCTTGCAGGAATCTTGACTTACCAGCTCGTTCTTCTTAAAGTCAATGTACAAGTCCTTTGGCAAATTCAGCGCGAAGGACGAGAATGCGTTCACCGGGCGGTCGGCATGTATGGATCCCGCAGGAAGGGACCACTCATACTCACGCAGGAGGAGCGCGACGAGCGTGCGCTGCTCGTACAATGCGAAGTTGCTTGCCGGGCATCGAGGCGGCCCCGTTCCAAAAGGCAGCCAGCCGGCCAAGTCATCTGATTCACCGGAAATGAAGCGATCCGGGTTAAATCGCTCTGCGTCTGGCCACGCCTGTTCATCATGCAGCATGGCGTAGAGGTTGAGGACGATTGGCGTGTTTGCCGGAATGATGTATGGGTCAATAGATAGTCCGGTCTCAGAGATACGAGGAACCATGTTGCTGGAAGGGCAATTCAAACGCATCGATTCTTTCATGCAGGCATAGACGAATGGCATCCTGTCGAGATCTGCGATAGTGGGGTGACCGTTAGCACGCAAGATTGATAGGACTTCGGTGCGGGCGCGTTTCTGGAGGTGTGGATGTTTTGCCAGATAGTACACGACGGTCGAAAGTGCGCCAGCCGTCGTGTTCTGAAACATGAAACATGTTGAGCCAAAGAAGGGCATTGTGCCGTGCATAAGACTTACATGTCCGGCCGTGAATATTGATACCATGTTGTCCTGCAGCTCGGTATCAGACATGCCAGGTCGGTCTAGCATGTACGAGGTAAAGTCGCTTCCAGGTCTTTGGCGCTTGAGATCTAGTATCGCCTGAAAACGACTCCTGAAATCCATGAGTCGGGATAGCAGACGGGTCTGAGGGAGAAAGCGTTCGAGGATCGGAAACGAGACGTAGAGAGGGTTGGAGATGTGGCCTAGAACCTCGCGGTAATGCTGGACAAAGGAACCATGGGGTTTCTCAAGAGCCTCGAAATCGAAACCGAGAACAGCGAGACCGATGGCGTCGATGGTAAATCGAGAGGTATAGCGATCCCAGCGGACTCTGCCCCCAGATCCCATCAACGAGAACAGCTTGTGAGATAGCCTCACGAACTGCTCAATAGGGATATTCCGGGAGAGAGCTGCGCGTATCGCAGATGAGTGTTTCATCCAGGCATCGCCCTCGTGAAAGAGGATATTCTGAGTACCGGTCAACCGCGAGAACAGCATTTCAGCGCGAGGTTGTTCCTTTCGGATAAATCCGCTGTTGATAATCTGGTTCCCGATCTTCCATGCATTCAGCTTTGTCAATCCACGGCAATGAATGGAGACAACAGGCTCACCTGATACTTCAGAATATGGATATGCCAGGCCCCCCAAGCCCAAACGACGACAGCACTTTCTCCTCGGCGCGAAAAGGGCAAGATAAGCCGACGAATGCGAACATCTTCTGCCTCTCTACGAAGGTAGCTCAGAAATAAAGAGAAAAGAGGGACCCGAGGAAGTTGGGAGAGTTCAGCAGGGCAGACAAAACATGTCCGGGCAGACTGCATCAAGGCATAGGTGATAAATGCAGTCACTAAACCTACGAGTTGAGGGAGTAAAGGCAGAGAAATGAAGTTGTCGAGGCTTTTGATAACTCGTAGAGCGAACGGGGTCGCGGTTGAGGTTGCCATAACTTGACCTCGCAGATAATCGTAGTGACAGTCCAAGTCCTGGAAGATATGTTGGGTCAGGACCGTGCAGCCCCTCCCAACCCCCTGTCCGCGTCGTCGGCGTCTGAAGAAGCTGATACTTACAATATTTGATTTCGCTTTGAGAAGCTGTGCCTGAAGCATCTTTTGTTCTGCTCGATCAGGTGGTTGGCGAAGTCAGCGAAGAAAGTCACACGTATCCGACATTACATACTCACTTCAGAGTCCAGACGCCAATGGGATTGGGAATCGCGGTCGCCTCCATGTCGGACCCGCAAGCACTGCTGCTCATGCATAATACGCTGCTGACAGAAATGTTGAAAGAAGTATGATACATTCGCTCATGGGAGAATACTATGGGAAAATACTGGCGGCCGAAGTCCGTGCGTCTTCGACAAGGCACTCTGAGGGTAAAGTATCCGCCAGAGACGCGAACTGTATAGTAGTGACATAGGGCAGAGCTTGATCACGACGATCACTCTGGCGGTAGACGAGGAGGACAACAAGGGTGGGATAGATAGCCTGTTGACTTGTCAGAAGCTAGGTCACGGTAATTGTGATCCGACGCATACTGCAAGATGAACCTGGAGTGCTACCATCACGTCGTTCAGAGGTCGGACTGGCAGGAACTGACTGATACAGTACACGATCTAAGCTGTCGTATTGAATGTGTGCAACATTTCAGGCGATGTAGATGGCACGCACCCATGTGCTGCTATACAAAGCCCCCGATTCGACGAGCAGAGTGAGCACCTGTACACCCCTCGTCCGGACATGGCCATAGGCTTTCACGGTTTCTCGGTGCTCCCTATGACCCTCTTGAATAAGAGGAGATTATCGCAAAGGCGTGAACGTACCACGCCTTGTATGCGACTAGTGCAATGGCGCAGACATTTACGAATAGCGATGCAGCCATCCCTGCGACCTGGCCATAACAGAGTTCTTTGACGTAGATAGGCGGAAGCGCGGCCGCAAAGACAATGGTAATCACTACAGGTCAAAGTAGTGGCTTGAACTGGGGTTCAAACTCATAGCTCGTGGTGAAACGTACCCGCGAGAAATATCCTAATTCGGCGACCCCAAAGAAGCCATGCTCTCCAGGTCACTATGATATCGGTCAGGAAATACTGGACCGCGAACGGTGTCTTCGTCAGCGAAACGTATGGCTGACGGCAACGCAACGATTGAGACACGAACATTTACGATCGGGAGAAATACAATGATTTTGTCCAGGCGCTGCCGTATTGAAGCGTCCTCTGGCGATCCATTGCGTTGGATGTGACCCCAAACTTGATTGAAGAGGAGGAGAAACACGAGATGAAGTGTGGATACAAAGAACATGACAAGGATTACGGCGAATAGTGTATATCGTGGTTTGCGAGCATCATGCTGAGTACTGCGATTGATCAGCTTCTACAGATAAAGAAGTGCCCAGAACTTACAGTAAAATGTGACCCGAAAGAAAAACGAGAATTGTGAGGCAACCTGCGATGTAACTTCAATTCATTGATAACGAGGCACATGAAAGATTAGCGCCTTACCATAGGATAGAGACGCCATTGCGATAGGAAGAAGTGGGTCTCCTACAATGGTGTTCTCGCATGTTATAGACATGTCGAGGGCTGATGGCCGCGAAATGGGAGATGGTGGTGGATAGAAAGCTCCATAACACTTCGTTAGACGTGCATGTGGACGAAGACAATCCTGATGCTTCGCCTTGCTTCTTCAGCATACGTATATATAGAGGCGCGCTAAGCATAGCGCGTCTGAAAAGGTCTGTTGTCGCCGCCTGTGACACAGGCGTCAGACAGATGGATGAGCTGCGCATGGAGACGACCAAATGTCAAATCTTGACACTTGATAGATCACGAGGCCACTGGATACCGCCAGCAAGACAGATTCGCACCTGAACTTCGATTTTCAAAACTGGTGATGAATGACCACGCACAGTGGGGCACGAGTGCTCTGTTCGTGACTCGCCACTAGGAGTCGCAAATAAGATGCTCCACACCGACCTAGTAGGTATTCCATAGTACTGCGTGGATAGCGTTTGGCAGTATCAGCCGGCGCCGACGATGGCAGGACTGATACGCCACAGGTGTACGGTCTAAGTCAGACTGACATATATGTCGGGACCCGCTCGAGACTTTGCCGGTGAGCGGTTACAAGCGGTGCAACTGACCTTATTCAGGCGCTAATCAAGATCAACCTTGCACAGAAGGGCTCTTGGCCCCGAAGCGAAGGGGAATGAGTATGGTCGATGTTGCTGAGGATGAGATGGCAGGAGTCAGGTCGCAGGAAATGTGGCTGTGCTCATGCCGGCTCGGCTTGACCATATAATTGAGACTCCGCCACAGAATGTGGCAGCACTTTGTCATCCCGCCAAAAGTTCGTCCTCGACGTCGACAACGACGACCACCTCTTCTACCAAAACCACCACCATGTCAGGACGACCAAGCGGCAAGCCCGACTTGTCGGGATACAACTATGGTGCGATCTCCTCCCTGGTCTTGACTGCAGACAGGTCTGCGCTGCCTCGACGTGACAAGGAACCCGATGGTGCGCCAACTTCTCTTGCTGGCCGTATCGACCCACGCGAGATGGGTTCGCGAGTACAGAGGCAGGCGCCGCTGGACATCGACAAGAAGAAGAAAAAGGCTGCTGACAAGCAGGATCCCTCCGAGCGACAGGCAGCCAAGCGCAAGGCTGAGGCGACTGGCTTTGGCTACACCGATATCATCGAGGCGACGCAGGATGTCGAGGGGCTTACATATCGCCCACGAACCGCGGAAACGCGCGAGGTATACGAGCTCATCCTGTCGGCTGTCCATCAAGGCCTCGGAGACCAGGCGCAGGACGTTGTCCGGAGCGCGGCCGACACGGTGTTGGAGACTCTGAAGAATGAGAACCTGAAGGACTTCGACAAGAAGAAGGAGGTCGAGGAAGTCCTGGGTCCGATCAACAACGAGTCGTTCTCTCAGCTCATCAACCTGTCGAAGAAGATCACTGATTACGGAGCGGAGGATGAGACCATGGCGGAGCCGGATATGGAGCGGAAGGATGCTGAGATTGATGAGGAGATGGGTGTTGCAGTGGTATTCGATGAGGAGGAGCAGGAGAGCGAGGAGGAAGAAGGCTTCGAGATCCGCGAAGAGTCGGAGGAGGAAGAGGAGGAGAGGGCCGAGGGCGAGGAGGGTCCCACTCCTGAGGAGGCGGAGGAAGGAGAGGAGTTGGTCATTGGTGGTGCGTCGTTATCTCGGGGCAAAGCCAAGGCGGATAGAAACATCGTCTCTCCACACTCTATCGACGGTTTCTGGGTACAGCGTCAGGTTTCCGAGGTATATCCCGACCCCGTCACCGCTGCCGACAAGGCTGCCGCCGTCCTCACCATCCTTGGATCCGAGTCCAGTTTACGCGACTGCGAAAACCAACTCATGGAGCTCTTCGACTATCAGAGCTTCGACGTCATCACCAAGTTCCTCAAGAACCGCGAAGTCATCGTGTGGTGTACGAAGCTCGCTCGCAGCGACGCTGATGAACGCGTCAATGTTGAAGTCGCGATGCGCGAGAAGGGCCTTGGTTGGATCTTGCGGGACCTGGCTGGCGACCGACAGGCGAAAGCGCGCCCTGAAGACGCGATGGAAGTGGACGAGACTGCACCAGCGACTGTACCCAAGACTGCGACGCTTGCCCCCGGTACAACACTGCAGCCTAAGAAGACGGTCGACTTGGAGAGTATGGCGTTCTCGCAGGGTGGCCACCTCATGTCCAATAAGAAGTGCAAACTTCCCGAGGGCTCGTTCAAGCGCGCGAAGAAGGGATATGAAGAGATTCACGTACCGGCGCCGAAGCAGAAGACCGTGGCGGCAAGCGACCTTGTCCCTATCGCCGACTTGCCCGCATGGGCGAGGGAAGCGTTCCAGGGCACAAAGACGCTGAATCGTGTACAGAGCAAGCTGTATCCCATCGCTTTTGGTACCGACGAGCCCATTCTCCTTTGCGCGCCTACTGGAGCTGGCAAGGTAGGTTATCGTATACATTTATCTCGAATCGCTTCGCTGACTCATACTTCAGACTAATGTTGCTATGCTCACCGTCTTGAACGAGATGTCGAAATATCGCGACGAGACGACTGGGACTATCGACCTCGACGCCTTCAAGATCGTCTACGTCGCGCCGATGAAGGCCCTTGTCCAGGAGATGGTCGGGAACTTCAGCAACCGCCTGAGTCCTTTCGGTATCAAAGTTGGCGAACTTACTGGCGACGCGCAAATGACAAAGCAGCAGATCTCGGAGACCCAGATCATTGTCACCACGCCAGAGAAGTGGGACGTCATAACTCGCAAGAGCTCGGACACGAGCTACACCAACCTCGTACGGCTGCTCATCATTGACGAGATCCACCTGCTGCACGACGAGCGAGGTCCGGTGCTCGAGAGCATCATTTCACGCACAATCAGGCGTATGGAACAGACCTCCGACTACGTGCGCCTTGTTGCCTTGTCGGCCACGCTCCCCAATTACGAGGATGTCGCAACCTTCCTGCGCGTGGAGCCGGCGAAGGGCCTTTTCTACTTCGACGCGTCGTACCGTCCCTGTGCCCTTCAACAGCAGTTCGTCGGCGTGACAGAGAAGAAGGCCATCAAGCGCTACCAGGTCATGAACGAAGTCTGCTACGAGAAGGTGTTGGATCAGGCTGGTAAGAACCAAACGTTAGTTTTCGTCCATTCGCGGAAGGAGACCGCGAAGACCGCGAAGTTCATCCGGGATATGGCTATCGACAAGGAGACGATCACGCAGTTCGTCAAGCCTGATTCCGCCGTCCGCGAGATCTTGAACGAGGAAGCCAACAATGTCAGGGATCCTAACCTCAGAGATCTGTTGCCTTTCGGTTTCGCCATCCATCATGCTGGCATGACTCGCGAGGATCGTGCGCTCGTCGAAGAATTATTCGCCGACGGCTCAGTCCAGGTTCTCGTCTGTACGGCGACTCTCGCTTGGGGTGTCAACTTGCCCGCGCATTGTGTCATCATCAAGGGCACGCAAATCTACAACCCAGAGAAAGGTCGGTGGGTGGAGCTCTCTTCGCAGGACGTCCTGCAGATGCTTGGTCGTGCCGGTCGTCCCCAGTATGATACCTACGGCGAGGGCGTCATCATTACGAATCACTCGGAGCTGCAGTACTACCTCAGCTTGATGAACCAGCAACTGCCGATCGAGTCGCAATTCGTGTCCAAGCTCGCGGATAATCTGAACGCAGAGATCGTTCTTGGTACCATTCGAAACCGGGACGAAGCCGTCCAGTGGCTCGGGTATAGCTATCTGTACGTGCTTCTTCGATCATGGCTCTGTGCTCATGCTGACTAACTGTCCACTAGGTATGTCCGGATGCTCAAGTCCCCTGCGCTGTACAGCGTTGGCGCGGATTATCAGGAAGACGATGCCGGCCTGATCCAGAAGCGCGCCGATATCGTGCATTCCGCCGCAGTGCTGCTGGAGAAATGCCATCTTGTCAAGTACGAGAGGGCGTCAGGTCGCTTCCAGAGCACCGAGCTTGGCCGCATTGCGTCGCACTACTATGTGACGTACAACTCAATGGCAACGTACAACCAGCACCTGCGTCCTACTATGTCCACGATCGAGCTCTTCCGCGTGTTCGCCTTGTCGAACGAGTTCAAGTTGATCCCTGTCCGTCAAGAGGAGAAGCTCGAGCTCACCAAGCTGCTTGAGCGCGTCCCGATCCCGGTTAAAGAGAGCGTCGAGGAGCCAGCATCCAAGATCAACGTCTTGTTGCAAGCCTATATCTCGCAGCTCAAGCTCGAAGGCTTCGCGCTCGTGGCGGACATGGTGTTCGTCCAGCAGTCCGCTGGTCGAATCCTGCGCGCCATGTTCGAGATCTGTCTCAAGCGCGGATGGGCAGTCCCAGCTCGTGCTGCCTTGGACATGTGCAAGATGGTAGAACGGCGGATGTGGGGTTCGATGACGCCTCTGCGGCAATTCAAAGGTGTTCCTCCCGAGATCATCAGGAAAGCTGAAGGGAAGCAATTCCCTTGGTACCGATACTTTGACCTCAACCCGCCGGAGATCGGCGAATTGTTGGGTATCCCGAACGCCGGCCGCCTCGTACACCGTCTTGTTCACAGCTTCCCCAAGCTCCAGCTGCAGGCACAGGTTCAGCCCATCACTCGCTCCCTCCTCCGGATTGACTTGTCTATCATCCCCGACTTCCGGTGGGACGAGAAGATCCACGGTGGCGCGGAGACTTTCCACATAATGGTCGAAGACGTGGACGGCGAGATCATCCTCTTCCAAGACTCGTTCGTCCTTCGCCAACGATATGCGGAGGACGAGCACAACGTCACGCTCACCGTGCCCATGTTCGAACCTGTGCCTCCGAACTACTACATCTCCATCATCTCCGACCGTTGGCTTCATGCCGAGACGCGTCTGCCTATCTCCTTCAAGCACTTGATCTTGCCCGAGAAATTCCCGATGCCCACTCCACTCCTCGATCTTCAGCCGTTGCCATTGTCCGCTCTCCACAACAAGGAGTTCGAGAGTTTCTATTCTTCGACTTTGCAGACATTCAACAAGATTCAGACGCAAGTCTTCCAAGCTCTTTACACCTCCGACGAGAACGTCTTTATCGGCGCTCCCACCGGTAGTGGCAAGACCATCTGCGCTGAATTTGCTCTTCTGCGTTTGTGGAGCAAGCGGGAACAGCCTCGTGCGGTCTGTATCGAGCCGTACCAGGAGATGGTCGACCAGCGTGTCGAAGAATGGAGCGCGAAGTTCGGCCAGCTTCAGGGTGGTAAGCAGATCGTTGGGCTCACTGGAGAAACGAGCGCGGACTTGCGCCTCTTGGAGAAGGGAGATGTCATTGTCTGCACACCGACACAGGTAAGCTAACTCGATATCCGCCCACCTTATAACTCAGACTGACATGCTTGAAATAGTGGGATGTCATTTCTCGGCGCTGGAGACAACGCAAGAACGTTCAGAACATTGGCCTGCTCATTGCAGATGAAGTCCAGTTGGTCGGTGGTGAACCTGGTCCTACGTACGAAGTCGTCATCTCGCGGACGCGATACGTGTCTGCGCAGACGGAGATCAAGACTCGGATCGTCGCATGCGGTGTCTCGCTTGCAAATGCTCGAGACTTGGGCGAATGGATCGGTGCTCCTTCGCATGCTATCTTCAACTTCCCACCAAGGTAAGTTTTCACCATTTCTTGAGTACTTCGTCGACTAACGACTGTATGACAGCGCCCGGCCATTGGATATGGACATCCACCTGCAGAGCTTCCAGATCCCTCACTTCCCGTCACTTATGATCGCCATGTCGAAGCCGGCCTACCTTGGCATTCGGGAGTATGCTCCGGCGAAGCCCGTCATCATATTTGTGCCCTCGCGACAGCAAGTTAAGATGACGGCAAACGACCTCTTGATCCACGCCAGCGCCGACGACGACGAAGACCAATTCTTGAACATCGAGTTGGACGACTTGCAGCCGCATCTTGACCATATCAGCGACCGAACTCTCGTCGATACGCTCAAGCACGGGATTGGGTTTTACCACGAAGCGCTCAGCAAACAGGATAAGCGGATCGTAGAACGCCTCTTCCAGTCCGGTGCGATTCAAGTCCTGATTGCTTCAAAGGTATTTTTCTTTCATTGCTGTACTTGACAGACTGTCTGATTGTGTCTTCACTCCTAGGATACCGCCTGGAATCTTCCCGTCGCGAGTTACATGGTGATCATCATGGGTGTCCAGTACTACGAAGGCAAGGAACATCGCTACGTCGACTATCCCGTCATGGATGTCCTGCAGATGATGGGGCGTGCATGTCGTCCGAAAGACGATGACCGCAGCCGATGCGTCCTTATGTGCCAGCAAACGCGCAAGGATTTCTACAAGAAGTTCTTGGCTGAGGGTCTACCTATCGAGTCGCATCTCCCCACCCATCTGCTCCATGATTACTTCCTTGCAGAGATTGCTGTGAGGACAATCGAAAACAAGCAGGATGCAATGGTAAGTGTGTCTGAACTCATTCTTCGTACCTATCTAACTCTTCACTCGTAGGACATCTTGACGTGGACTTACTTCTATCGTCGGATGACCCAAAATCCCAACTATTACAACCTTCACAGCGTCAGCCATCAGCATCTATCGGACCATCTGTCCGAGCTCGTGGAGACCACGCTCAACGATCTCGTCAACTCGAAGTGTATTGCGATTGGTCAGTCATCTTTCACTGTAAACTCGTCCTGCATGCTGACTGTCTTAACAGAGGAAGACATGGACGTCTCGCCCTTGAACTTGGGCATGATTGCTGCATACTATAACATTTCTTGTAAGTGTTGTCTTGTTTTTATCTCACTTCGCCACTGACTGTTCCTTCGTGTAGATGTGACCGTCGAGGTGTACAGCCTGTCGCTTAAGGAGCGTACGAAGCTGAAGGGCATGCTGGAGGTCGTATCCTCCTCTGCAGAATTCGAGAACATTCCGATCCGCAGACACGAGGAGCCTCTCTTACGCCGCATATACGATCGTGTACCAGTCAAGCTCGACCGCGCGGACTACGAGGCGCCCCATTTCAAGACGTTCCTTCTCCTTCAGGCGCACTTCTCCCGCCTCTCACTGCCGCCTGACCTCGTCGTTGATCAAGCCTTGGTCCTCGGGAAAGTGATGAACCTTCTTTCAGCTTGTGTGGACGTTATGTCATCAAACGCGTGGCTCAGCGCGCTGTCGGCGATGGACTTGTCCCAGATGTGTGTGCAAGCGATGTGGGAGTCCGATTCGCCCCTCAAACAGATTCCTCATTTCGATCCAGAGGTGAGTATCCTTGTATTCCTCTCACTGCTTATCAATCGGCTTATCAATAAATTCGTAGGTCGTCAAAAGATGCAAAGATGCAGGAGTGGAGTCCGTATACGACATCATGGAAATGGAGGACGAGCAGCGCAATTCCCTCTTACAGATGGACGGCCGACAGATGTAAGCCTTTTTTCCTTTATGCAGATAAGTTGACAGGACGCTTACAATATCTATAAACAGGCGCGATGTAGCTGCATTTGTCAATTCTTACCCTACCCTCGACGTCAGTCACGAGCTTGCCAAGGGCGAGTATACCGCGGGTTCGCCCATCGCTATTCAAGTCTCGCTCAGCCGCGACGTTGAAGAGGAGGATTCCGACGAAGGCGACGCATCGGTGGTGGCGCCTTACTACCCTGGCAAGAAGGTTGCCAACTGGTGGGTGGTGGTTGGCGACCCGGCGACGAAGCAGCTGCTGTCCATCAAGAAGGTTACGGTCACCAAGAGCCTCAAGGTGAAGCTTGAGCTTATGCTGCCCAAGGGCTCGCATTCTCTCAAGCTTTATGTCATCTGTGATTCGTACATGGGCGCAGATCACGATATCCCGCTGGAGCCCATCGAAGTTGCTGAGGGCGAGGAGAGCGACAGCGATGAAGAGAGCGGATCTGAGATGGAGGAGTGATTTCTTACATAGCTTACATCGCGTTCACTGAGTGTTGCTGTCTGTATCATTAGAGGTTTTTGCTGTTGTCTCACTATACAATTTTTCTTATAATCAGATATTTGCGTGCTGCAGGCCTGCAAGATTGAGATTACTCGTTGTTGCACGAAATTAAACACGCTTTCACATTATTACGAACATCGCATCTAACGGAGGATATCAGCGTTAGAGTAACTTTTTCGAACAAGTCCACCACAACAAAAGCCAAAATCCTATGTAATCGCGAACATACTGTGGGTTCTCGGCGCAGCGTACGATAGAATTCGACTTGAGGGACGGTGTCGGGCGTATTCGTTAGCTCTGGTGTATCGCCAACAGAAGAGCTCGAAGACGTGCCTCTCCTCCTTCTGGAGGATTTCAGCCGTGACATTCTTGGCGATGAATTGGGCCGCCGAATTGAAGCTAAGTGAGGACAAAAAGGAACGGAAATCAGCGAGTGCGTCAGGAAAGTCAAAGGGCTCACATGTAATCACGGCATCCGAAAACGGCAAAGTCAATCTTCCTGGAAAAAAAAGGTTCCATACCGTGCTCGTCGAGTGCACGAGTGCATGGACGAGGGCGCCAAGCTTCAAGCCATCGATGATGGCAAGCTCAAAGACTACGAAGGCGTTGTCAGAGGGGGGGACACGACCTACAGATCGACTCATTGTCTCTCTCTCTCTCAGAGTGCTTGTGGAAGACTACGATCTATGACTTTGATGTTGAGCACTCCACGCACGGGCCTGCCCTCCACTGGCTGGTGGATGACGCGATGACGCGGCCGCTGCTGGCAGAGATACTTACCGGCCGGCGCGCTGACGACCCCTGCGCCCGCCCCACCACCGGCTACGACCGGCTTGAGTGCGCTCCCAGGGTCATTGAGCGCAGGAAGCTTGCTGTCGCTCCCGACCGGGCTATAGAGCTCTGGCTTGCCATCGTCCTCGTAGAAGCTAAAACGATCGCTGCCGGAGCCGCGCTTGGATCCAGCTCGGCTGCTTGCAGCGTTTTGGGCGACATGGGACTTGACACTGGGGGTTTCGTCCAACAACAACTCACCTGGACGATATGGAGGCGGAGGATGAGGACAGGCTGCGGAGCGGGCTCGAATCGGTCGCAAAGCTTTGCACTACAATTTGTAGGCTTTGTTTGTACACAAAAAAGGAAATGTGGACCCGAACAGGCTATTGTTTACATTTGCAGATGCTATTATGAGTCGTCAGCAAGGTCGTCAATAACTTGTAGGAATACTCTCTATCTACCCTAACCGAGAAGTTTTCACCGCTGATATGCTGTCCTCACTTGCTAGAATGACTAGCATACCACTTACATTCGAAAGTTCGGACTTGCCCACTTGGCTGCCTCCTCTAGATGCCGTCGTGATGAAATGTAGAGAGCATGGACCCGGACCCTCCGGCTTCGTGGAGTATTCTCCGGATCGTATCGAGTCGGTGTGGATCAAGTATGGTCCCCTAGTAGCCGTGGGAGAGGCACGCACCCAAGTCTTCATCGCGGACATCGTGAACTCCGATAAAGGCTGCATTTTTCGAGTACCTCGCGTCTTCTGCGCTTTTCGGTACCAAGAGGTCGGATATATCCTGATGCAGTACATTTGCGGCCATGACTGCAGCCAAGATGACTTCGACAAAATCATTCTTGCTGTCAAACAACTTCGATCTATTGGGAGCCCGACTACATCACCCGGGCCAGTCGGAGGTGGGCCAATCACACATCGCTTTTTCAACGACGACCGATCTTCTATTCGGTATAAGTCGGTCGGCGAGCTTCAGGAGCACATAAACAACGTGAGCGATGCTTGTAACTCCTCGTGTCGATTATTGACCTGGACCAACCTAGGTTCTAGTGATGTGCAGGCTGGGCTTGAGGCCCCCGGCCAAGCCAAGCCAGGCCTGTTTGGGCCGGGCCGAGCCGGGCCATAGCCGCCTTGGGCCAGGGAGGGACGGCCGGGCTTCCATTTCTGCAGGCCGGAGCCAGGCCGCCGAGCCGCGGCTTACCAAGTATGGCAGACGACGACGTGTACAGTGTCGTTCGACGCTCGATCGCGCCCCATCGCCGCCCCGTCTGTCGTCAAACGCTTGCGACAGACCATGCGAGTCGCAGTATCTACGTCATACACAACTGCAGCAGTAGCTATGTTCGAATTCCATTTCTCTTTTGTGTATCCTGGCGGGCTCGGGAGGGCATATTTGGTGAACATTGCGCTGACAGGTGTGCCCCGTCTTTCCTCTCGTTACTCTTTGTTCATTTTTTGGTTTATTTTCCCTTCCTCCTCTTACCGTTCTGTTCCAGTCATGGAGCGACCGCAACGATCTATTCAGGCACCAGCTCGAATAGCCGACCCTTCGAATGCGGCAGACCCGGCATCCTCGTCAAACCGAGAAGCCATACTTAGAGCGCACTCGAGAGCTTGAACGCGCTCGGGAGCTTGAACGCGCTCGGGAGCTTGAACGTGCTCGGCCACGCCCCAAGCCCATCCAATCACCTGCTCTATCATCTTCGGAAGCCAGTGAAATGCTGTCCGCAAGTCAGGAGTCAGAATCAGCATGCGGATCGCAACTGACCCAGGTTTCGACAACGACAACAAACCGTGGTGCAAAGAAGCGTGATGCTTCAGCTGCCGGTGTAGCAGATGATGACTGAGATTATTGAGGTAGATTTTCCTATGCCTGGTACGTGCTTGTGTCCCTTTAATTACACGACGAAGATAATTGATAATATGTTCGCTAGCGGAAAAGCGCCCGAGGACCAGTCTCCTTCAGGCGATGAGCTGGGTGATATTTGTAGAGCTGTAGCCATATGTACAGCACTCGTATATGTATTTTTTTTTTTGCAGTCTGAAGCCGGGGCTTAAGCCAGGGCCGGGCCAAGCCAGGCCGCCGGCCGTAAGAGACGGCTCGTCCTGACTCTCGGACAAGCCAGAGCCCCAATGAGCCGGGCCAAAGCCGGGGCTTTCAGGCCAAGCCGGGCCTGCACATCACTACTAGGTTCTCACGTTGGCGGGTTATTCGTGTAGTGTCAACTTCAATGAGGAGGACAGCGGAATCCTTAGACTCTGCCTCGACGACATTCATCTGGGCAATTTTCGGAAGGATCCAAGTGGTCAACTCTTTGTCTTAGATTTTGGGAAGACGAACTTCCTACCATCTGCTTTTCAGGATCTCGCTTTTGCGGATGGCTGCGGCATCAGCAAGATCGCACGTTGTTAGAGCTGGTAGAATGAGTAGACGAGCTAGATTTGAGCTAGAAGGGCCAGATCTGATAGAGTGACCAGGTCAATCAAATTGCCGCCTCGCGCCATCTAAGCGCCTAATCATTACGATTCCTTAGAATCGTTTACTCTATACCGGGTTTTCCTATCAAAAACGACACCTCAAACGACCACTACCCCCATTTGGCAGTTGGCTTATCTAATTGCAAGATCACTGATCTGATGAGTTTGCAGGTTCAATTCCAGCTCTGGCCGGACTTTTGTGTACATTTGATTTAATGTAACTTGATCAGTTCTCAACCAATGGGTGACTTCCCGTAGCCATCTGGAACGGTTTGCAGAATAGATTTTGGCCGCATTCGGTCTGCTGAGTGATGGCCGAAAGCCAACCAAGTCTCTGGGTCACAAAACAGCGTTCCCAGATTTCGAGTCTGAGGAGGGGGGGTCCCCCCCTCATCCAGAACGATATCTGTACCTTTCGTTCTCCGCCGTCACTTCGCCGTCGCATATCGCCTCAAAATCGATTCTCAGTCTCACTCCGCTTTGTACATCTGTACTTCTGTTCATACACTGTGATTGCGTACGGGCTGCAACTGTCCCGGCATTAGATTCCACTTTTTGTTCGAGGTCCGCAGTAGGTATCTGCATGCGGTCCAGATCCTGCGGGAAGTCATCCAATTCACCTGTTCTCAAATGCGTCTAGATCTACTCATTTATCACTTTCTGGCAGTATTTTTTGCATCCTGATCCGTGCAAAACTCATAGAGTACAATGAATTCCTACATTTCTCTCTTGTAATACTTGAACTTGAGCTAACTCAGTCAATTCTTGACCGATTTACTCGTTCTCAAATGCGTCTGAATCCACTTATTCATAGCTTTCTAGACATACCTTAATCGTCTAAATCGGTTAAGAACTCGCAGAATGCGAAATGTTTTTTTGTTTTTCCCCCTAAAAAGTCTGAATCTGAGCTAACTTGATCAATTCCCCATTGATTTACTCGTTCTAAAGTGCGTTTAAATCTGCTCATTTATACCTTTCTGTCGGTACCTCATGCGTCAGGATCGGTGCAAAACTCGTAGAACGCGAATTGCTTCTGTATTTTCCCCCTAGAATGCTTGAACCCTGGCTAACTTAATCAGTACTCAACCGATTCACTTGTTCTCAAATGCGTCCTAATCTATAGAAAGCCTGTCTTCAACACAATTTATTGCTCACAAAAAGATACAGCCACTAACACGTTACATAGCAAACAAATATACATACTATTTATTGATAAAATGAGCAAAAAATGCAATTTATCGGTGGCAGTGGGTCCTGAGACTCGGTCATGTGATTTCACACGACCTTATGCGGCCGAACAAGGTCTTAGCGCCCGCTTACATAAGCAGAAATCGCCTAGAGAGCCAATACACTGTATACAGTGATTGCTTTATATCTCAGCAACAAAGCCATCAATCAACAAACGGTAAATTGGATTTATATACGTTAAATCACATCTTCCGAACCCAATTTAGAATAGGAAAATCGGATCACTACAAGCCGAGATATTTTTCGATCTCTGTGCCATATCAGCAGAACAATATTGTCTCCTATCTCAACAACCAGTGGTGCTATGATGTTGTAAATTATACTGTTAGAAAGCTACTGTAAATCCGCTTTCAACAAGCCCTCATACATCATGATTGGTCCAGTATTGGCAGAGCTATTAAGTGATTAGTGTGCCACATCATCATGGACATATCGTCCAATAGCTCAGCATACAGCCATGCTATCGTGATGTATATGGTACTATTTTAAAGCTATTCTAAATCTGATTCCAACAAGCTTTCATTCATTCTGATTGATGTGGTATTGAGAGTGCTATGGTGCAATCTCTATGCCACATCATCAGAAGAGATCCAGACTTGAAGTTGGTGATGGCCCCACACCATCATTGGACACCTCAGGCGCAACTCGCTGCAGAAGGGCTCTGGGCATGTCCAAGCCTTGTAGTCAGTGTGCACTACTAGTAGTATCACACTGACTTCAAAGCTATCTGAAGAAAAGAACAGAGAGCAGAGAGCGCAACATCAACCACTGCTGACATAAGCTAAGCACAGCCACCAGACCTTGTGCGGCCGAACAAGGTCTGCTATTGATCACGTGATTGGCCACGTGATTGGCCATTAGCTTTCTTCAACCGTACAATGTCTGATATTGACCATATATTCAATCTTTAATCTTGTTTGATTAGACATACAACTAGGCTACTACTACAATTGTGGATATTACAAGTATCTATAGTATAAGCATATATAATAGTGCATAGCGTACATCAGGCTGAGTATAATAAAATATAACAAGTGTGTACAGTACAATACACAAGATTCTATATAAAATAAGGTGCTAAAATACATAACATGGTAAAAAATGTAGAATTATCGGAGGTAGGAGCCAAACTGCTTGTGATTAGATTAGATTAGATAGCTTTTGTATATACTTAAGATCAGTATTTGTACAATTGATGTCTTCATGCATTTGCATAACTTTCCTGTTATCCTGGACCCTTGTGCTGGTCGACAGTCAATTCTACCAGAAAGTAGTTGCCATATTTGGTAACTAATTTCTGCCAGTGTACAAAATATGATTTGAATGTGAAAATTCAATTATAATAGTGTTCAATGCATGTAAAATAGAAAAACACTGACTAGATTATACATTGAAGAGATATAAGCCCTATTAAAAAAACTCGTATGATTTGTGCTATTTTTTTTGTAAAGGTCAGAAAAAAATTTCCAAATATGGAAATCAAATTCTGCCTTTGGTGCTAGCAGCAATGTGCACAAATCAGTGGGAGATGCACAGGCTAACAGCAAATGTATGAGACAGTAGGAGGATATCGAAGGCTGTGCATAAGGCATAGAGGGTGAGCATGAAGCATGCAGGCCCATGTACGGAGCTATCACTAGCTTGTTTGGGAGGTCGGCAGGGTGTGGTGGCAATGCACAGGGTGCTGCGGGCATGTGTGGGATGCTAAGATGCTGTGGACCTGTACATGAAGTACAATGGGCATCCATAGGATGGTGGTAGGGTTCGACACGAGTGCACTCACAGGTGACCCGGATCCGAACCCGCGGGTATTCAGCATCGCACAAGGGCTGACCTGGATCTGCCCGGGTTCCAGCCACCAGGTGATCTGGAGCCGCAGGTCAGGTACCCGTGACATCACGGGTCACTTGCAGGTCAATTACTGAGTAACAGTTAATCTCGTTCTCTATGACACCCGAGTCCTTCTCTCTTTGTCTCTCTTCATTATCTATCACCAATTCGACAGCAGAGAGGCTTTCAGGGGCTAGAGGGACACAAAGTATGTCAAAATTGTCTTAACTTTTGGTGTTCTGTACTAATCTGACGAGTCTCGCTCGTTATCGAGCGAGTCTCGTCTTCTGTTGTTCTTTGGTGACAGTCCCTCATGCCCCTACCCTTTCACAAATATCTGTCAAGCCCCATTGCTGTAGCAACGGCTTTGACTACCGTTCATTGACCACCCGCTGAGCCTGTGTCGCGCCCTTGTCCCTTCAAGGACTTGCTCAACCTATTTGCACACGCGCACTCACCCGCGCCTCACCCGCCTTCCACGGCCCTTCAGCATGCCCTCCACGGCTCCCAGAAGCCGTCCGCTCTCCTCCACATGATCCGAACACACATACAAGCACGTGGAAGACACTTCGGACGTGCACAAACCCATGCATCGCGACGAGGACGCATGCTCAACATGCATATGCGCACATGTGCAGCATCGTGCATGCCCGCCACTCGTACCCAATGCCCGTACGTGTGATGCGTCACCCGCGTGGGGTCATCAACACACCCGAGCGTCGGCCCGTGTGGACCGGGCGACGGCGTGCAACGATAGCGCATGCACCCTGGTAGCCGCAGCTGTGCGCGATGCCCAGCGCCAGCCATGTGATGTCCAACGTCGGCCACGCGCGGCCCAGCTCCCGTGTGGATCGAGCGACAGTGTGCAACAATGGCGGACTCGCCTCCGTAGCACCAGCTGCACGCGACATCCAATGCCAGTCGCACATGATGCCCAGCGCCCATGTGGACCAGGCAATGGCACGCAATGACAGCGCATGCACCCTGGTAGCCACAGCCGTGTGCGATGCCCAGTGCCAGCCGCGCGACGTCCAACCATGTGCGGCCCAGCTCCCGCGTGGATTGAGCGACGGCGTGCAACGACGGCGGACTCGCCTCGTAGCGCCAGCCGCACATGACATCCAACGCCAGCCGCACATGACGCCCAGCGCCTGCGTGGACCGAGCAACGTCGTGCAACAATGGCATACCCATCCTAGCAGTGCCTGCTAGCGACGCAGCAGCAACGACAGCAGCAGCACCAGCGACCCCAATGGCGTGAGTCGCTGCAGCGACGCTGGGGGCGCCATGGAATGGGCGGAAACGGCACCGGGCAGAGCGCAGGCACAATTGAAGTGACACAGGCAATAGCAGTCTATAATTATTTAGTGATGCTACATGTGTACATAGATTAAAATTTGCAATAGATATATTCCTTGACCAAACAATGTGTAGTTGGCAGGTCACCTGCAGGTCACTCGCAGGTCAACAAATTTAAGTGCAACCTTGACCTGGATCTGCACAGGTTTCAGCCACCGGGTGATCTGGATCTGCAGGTCAGAAACCTGCAGGTAAATTTCACGGGTATACCTGTATTGACCTGCAGGTGACTCTGACTCATGTCCATCCCTAGATGGTGGCTTGTACACAAGATATGGCACAGCATGGCAGGCATGCACAAGGCACTAGGCCCATGCATGACTGCACGCCTGCACATGAGGCACCAGGCATGGAGTATGGGCAGGCGACACACCTGCACATGGTAGCACACAATGTGCATACATGGTTGTGCTGGCTGGCATGCCGGCATGCAGCTGTAGCCATCTCTGAGCTGTCGCTGGCCCATCCACAAACATCGAGGCATAGTGTGCCAGCATGGGGTGTACTAGGGTTAGGACTCTGACTAACAGCATGTCCTAGTGCAGAGTCTAAACATAGCATACTTTCAATATATAATAATACATCAAAAATCATTTTAAAAAAGGAATTGTCTTGCCATGCGAAGCATTGGCCCTCTCCCCCCAAGTGGGTCACTGCGTACTACTGCATGGTGCGACAAGAAGTCCACCTTGGACATGAAATATCGGGCTCAAAACATATGAGAAGTATGCAGAACCTTCTCAGGTATGTGAGTTGAATGCTTAAGATCATGCCTGCGGAATCTTACATATTCTACAATGCCGACGCAGGAGAAAATTGTCTTCGGGTGGGCCACCTGCATCACCCTCCGAGTCATTATTTGCTCCAGGCTGCCTCCGCCCCACGACTCCCGAATCAGCCGTCGCTCGCATGTCTGACATCAACGCCCACTTACCTCTGCCCTACAAAAGGCCCGCACTTTGAGGAGCATCCCAGCCGCTACAGTGAAACCGTGAGTCACCGCATTTATGTTGTGCAGTGCACCGTCTAACGTGCCCGTCCCACCTGCTGTTGCCGGGCATCTAGTGGCAACTTACTTCTACCACCTACATCCCATCCGCAAGCATGTGTATGCCATCTGTGCGCACGCACGCGCCTACCGCTGCATGCATCCCACGTCCATCTCCTCGTCCCTTTGTGCGATCAGCAAGATGCGGTACCAGACCCGGCACTCATTGCAGGCCTATTTCTACATCAACTTCGTGCTGAGCTCACAACTGTACACACAGGCGGAACATATACCCACCACACTTATATTCGGTAGACTCTGCAAGGCATTGTAGGTGCAAGCGCGAGGTCCATACTCGCACCACGCGAAGGTCATCAATGGAGTACAATTGAGGTGCGTAGAGATGGAATTATATTTAGTATACTATTTCATGTGCATGGTGGTCAATGTACTTATTTACAAAATAAAGTTGGAATGCATCAAGTGTATCGATGAATGAAAAGTCCACAGCAAGAGGTTCATCACCGAACACTGGCATTAGATGTGCACCACGCAAAAATGTGTCCAAGTGAATAACAGAAGTGTCTCGCTCTCTACCGGTGAATTCTGGCCGGACTCTCCACATCCCTGTAGATGGATCAGGATACCTGTCAAATCGGCGGAACCACTCGACTACAGCACATGGATACGTCTTCCCGTCGTGCTCGAAAGAGAAAAAGAGCTTAACTCGAACGACGCGGAGACCCTTCATTCCAGGACGGTCCTCATCCTCGACAATGAATGCGCAATCGTGACGGGCATATTGGCCTCTCCAGTGCGGACTTGAACGGATACGCTCACGGCGCATGCCTCGGATACCAGATTCATCACTCGGTGCATAGAATGTTGCGACAGCAGAATGGAAGACAGAGACCTTGCTCTTGATCATGGGATAATGGTCATGTACCGTAGGCGTAGTGTTAGGATTGACTTGTTCGAAGAGAAATCGGCAAGTCATAAGTGAAAGGGAAGGGAGTCCGACTGATTGTCCGAGATCTTCAATATTGCGAGGATAGTTCCGGGCTAGACAATAGGGAAGTTAGACATTATGTAGTATTTCACTATATGTAGGCTTACCACGAGATCTTGCAAGGACGACGTGACCCTCAACTCTGGGATCATCCACCGGTTCTTCGTCCTTGTCGTGAGGATTTGGTGGTTCGATCGCACCACCTGTCGCACCACCTGTTCCACCCTCAGGGGTTCTGGTTGTTGCCCTGGCCGGAGGGGTGTAACGAGGCGGTAGCATCCCGCTGCTTACGAAGTCAACTCTTGCGGCTGCTAGCTTGTCCAACCGCTGATTCGTGATCAGCATCTGACCGAGGGCCTCATACCGGTTTGATCTCCTCCACAGTTTCTTAACAGCAGTTATATGTCGAGACTCCGTGATGGATGAACACAAACCGCCAGGGGCGCCAAATTCACGGATGTGGTGGGGGTAATGGATCAATGCATGCTGCCGAGGCAACGAAAATCCCTTTGGGCGAACTTCTGTTACTCGGAAAATCTCACGATGCTCATGGAAATCCTTGAGTAGTGCTTCCATTTCCGTGATCGTGTCTTCAGTAAGATCTGCCCGACGTGCAAGGTAGCACACTTCGAGAAAATCCGCTAATGCACGGACCATAACCCGAGGCACATAGCCAGAGATTGCGGGAAGGAAGACCTATCGAGCGCCGGTCAATGTCGGTACAGTCGACTATCTCATAATGCATCACCTCGGTTCCCACCTTTCGTCATGCATTATCACGTCTTATGCATCACTGCATATGTGACAGAGGTGACATACTCACAATTCTTACCAAATTTGGATATTTGTCAGTCCAAAAGTGCTTGTCATGCTACAAATTGAATAAATGAAGGCTTTTTAGCCCCAAATTCTCATAGTTTTGCACACAAGATATGTATATAGAGCATAAATTTGGAAGAAATGTCATATTATGCATGAAAATGTCCCAAATTTCATGAATCTATACTGTATCATAATGCATATCCCCCTATAAAGTATGTCGAAGGCCCTCGAAAGGCTATGTATTATGCAATAGAACATTTTTTGCATAAATATGCTGGGACCGACTTCGTTCCCAGTGCTGTCCATGCATTATGATAACTTATGCATTAGGACCTGATGCAATATGAAAAATTCGACTGTATTACCACACAATCCTAATGTTGATATACCTTCATTAGGGCTTTTGAATCATCGCCGGTCCATTGTTTGAACCGGCGCCCATGTGGAAAACGACGGAGTCCTGGAAAGGCTGGCGCCGCAGCAATACTGAGTCGGTTTTGTAATCAGTCGCAGTCGGGCAGAATGCATCAAGTGGGGATGTCACGTACCGTCGATCAATGTCATCGAGGATCTGATCTGCTCTTGCTTTGCCATGGATGTTATACAAATAATCGATGACCCATGTGACGAGATGGTCTTTGAACGAGCCCTTGATGACTTGGTGGAGTAAGTCTGGCGATAGCATGTTATGGATGTCGGCGCGAGGGAAGTCGGCGGTAAATGGCTGATGGTTGCCATTCAACATGCCGATCAAACACACGGATTGGCTCAAAGTACTTACCACAATATCATCATCGATACCATACTCGTCCCAAAGCTGACCTGAGTCTAAGCCTTCAAGTAGATCGGCGTTGAACATTTTAGTTCTGAACGGTCTTGGATCATCTAGGTTGTTGGGCATTGCAGAGCACCTACAACAAGAGCTTTAATAATGTAAGGCAAGGTCAAAGGTCAAACTCACTTAGGGCACCAATTTTGAACGATACCAGCAAGTAAGACTTGCTCCGGATAGTCCGCTATATAAGCAGCAAGGTCATAGATCACTCGTCGGAAGTGGCCATCGGGACATCGTCGTATCACCGGCTCTGTCATACCAGGGCGAAGTGTTCGCAAGATTGCAGAGATCGATGAGTGATACAATTGTCGCTTGAATTTACGGAAGGCGGGGTCCTCGTCATACTTCCTATCAGCTTTTTGAAAGATAATGTTTTAAATCAGCATAGGAAACTAAAAGGTAGACAGAATTACCTTTTGGGATAGCGAGGAAGCCAATTGGCACAACAGCGTTCCGATGAGCGCGTCGGACAGTATTGTGTACATTGCCGATCGAGAGGTAAAGTGGATGGTATTCAACATTACCAGTCGCGACAGAGACGGTAGTTTTGTCACTCCCCAGGATAATTGGGCAGTACATTGAACCCTCAAGGGCCGGATCAGCTTCGTATATGTCTTTCTAAGGTTTACTAGTCAGCTGCGAAATGAGAAGCAGCAGTTATATTGTTAGTACTTACGCTATGACGCCAAGAGAAGTTGCCTGACATGAAATCGCTCCAACGACGCTTGCCGTCCTTGCCGATTTCAACGTAAGGCGCATAGTCGAATTGACCGTCAAAATCGGGGTTATCGAGAAGAGCCTTGATGGCGAGGTCTGGATCACGATACCAGACAGCGTATTCTGCATGCTTCCAGCTTGGCGAATTATTGTCAATTGGACCGGACCACTGCATGTTGAAACCCTTCCAGGGCACGTCACCTTGGCGTGTTGCGTCAATTGTTGCATACATATGTTCGTAAGATGAAAATGGCCCGAGCTCTTCGTGCTTGAGAAGAGATAGTGCCCAGAGCTCCATGAGGTAGTCAATCCGAGGCGCTGACATCTCATCTTCACGATAAAGGAAGTCCGCAACGCAGAAGGAGATCATAGACTCGTATGGCGACCAGTCTTCATTGTCATTGCTTTGGGGTGATGGCTCTGCCCCTGGTGGTAGTTCTGTGCCATCGGCAGCACAGGGAGTACCTAACTCACGTATCAGCTGTAAGAAAACTAAATGGCAAATTGAATGCTGACCTGTCAGGTATGGATGATACGTCTTGTGAGGTCCCCAAGCCCTTGGTGGTTGAGGACTGGCTGCTATGTGGTCATCATCCAGTGCTGCATCTTCAACAGTTGGTGGGGGAGGCGAAGATGTTGGATGAGCGGGGTTGGAACGGCCTCCTATGGATGGGTCATCAACAACGTTCGTATTCTTGTGAGTGGATCGTATATGGTATGTCCGGCCTGCCTGGTTCTTGAACCGCCGTGAACAACCTGGAAATGTACAGGGTAGACGGCCATGAGCGATAGATTCTGCGGGATAGGTACGTGCCATGATTCGGACAGCGGACAGCGGACGGGGAGATGGGGTGCTTTTTGACTGAGGATAGCGCCAGAAGTCAGATAAGTGTCCATGCAAAGATGTGACCCGCGCCGGCACATCCGGCGCTGGAGTTGGCGTTAGCACATGAGCAGCAGTCAAAATTTGAAACGATCACTAGTCCGGCGGCGAATTGCTTGTCGTCCCATTCCTCCCCTTTCTATTTTCCTTCCAATCCCCTCCCCTCACTTGTACATCCCTTGGCCATTATGCCCCGTGGCAAACAGCAGCGGGGTGCTGCTCAGAACCCTGAACGTAGTCGTGGCCGTGGCCGTGGCCGTGGCCGTGGTCGCAGCCCTGCTGGAGAAGCGCCTGTGGACAGGACGCAGTCAGTTACAGACAGCAACTCAACTGCCCACATCATCGATGAAAGAGACACCTCACTTGACGGACCATCTACAGGCTCACCTGCCCATCACAACAATAGCCCAGCTGTAGGCGGCACTCTGGAGACAAGTCAGAGGGGACAACGCAAAGGTGCATCTAGCATAGCACCACGCGAAGGTCAGTGTCTTATATGGTGGTAGATGAGTCGTGCTTACTTCCATGTCACGAAGAGCCTCGCCCAGCTCGTTCAAAAGCAAATACCCACCCGGGACAGATTATCCTGGATAACACCCAGACGAGACGCACCCCGCAACAGATCGCTGCAGATAAGGCACGCCGCGATGCGGAAAAGGCAGCCGCTTTGCAGAGGAAGATGGATGCCCAGGCTGCTGCTGTCCAGAATGCCGCAAATGCTGAACAGCGGGCACGCAGGAACGAGGCAGACAATGCAAGGCACGCCATACGGCCCGATCTAGAAGGTCGTGTATCTTTATTATTCAACTCAAGTGTACTTTGTGCTCACCCAGCTAATAGATTTTCGTGCTCGAAGAATTGCCCCTGCCATGGATACCGCGCTGGACTCTGAAAGCGATTCAGAGCAGGTGCTTAAGGATATCCTTGATGGAAACGAACCTTTTGTCCCTCCTGTCCACTTGGAAGCTCCTCAGACTTTGCAGGCACGTCATATTGAACCAGAGGCTCACGTACCTGACTGGCAGGCTACATCCGACGCGGAATCTGTCCCGCATCGCCCACGTTACCATTATTACGGTCTTGCCCGCAGCGAGTCGGAAGGTGATGACGATGACGTAGCTGCAGCGGAATCAGACAGCTATGCTCCAATCCCTGAACCGTCTGTTGCAGACACCTCATCGAGTGATGGGGGTTATGGTTATCTGGTGGACAAGAATGATGAGAAGGAAGGGGATTATCAGCCGCCGGTCAGAGAACCCACCATCAAGGGAAAGGTATGTACCTTCTGATGATGTTGATTTGTCTATTCTATCCTATCGCTCTTCTCCAGGCCACCAGTTCCCAGAAACCAAAAAGAGGAGATCTTCGTGCTGGCGTTGATGCGACGCTAGGCACGTCAAAGCTTGTGGGGGTGAAGCGCGCTCTTCCTATGCAAGATGAAAAGTAAGTAATCGTTTTTTTTCATAAAAAAGAGATTAGACTCCCAATGGACCATAGAATGGAGGCCGGCGTCGGCGAAAAGCGCCTCAAAAAAGCTGAGCCCGGAGGCCTGCTGAACAGCTGGAAGCAAACCAAGAAAGTCAATCAGCTAAAAGCCTTGAAAGCGAAAGCACGAGACAACTCTCCGCCGCAAGATTTCGACCTTGAGGTACGTCTCAACTTGATGAGATGAGCCATTCCTCTCCATGATACATGACCACTTCAGACTCATGGCGAATTCGACGGCGATGAACCTCAGGATGTCCTAGACAATGCCCGTTTGTCAAAGCGACAGAGCATGGTCTCCGTTCAGTTGCACGATGAGACGGCATCAACAATCAGGAAGGGACAAAGAAAAACTACGCATGTGAGATGTGATACCTATGCCTATTTCCTTCGATCTCTTACTGGCTTCCGGTTGCTCCAGATGGCAGTCAAAATTGATGAGATCCCCGCGAATACCTATGATGTCGTCAAGAAAGTCAAGAAGGAGAAGTACACGAATGCGCACTTACCATTCCCTCCAGACAAGCGCAAGACTTGCCTGCAGGTTTGGCAACGGTCTTACAAGCCTACCATTATCGCATGGGCGGCTACTGTTGACGATCCGTTTGGTACTGGAGCGGAACACTCTCTAGATCAAGCTGTCAACAATGCGTGGCTCGAGGTCTTCCCCGAGTACGCTAATGTTCTAACCCATGCGCCTGAACGCGATATCATTATTGGCGTCGTAAGTTGCTTGAGACCTCTACTTCACCATGAGTTGACTACACACCCATGCTAGACACAGACGGTCCTTACCGAGTGGCGTAGTGGCATGGGAAAGCGGGCTCTTCTAGAGCTTAAAAAGTTCTTTGAGAAGGAAGACATAAATCGACGGGAAGACCGCGCCGATTTCGTTGACTTCGCCACAAAGGGCTTCAAGTTTGTCTACCGTGATCCAGAGGCTAAGGTACTATCACGATTTATCAGACAAATTGCCTTTCACAGTGTGGACTCACGAATACATGTTGACCTGGCAGGCCGGGAAGGGGGCATTCCGATCAAAACTGATCTTGAAGACATTTGCTTTCCACCTCACGAAGGTCCATGGTGCGAAGCTCGACTATGAGAGGCCGCCTTGTGGAGCCATCGCGCTCGCCGCAGCTGCAGTATGTACAGCATTTCACACTTGGCTCTTGGGTTGTACCTCATATAGGCCCTCGTCTCAGCTTGAACGAGCTTTCTTGTTCTGGAAGACAGGGCGCAACGCAGCTGAACCGAACCCGGACAGTGATGTTGAGGGTGAAGACGACGACGCGCGTGCAAGAAGCGCCGAAGAATTGAACGAGGAGAAAATTTCCACGAAGAGCAAGCCCTTTGATGAATCCAATTATGGAGAACAAGCGCGCACCTACGTCAAACGGGCAGCTCTCCTTGATGCCGCTGGTTGGACGGAAATCTTTACTGAGGCCCGCAAATATGCAGGACCGTCTTCGACAATGGCTGACTCTGCGGCGAAGGGTCCCTCACAAACGGACGACGGATTTGATCCTCGTGAAGAAATCGTCGTCGACTGGTAAGTCAACATGACCTGTTATGAGCTGTTGGCTTCTGACATGACCCTTCGAAGATTTTAACTATTTTTGCAACTATCGCACTCTCGCCAGAATCGACAGTCATATGGGCTCGTATTGTAGCACAACTACTATCTAGTACGAGAGAACGAATCTACAATTTGTTTATAAGTTTGAGATGAACAGGTAAAACGATTTCGGGCAAATAGAACGGTTCTGTCTCTAGATAGAACCCATAGAAATACGTTAGAGCATCTGTTAGAAGCGAGAATCGATCTATTCGACACAACAAATCTAGATAAGTTGTTTAGAGCGAACCTCGGTGATAGAGTGCTAGGCGCGCTAGACACGCTAGCTCTAGAAGCTCTAGCGACATGCGATCTTGCTGATGGGTCTTGCCCAGGAAATAGGAAGCTCCCTCGGTCATTCTATGTCCACACATCGGGGGGCTTTAAGGCTTGCAGCGGCACGTCTGAATATGTTGCAGAATAACAGTCACGGTAAGCTAAACTCGTCTAAATTATCTTTGCATGCGTGTTTAGAATGAATAGGTCTCCCCGATTCTCTTCGCCAGTCGAGCAGCTCTCGTGATCTGTTCGAGTAATAGATACCTCTAGCTTGAATATCAGCAGTCACCTTACATCTCGTATAAGAGCGTGTTTTAGTCGAGCGGAGAGAATCCAAGCCACCGGTTGCGATGGCAGTGATCGTGAGTCAAGCCTTGGCTTCAACTACTTATATAGATCATTCTCGTGCTGAGCCCCGAATCTTTCGCCGCTAACATTTATTGAGGCCCAGAGCCCCATATTCGAGTTACGTGTAGTGAAACGCTACCTATAGGAAAGAGAATTTTTGCAGGCGCTACATACTTATGTCCATCACGGCCCCGTCTATCCCTGCAGACAAGGACTTTCCAGAAATTGACAAAATGAATGGCGGTGGAATTTGTGGCCGTTGGAAGCCTCGCTGGGTATGGTGGATTGTCCTTGCAAACGCCCACACTGAGCCAACCAAGTCCCGAAAGTCATCAGTCGAAGCGACTAGCGCGGTGAACTATCGATATGTTCTATATATGTGCAGTCATGTAGGTACGATTCTCTGCCAATCGTCCAATTAAGGATCAACAATTAATTTATGATTACAGAACAAACTGTGATACGTACCCTCTAGTAGTCACTGTCGCGCTTCGCCTTCCCATCGATTGTCGTCATACTTCCGGAGCCGGATGTAAGGGAAGCGTTCCGGAATGGGGATTCCGAGGCTGGAGCTGACACGGGGTAGGACGGAGCCCAATCATCCACCCTCGTTGAAGTAGTAACAAGGCCGTCGTCGGCTGCGAAACGAACGGGGCGGCATGCCGGCGTAACGATGACACTCAAATCCTTGTACCTCAAGTTCTCGAAACTCTTTCCGAGGCCAACACGAACCATGATCAGAGTCGGCGCGATTCCCTAGTCAGCATGTGAGCAAAGATTTATGGAACATTCCCAGAGCGCGAACCATGATCTGCTCCATTGCCGGGTATGCGATGGTCTATAATCAACAGCGTGGTGGTCAATAGGATTCGTAGAAGATGCGCCAGGGGATAGCCGGCTCACGCAGTATGCAGGAGCGATGTAGTCCAGGATTAACACGATTATCAGCGATGTAGAGTAGATTGCACCAGACTCCCCACTGTGGAGCTTTCAGCACCGAGGTCGCTCACCGCGAGGGATAGGGGACTTACATCATGACGATGGTAGAGCGGTATCCACGCATCTTCCTTCCAGGTGATATGTCTATCTCGCGCACCAGCCACCACACCCGACCGGCTTAAAAAGCTAAGTGAACGGATAAGAGCACGAGCATGAAAGTTCATACCAATTAAGAGAGTAGTGACGACGTTGGTTGCAAGTGTCAAGATATAGCGCGCTTGAGAAAGCATGCGATCCGTCGAATTGGATTCATTCCATTCAGGCGACGAGTCGAAGCTTTGGGGGCGCAGCTTGCGACGCAGATGATAGATCTTCGTCTGATAAACGACCTGGAGAATGTTGCATACTAGTTGGTCATTAGCGATTGAATGCAAACATGGTTCATAGATTACGTACCAATCGACCCAAGGAGAAGAACCGACGGAACGACTATGATCGACTTGCGGGATCGCCACAGTACCGAGCAACGGTAGATCTAAAGGACCGTATAAAGAAAAGTCATATAGCAATAGCAATGCTGTCGCAAAAGCTTCGCACCAATAATGCGTCAGCAACGAATCTGAAAGGCAATTTCTTCCTCAGTAGATAAGCTAGGGAACAGTGGCTAAGGTACTCACAAGTTGATGGCGAACAGCACGGTGGTAATTGGCTCATAGAGGTCATAAAATATGTCCTCCTGATTCTCTGCAGCTGTTTCCCCCGCTCCGGAGTCGGTAGCATCACAATAGGATATGCTGGTTCCAACTATATGCGAGCGCGCAGTCGAATTTGGCGAGAGGAGCGTATCAACTAGATCCATCACGACAAGCCCGGTGCAGATAGTATACATCACAATTGAGACAAGCAGAAAGCGCTTCTTCTCTGCCCAATCGCGCGCAAATATATAGACGGAGATGAAGAATATGGCTGTATAAAGGCCTGCGCAGTGCGTAGCATTAATAGTTAAGCTTCCGATAGGATTTCATAGCAAAGGCAGACGTACCATACAACGCGGTTTCAGCCTGAATGCATGTGTCAAAGGGCTCATCAGGAAATAGATCCACGATGAATCAACTCTTCACGCTTGCTTACCCAGAGACCAGCGATGACGATCTGCAAAACGTGTCAATCAGTCGGAAGGGCAGAAAAGGCCCAAGAACGGCGCACCCGATAGTACAACTCGCCACACATTCCGGAAGCTTTTCGAGGAGGGGTGCGGGTGCGTATAACAAGAATTCAGACACAGTTGTGCTCAGAGGACACAAACGAGGCGGATGATAGGCAGATTATGATCCCGGAGTCGAGTTTTTGTATGTCGAAGATCCGCCATGAACGACTGCCATGCGCAGTGGAGTCTCTCCAGCAGTGAGCTATGGAAGGATGTTAAGTTTGTATGTGGCAGCGGTGCCTAGATGATCCATACATCTTCCAAGACCATCCATGAAGAGAACAAGGTCGCGGAACTTGAACGGGTATGAAGCTGGCAGTGACAACACTTATCTTTCGGTAGAATTGTCAGTGAGACGTGATCGATCACAAAGATCGAGTACCTGAGAGCATAGGAAGCGGAAAAAAATGACTACGTAGCCAATGAGGCTTGTCTCCTAGACAAGCGCCGACGACCCTGAACGGGGATAACTTAAATCGACTGATGCAAAAACCGTAGAACCGCCTTGAGTGTTGGTTTCATAGTATCCCACCGCCCTGCCGACACATAGAAGGATTACGGCTTTGAATAACACAACCGGTAGGAGGGTAGACAAGGGAGCTAGACGATGCCGAGAGCCGCGGGACAGTGGTTCAGCTTGCGCACGCGGCATGCGTGTCGAAATCGCGCAACGCAACGATGGCAGATATTCGGCGAAAGACTGTGTGAGCAGATGGCCGTGCTCAACGACATGCAATCAACACGATCCATTCCTGATCAACAGAATAACACGTATTCTGCCTGATTGGCATACCTTCTTCGAGCTATCTATACTCGTGTGAGCTCATGATCGATCTTACAATGTCAAGCCTCGTGTGGGTGGTCATCTAGTCCGGCGGCCTTGAATCGCAATTGTCGACACGAAGGCCCCACGTCGCTTCGTCAAGATCGCGCCAATGCCCGGATGGTCCTGATGGATCATAGCCCATCAGAGCCTTTTCTATTGATGCTGTACGTGCACCGCGAAAATGTACGCATCGCTGCATCAGAAGCCCACCTTTCTAAGCTTATCAAGACGGAACACGGAATACTTGAAAGGTGTCACCAGTGCGTCTGCGGTTTTCGATGCGAACATGTGAGTTGTAAAGATCTGCTAGTAGAGAGATCATGAAGGTTTTGAACGATAAAAGCGGGTCAGAAACTCACTCAAGATGAGGTAGTGGGAGAAGTGACTCACGAGTCTACTTCAGTTCGGAGTCCGAAGTAAGAACTTAAACAATTTCCCAAACAGGACATACAGTACGTTTTGTCCTGTTTCGTCGTGAGGCTCGACTTCGAACTCGAAGCCGTTTGCCTCGTACTCGGTTCACATGAACTATGGGCTTAAAATTCTACGTGACAAGGCCGACTGCCTACGAATGGACTGGGTGGCGATGCTCATCTCCTTTCGGCGCTATGTTGACCTTGTTCTGAAGGCGGAAAGCTTTATGATGATCTAAGTATTCAAATACATTTTCAAGTCAGACCTCGGAGGACACTTCATCGCTATCATCCACGACCATCTCCACTACAAGCACTACTCCGCACCTTCGCCTTGGTCTTGGCGTTTCAAATAGTTCTCAATAGGTCCTCAAGATGTTTCACTTCACAACGATCAAGGGTCCTGCGATACAAAAGGTCACTCTCCATTGAGCTGGCCATCCCTCTGCTCCGAAATCTTTTGCTTGCGGTCGCTTTTGCGCTGTCAGTTGGTATGTGACCTACTTTTCTATGCTGATCGGGGCTAATGGCCTTCCGGATTCAAGGTATGCCGTAGCTGACATCAACTAGTACGAGATACTACGGAGCTTCAGTATCTGATAGAGCTGAAGATACATGAGACAACTTCACAGACAATTTGAGTACCTGTGATCATTTACAGTTGGTTCGACGTTCAGGAATGGCCTGGCGAATACTCAATCTAGAAGAACCCACTCTTCTTGCCACGTTGCCTAGCAAGGAGCCTAGTTGGAGCCTAGTGCATAATTCAGGTGGGCCTACGACTCCTTCGTCCACGCGGTGATGCATCAGGACGAGGAGCGCGAGGCGTGCCGCGCGTATCGCACACCTTATCGACGCCGACCCCACGTTCCTCGCCGCTACTCGTGCTCGCGCCACCTTCCAGCGACAACCCGTCATACCTTGTTGAGAGATATTGCAACGAAGTCTTTGCTCTGCCCAGTCGCTGTGTTTTCTATCTCAGTCATACCTTTCTTGGCAGCGCTTTCAACCAAATAGCAGATTTCGTTTCTACTATGCCATCGCCTGACATAGGTTATTTAACAGCCAGATGTACCATATATATTATCATATTCGACCCGCCGGGCAGCATACAGCGTAATTACAAGCATAACATTACAAAGTCTCAGCACGAATCATCAGCAGGTTAAAATCCATGATGCGAATCCAACGCAGAGAGTGTCCAACAGATGAGAGATGAGTCCGCACGCATCCGTGCTATTCCTCTTCTATGCGATGTCCGCCCGCGTTGTCCAGTATGCGGCCCAGCCCCGCATCGACGACGCCCAACCACGCGCCGAGGTCGTCCACGATCTGCGCGAGCTCCGCATGCATCGCAGCATGCGACGCCTGCAGCGCGGCGAAGTCGAGCGGGCGGATCGGCGGGCCCTGGAAGTCCTTGATGTTGAACGGCAGCGGCGCGATGTTCGGCAGCGACGCGTTGCGCCGGTGCAGATCCACGCCGCTGTCGAGCGAGTTCGCGGGGGTGTGCCGCGCGGTCTGCAGGAGGTAACAGACGTCAGTCTATTCGATAGGTGGTTGGCTGGGAAGAGGGCTTACGAAGGGGGGAGGGGTTGCGACGTCGGACAAAGTATCTACCCGACTTTGCGATCGGGTTGGTGTTCGAGGGTCGTGGTATGGCACGGTGTTGTTCCGCATCCGGGAGCCATTCGTGAGCGAGGGCGGAAGAAGATCGCGCGACATCCCGGCCTCGTAAAGCGTAATGAGTGAGGGTGCCTGCAAAGTGTCAATACAGCGCTCGCCCAGCGAAATGTGGCGGACGCTTACCTTCAGAACATCTTTCAGCCCCGGGGCAGACACGGACTCGTTTCCGCTCGAGTTGCTTCCGCTCCTGTCGCGGCTGAATGGTGGCTTGGGCGGCACCTCCTTCCTCGGAACGGACTCCATCACAGCGACGGATGCGAGCCTGCCTAGACTTGGTCTGCGGCTCAGCGCGGGATTGGAATCCCCGTCTGGCGTGCGGAAGTATGGTAGGAGGTTCGAAGTCGATGCAGACGCCTGCTCATCCTGCACCCCCAGCCGGCCGCGCGCATTGGTCTGGAGATCTATGTCGAACTGGCCTGCGCCAAGATGCAGCGGATCTGCAGGCGGACCCGGAGCATCAGCGCGGGCACTGTCAGCGGACATGGCACTGCCTGTGCTCAGCGATCGCGCGGGATGTCCCGGCGTGAGAGTGACTGGTGGCCCCAGCGCGCCGTCCGGGTTCACAGGAGGAATAGTGAAGATCTTGGGTCCGGGTTTGGGCGTGCTCGTGCCGGCGGTGGCGTTCGCAGATCGCGGTGGAAAAGCAAAGGTCGCCGTGCTGAGCGATACGCCGGGCTCTGGGTCTGCCGCAGGACCCCTCCTGGCTGCTCGGCGTTCTCGAGCAATGGATGGGGAAGGGGAGACGGCTCGGGGCGCGGAGAGCCCAGGTGCTGACAGAGGTGTGGACAGTGGGGGTATAATAACTGTGGGTTTGGGTATACCATCGGCAGCAGCGCCAGGCGTCGGGATGCGGAAGGGGTCTGGGGGATAAGCGCCATCCGCGTCGAACAGGTGGCGTAGCGATGGTGGGAGTTTAGTCGGGGCCGGGCCTGCCCGTATTGTCGTAGCGTCTTGGTAGGTCTCGCCTGCGTGACTGCGGACTGTATCGAACTCCCAAGGATGCTCAGAGTCGAAGTCTTGGGAACTGTTCCCTGAGCGTTCTTCAGTAACTGGTTCGCGAGAGTCGGCTGATGCTTCCTCTTCTGTCTTCTGCGGTACCCGGCCCAGGAGGACCTTGAGATTGGTCACGGGCACCTTGGCAGATGCCTTGACCCATTTCGTCTTCAGGAGTTCCTCTGCAGTCAACCTCTGAAATATCCATGAGCAAGAGAAAAAGAAAATAACATGATGAGTACATACGTCGGCTGGTGCTTCAGTGAGACAAAATGGTAAGAAGTCGCGGAGATCCTTTGACGCTTCGTTCTCTAGAAAACGCGCCGGCTTGAGCGAAGGGAGCATCTGGATGAGCTTCATCTGGGGAACTCCAGCCTGCGGCGGACTTCCTTTGATCATCTCATAGACCATGATTCCCAGACTCCAGATATCCGCCTTTGTGTCATACGACGGCGAAGGCTGGGCGATTTCGGGAGCCATCCAGTATGGAGTGCCGATGAAAGTGTTGCGCTTGCCAACAGTGGTCGCGAGAATGGCAGACACACCAAAGTCGCAGATGAGAACCTTGCCAGAAGATGTAACGAGCACGTTGGCTGCCTTGATATCACGATGAATGACGGAGCATTTGTGAAGGTAGTTGAGGCCAATCAAGACCTCGCGAGTGATGATCACGACGTGCTTTTCTTCGAGGCCATCTGTCGGGGAGCCCTCGACAAAGTCTCGGACGCTTTACACATCTCAGCACCATTTCCAATTCATGGTAAAGTAAAACTTACCTTCCACCATCAGCAAAGTCCATGATAATCCACACACGCGGTCCATCTAAAAAGCATCCATAATAGTTGATGATGTTCGGCCCACCACGTAACTGCGTGAGCAGCGCGACTTCGCGCTGCATGCTCGCCACGTCGTCATCATCCGCGCCCTCGCCATCGAGGTCGACAATCTTGACAGCGACGACCTTGCCAGAGGGTATGTGGCGACCCTTGTGCACCGACCCGAACGCGCCCTTCCCAACTTGCTCAAGACATTGATAGAGTTGATGAACAGAGGTCGATGCAGACATCCTGGCCTGCTAGCAATCTGGAAATGTTAGCATGAACTGAAGTCGGGGATGGTGAGATGCAAGGCGTATAGCATCTTCAATGTTGCAACCAGCGTGATGCAATGTTCCTCGGACCGGCCCGCTGAGGCCCGGCTATTTTCCCTCTGGCGAATAAGCGCCATAAGGTCCTTCACATTCATGTCGTTGAACTCTAGTAGTACGATATAATATCTACGGTCGTTGGCCATAGTGGACACGTACTCCATATAGTCATGGTGTATCTTGGTCGCCTTAGTTTGCTTCGGGCACTCATCATACATGGCCAGTCCAGTTGCCTCTTGCATTCTTTCGAACCGCGTAGGAATCAGTGCAAAAATTCAGAGGTGAGTTCCATCCGAGTGCACAGATACGGATGTTAAATGATATACGTGAATCGTCGAAAGACGATTCCGTGGGCATGCGGTACAAGGAGCCTTGACTGAGGCGCTATCGTCATGAACAGACCTCTGTATCTCCATCCTGACAATGTCGACACCATGCCCGTGTCGCAAAGTTGCGACGTTCTGACTTGCTGTCGCTCGATCCACCCTCGAGCTCCAATCGGCGAGCTATCCTCCTCCGGGTCTGGGACGACGACGGGAAGGCGAAGCGTGAGAGTGACTGCTGAAGGGCGTCTACCGGAATTTGTTCTGGAATAGTATGGTTCATCAGAATGAACGCGGGGTGGAGCGGGGCGGGAACTTACCCAGATCTATACACAGGGGTACAGAATATGAAGGTGGGTTCGTCACACCGTCCTCTCTGATTGAGGATCCTGGTGATCCAGTCGAAAGGATGGGAATCGGCATGGGCGCATGCGGACATATCAACACATCTAAGCGGAGGGGTGGGGAAGGTTTGCGAGATCCGTCATCGTCTTCCTCGTCCACCTCTGAAGGATCGCGATTCGCAGGAATGGATGGAACAATGGATACGGCGTTGCGCCGTGCGCGACCATGACGTGGTGGAGTACGGTAGGACGTAGAGGCGTTCGGATCCATGGACGGGTAACGATGCTTTGGGTGATGCGGGGACTATCGATCTACGCGGATTTCAGCGACGCGAGCTCTGGAAGTTTATATGAGGTGAGGGGTGGCAAGATCGGAGATGATACACGATGAGTGGCAACGGCATGAATAACCCAGTTGCTTTATGTTGCCCCGCCGGTCGCCACAAGCACATCCCTATTTGATTTGGGAACTAAGTATCGTCAGTCCCTGAAAGCACGTTCAGGACTGGTTTCATCTCTTGACGCTGAGCCACCTTTCATGCCGCACGGCTGACGCCATGTTGACAATGGAAGGCCTCTACTTATACTGCTGCTTCATCATCCAAAAGACATTCGCAGCTTGTAGACACCTTTGGTACGATTGAATGCATCCGAAATCCAGAGGGTAAGACAGGTGAAAGGAAATGAAGACAATAGTGAATACTTCGTTCCTTTGTTGAAGAGGCTTTGGAAGACGGCGCTTTAGCGCCTAAAATACGCGTGGCAATAAGCGCCATGACTTTCCACGTTCAAGCGCCGAACTCGGAAGCGCTCAAGCTCGTAAGCTCGCATTCATGCCTCAATTGTCTGCGTGATGATATGATGTCTGCCTTCAAGATCGTAGCAGACAATCGAAGGGAGTTTGTTGGGGCATCCAAGTGGAAAGTAATATGTACCCCACAAGCGCGATAAAGCTCTGAAAATTCGTTGACCTCAATTCCTTTGCTCACTCCGAGTCCAGATGAGCTTGATACTTACCATAGATAAACAAGCCGGAGTAAAACCACGGAGTTGTTTCACATGCTCATCACACCACTCTTGAAACTCCTTCCTAGCTCTGGATCCTCGATCTCCGGTCTCGGCTTCCCGACGCACATCCATGGAATATGATACTAGAAAACATCCAGAACGGTCATCAGCTTGCTAGCTGCTCAAGGATTGGTAGGCAGCCTACCACGCACCTCTCCTGCGGAGCCCCAGCATACAGCGATATAATCGCACCGAGCGATACGTTGTACAACGTTCAATTCTATCCGGTCATGCAGAAAACAGCGCGTATGTCCTGGAGGTAGTAGTTCGTACCATATCGCATTGCCCGACTCCGCCTACATGGCGCTGGAGCTCCGTGCGGACATTGCCCGAGTGCACTCACGGCGCGTTGACGAGGAGACCTTGGTCCCCGCAGCACATCGTACGACCTCTTTCGCTACCATGACATTCGCCTGGTAATTCAATCAAGGGCATATCAGCATGGCTAAACAAACCACAGACGGAGAGAAGGGTGCACAGCCCTACTCTCGGAATAGAGCGTAGTCGGCCCCATTTGGACGCTTTTTCCTATCCCTGACCGACTCAAAGTCGAGGTCATTGACAAACACGTGTATCGACGAGGACAGATAAACGATGTGCAGCCCGCCTTTCGTGCGGTCTTAAAACTTCCTGGTTCTGGTTCGTCTTCACTTTGAAGGGTTTGCACCTGAGGCATCAGTCAATTTCGGCCTGGCTGATCTGCTGCCAGTACGGGTTTTTGCCAATAAATTTCAGCCATCCCTCTGTTCGGAGACAAAGAAATGGCTGAAATTTGTTGGCACAAACCAACTTCAGTGACATAACAACCAGGCCAAAATCCATTGATGCCCCTAGTGTTGGTCAAAAGTATGCGTACCTTCAGCGTTATGTTTTCAATACCTGCACTTTCTCTGATAATGAACTTGTACTGTGCGCCTTGAGCATAGTTGGCCGAAAGTGACTCTACGGAGTGCGGCGACTGTCTTCTGGATATGAGGTGGAACTAACTCGGACAAGCGAACAGTTTGGACTACGACAGCGTAAGCGCCGGGGGCAGGCTATCACCGCTAACTCCGAGCGGTCACCAAACCGCCAACGGCGACGATTTGAAGTTGACATAGATCACGACAGCGTCTCCTCCCTCTTGCACCCAGCCCTTGTTTGAAAACGAATGTTTATATGGTGTACAATGCACGGGTAACATCTGTCCGTAGTCGCGGTGTGTCCATCTCGTCAAAGCCAGGTGTAGATATCTTCGTACGGGCCCACGGACTTCGACGTTTCGAAATTGAGGTCACAGGATCTACGGATTCAAGGCTGTAGAATGGCGGTAAAGTATCAGACGCGCTTCGATATGGCAGACTATCGACAGTGAGTCGTTTACTATAGTAGTTCTACTTGTTTTATGATTCTGCAGGCACAGCTCAATCACAGCAGCAGCCCTCCCGCGACGTTGCCCATCCAGACACTGCACCCGTTTTCGGGTGACACTCTGTCCTTGTGGGTACGGATATTTGGTATGCTCGGACGCGATTGTGCTATCTTCATCTCGATAGCGCGGCCTGTCGAAGCCGAAGATGTGCCGGGTACGCGGAAGAGCTTACGGGCTTGTCTTCCATCGGTGACGCTGAGGAGGCGAGACGGTGAAATTTCTCAGAGGACATTACTAATGGAGTGGCAGGAATGCTGTCTCTCACCTTGTAAGTAGGATCTTATTTCGGACATTTTGAGCCCAACGATCTGCATCGTGGGATAGATGTGCTTTGCTAACTCGCTCAGTCCAACATAGGATATTCAAACTGCTCTATCGAGTCCTGTGCCTTGTTGATGACCAATTATCTGAAATCGGTGAGCGCAATGTGGAATCGAGCTATTCGATATGATGTGCCATTGGATGGAGGTCGGTCGATGGAACAGCTTCAGCCCCGCTTGTTTCAGCACTGACAGATTTCCTGACCACAGCCATATCTATCAAGGAATCTGCATGGTCGAGAATCGACTGGGTCGCTCACGCAGTCTCCAGCGTGGCGCCCAACTCATTAGAAGTGCCTGGTGCCGTTTGCGGAGGCAAGAATTCAGTGGATATTCCTTTGCATGAGCATGTCAGAAATGTTCATGGATGCGAACCTTCCATCCCGAATACTTCGAAGGGCCTCCGTCTGACATCTGCGGGTATGAGAGGGAAATTTGGAGTCGCAAATACCACGTTCAATGCATCTTCGGAGTCGCTGGGGCCTGACAGATTGCGCGGCCAAGCTGTGCTCCGAATGAAGCTTCGACGACAAAGATAGAGCTATATCGAGGTGCGTTGTCTGCTTCGAGGCCAAGGAGAGCTGTCTTTGGGTTTCACGGCGTCCTTAATGGACTCACGACATCCGCACTGTTTAAAAGCGCTTGACTCGTCTCGCAGACCCAGCTGTTCCCCCTACCTGGTGTCATTTTGACGATGGCTATATCGGTGGCTGAGTCTGCTTTCATCGCCCTTTTTCTCGAAAGTATATTGTATGGTACGACCTGTGACATCCTTCCTTCCTCAAGCCTCGACTAGTCTCACCGTTTTCTTTCTAGGAATAGCTTTGACGATGACCTTGGCGACGATGATTGTACTTTCTCGGACGAAGTCGGAAAGACGGGATTCTTACTGGCCCTTTATCTTCGTACTGTCGTTGATGTTAATGCTGGCAACATCGGTGAGTTATCTAAGTAGTGCCCATTAGCACCGTCGACGATAGCTGAAGCTGACGACCATGCCCTGCCTCCAGCATATCATCCTCTCATTCATTCGAAAACTCCGTGCCTATGTTATTTTGCCTGAACGTGGCCCGAGTAACTTCAACAAGAGATTTTTTGACCCTGTGCTAAATGCACAAAACATATTGCTTGTCATACAGACCGCCCTGGGCGATTGCATAAATGTAAATCTATCCAAATACTGGATGGGCAGTCAGACTGACGCCAGACTGCTTCTTGCAACAGATCTGGCGCTGTTATATCATTTTCGACAGGAAGTTCAAGTACATCGTAACCCCTGTTGCGATGGTGCTTGCAGGCGCAGGCAAGTTGACGATCGTTCGTGCCGTCTCAATTTTCTCATTATATCGCAGTCTGTGGTTGTCTGTTCATCAATTCATACGCCCACACATCGGCGCTGCTCGAAGTGCTCTTTGGTCCCTGGGTTAAAGCATACGAGGCACTCGTAATTACAACGAATATATACTGTACTGGTGCGTCGCTTCGATTGACTTTCTTAGACTTGAACTTCAATGGCGTCGCAGTCGTCGTATCATGGAAGTTATACATGGCCGCTCAGTTCCAAGTCAGCGGCAGCCCTATCCGCTCAGCCTTCTTCGTCATCGCCGAGACGGGAGTCCTATACACATCTAGTCTCATCATCTGCTTGGGCGTGGACATCGCGGAGTCTGCCTGGCTCTACACTGCCGTAGACACGGTCGTACCTTTGGTGGTGCGCAACCCTTCTAGCCTTCCGAAAGCTTCATATCTGACCTCGCCCCTCGGCTATCTCAAAGCCCTGCATCTTCTGCTTCATGATCCTTCACTCCTATCTCAATCGCAGGAGTGCCTCTCCTGTGGTATATACCCTTGAGGCTGCCCCCTCCGACGGTTCGTCCCCTTCGTGGGTGCGGATGCGCTGCATGCTGGGGAAGAAGCGCGGCGTCTCGATCTCGGCCCTGCCCCCGGTCCAGATTCAGATCTCGAGAGAAGAGGAAGAGCATTACAGCGGTGATGACACGATAGACACGAGGAAGGGCTCAAACGACGACATTTCCGTTGAGGAGAGAATATTGGAGATCGAAAGTGGGGTCAAGGTTCAGCTAACTTGACGATGCCTGCGAGTGATATAGCCCGTGATGTCCCGGATGGTGTCTTCTGCATTTGTATCTATATTGGAAAGTGTTCTGTAAATTATTAGACAACTCTATAATGCACAGCAAGCTCCTGTTGCAAGCGTAACTTTGGTTTATGCCCCGATGTGCTAACGACAGTGCATGTGCCCTCATCACAATTTCGAATACGACGCATTAGCAGAATTCTACATTAGAAGCCAAAGTCGAAGGAAAGGCAAAAGCAACGGTATGGACACAGAAATCACGCCTCTACAGACTGCTCGAACGTCGCAACCTGCTCTTCTAACCACGTCCACAACGCCGCACCCAGCTTCGCGTCCTCCGTCTCCGGGCGCGGCGCGCCGAGACGCGCCCATGGGACGAAATACTGCGCGACCAACAGTCAGAACCCAGCTCCGTCGGCTTGGAAATAGGAAAGAGGCGTACCCCGCCGTTGTGCTGCTTCGCTCCGGGCGCCACCGCGGCCTAGAGCGTTGTGATTGCGCCGTAAGGCGCGGGGTACATGCTCATGTCCTGCGATTGCTCGTGAGATAAGTATACAGTACAGCATGCGCTGAAACGATGAGATGCACGAGAAGTTTCGCCTGAATCCATGGCGTGTCTCTGGTGATTTCCGTCTTGATGTTGCCAGGGTTGAGCGCGGAGGACACGATACCCTCGCCGCCGTAGCGCCGCGAGCTCCTTCGCCATCACGATCCCGCCCTGCGCATCCTGCCCTCAGCAAATCAGACCCATCGAACAAAACGGGGACGCACGAATTTGCTATGGCCATACAGCAGCCCCGGCCCCATCGCGCGGCGCGCCTTCGAGTCGCGGAACGCGTCGAACGCGAGCGTGCGGTGGAAGTGATGCGAGAACGACGAGACATTCACGATGCGCGCGTCCGGTTCCTCGCCGCGTGCTTTTGCGTCCTCGATGGCGTGCAGGAGGGGTGGAAGGAGCAGCTTCGTGAAGTAGTGGTGCCCGAGGACGTTCGTGCCGAAAGTCATGTCGTAGCCCTGTGCGGTAAGCTGGTCGATTGCTGGGCCCATGACACCGCTGGATGGTTTGAATTTGAAGCCAATTTATATGTAGAGTAGAAGCGTACCCATTGTTAATCAGTATGTCTAGTTTTGGCTCCTTGCTTGAGAAATATACACATTAGATCTGTTGGATCAGTGGTATGGGTTGCCAAATTTACCTTATAAAGTCTTGCGCTGCCTGCCGAACAGACCTGAGATCGCTCAGATCGAGCTGCAAGGAGAGCGCCTCGCGGCCTGTCTCATGCATGAGCTCGCTGATGGCCCTGCGCACGCGCTCTTCGCTCCGTGACGCGATGTATACTTTCGCGTTCTTTTGCAGCAGATACTGGCTAGGCGTGAACAATCGAATAAAATCGGGACGAGAAGGAGGATTCACCTTGACAGCCTCGCATCCGATGCCACTATTTCCACCCGTGACGATGACCACTTTCCCTGAGAGGTCAGGCATGTCGTCGGGCGTCCATTCTGGTGCAGGTGGGAAGGACTCGCGGTAGTAAGTCGGTGTCAGGACGGAGAACAGGATACCCATTGCGCTGGTTCAGATTTTCTAGAGCTGTGGTTAAGTCGCTTTTTTTGTTTGTTTGAGACAGATGCCTCGTCCAGTAGGCCATCGTTTATATACTTCCTGTCGTTCGATGAGATTCCAGAGGGCCTATCACCCAAAGGATGTTCACGGCCAGGGACGTAGCGCCCTCGTCTGTCCCCATGAATCTGTCCTGAGATTTCAACGCCCACAGCGGCGAGATCTAGTACACAAACGACTGTCTCCTGTGAGGTCAGCAACACAGGATGCAGGGCTGGGCAGGGTGGTTTGCGTGGACAGAGCCCGAGCCCGAGGCTGGTAAGCCGCCCACGACTTTGGCGCAGGATGACAACTCGACAAAGTCGTCTGCGTAAGCAGGCAGTCGCCGCTAACACCGATCGGCAGAACCCGGCGCTGCCTTAGCGCCGATAGCATGGCCGAGTCCTCGCCGACGGTGACACGACCGTCAACACACCAACGTCGACCTAGTCTGCTTTCTGACGCGTCCCGTTAGTGATAGGTCGGGTTCTGGGCGGCGCTCGAATAACGTTGGCACAGAGAGCAGGGGCGGAGTGTGAATTACTTGTAGAGAGCAGAAGGCGCGTCGCGTAGTACTGTACTTCGTACGAAAGAGACCGCACTCCTCGAGATATACGTCCATCCTATGCTGTTATGACGACACCGAGCTCACAGGTGAATCAGTCTGATGACTTAGAGGGGGCTGACGCACCCGTTTACTATCTAGAACAAGCCCGAGCCGATGCAGTCTCTGCTATGCTCGTAGAGATTCAACGCCGAAACTGGACTCTTGGGTCATTTTTCAAGGATGTTCTTGCTGCTCCGAAGCCAGGCCCGGGGGTACGTCGATCCAGGTGCCATACAGCCATGCTTGGCAAATTTCTTCGCGGCCAAACGACGGACAAACCCGATCTCATCGTTGAGATGATGTACTCGCACCGGTTCAGTAAACCCAAGAAACCCCGCAACTCGAAGAACCGAACAGCGGCCGAGGCTCTTGAGAGTCAGCGCGACAGAAGACTAATGGCCCAGGGGCTTCTGGAAGAGTGGGCTATCCAGAAGGTAGAAGGCATCGTCAGCTCCGACGCGGACAAGATGTCCTCGAAGAACGGCGGCTTCCACCTCAGCGACAGTGCAGGAACATGGGAGGGAATCCTCAATTTCTCCATTAGCAAGGTCCTTGCAATCGCAGAGTCCAAGGCACCGACGCTCCTCCGCCTTCTTCTGTCCGCTGCGTTCTCTCCTAAGACACGACCGAAGCCGCAGCGCGCTCCCATTTCACCCGATGACATCCCCCCGGCTGACCCTCATTCACATCCTGCCGACGATAGCCCATCAGCACCTCAAGTGACCAATTTCGAACGCAATGGTATAGAGCACGGATCCGGGCACAATGGCGCATAGGAGGAACGCGAGGGAGACCACGCCGAAGCCGAAGATGGGGGCGACCCACAGGAGTGTGAGCATGATGGCATGGAGGAGGACTACGAGTACAGTGACACGGAGGAGGACTACGAGTACGGCAGTGCGGAGGAGCAACGCGCACACAACGGCACGCGGGGAAGTGAGCGTGATCGCGCGCAGGAAGAACACGGCTGTGCGGCTGTGCATGAGCACGATGGCAACTCGAATGGCTCGCAAAATGCGTCAACCGACGCCAACGCAGAACCTGCGCAATCGTATGCCAACTACTTTTCAAAACCACCCCCATCGGGGAGTGGCAACAACCGACGGGACCCATTCACGGTGAGTATATATATATCTCTGTCCAAGTCTTGCACCAAGCTGTGCGAATACATGCGCTAATGCTATTTACAGATACTCCTTGTTGCGTTGATGTTGCTCATGCATGCGCGCAACCTGCAATTCTCTGCCTTCCGCAAGATGATGGGTGTCTGGCTCTTTGCGCATACCGCACAACATGGTGTCTATGCAGTGCTTAGCCGCCTCAGATTTTCATCGTCGTACACTTCGGTTCTCAAGTTTCTACGTGCGCTATCAAAATTGGCACAGTCCAAACTCAGGGACACGGCAAAACTATGCGCATTCCTGCTCATATATGACAATATCAACTGCATGTTTCGCACTTGGGACCCCGATCTGGGTCAGAAGGATGTCATACACAACGGGACTGCCGCCACCTTCGTCGAAGTGGAGGACTGTGATCCGGCGAAGGCATTTGACCCTGAGCCATTACGTGTCACACGCCAGGAGCAGCGTCGTAGTCAACTTACTCATGATACGTTGCTCAAGCGCATTGATCAGCAGCAGCTCCATTCATTGCTTGCTCTTCACTGTCTTTCATTCTTGGTTGAAGCTGTGCCGAGTCTCAGTGAGATTCATCATCAGTTCATTCAGTTACACTTTCGTACTACCCTCGCTGTCCACTGCATGCGCAAAGGCCGCAAGACGAAGTTTCACCCTTTAGCGACCTCCGACTACAACGAGGGCAACACTGCTGAAAATGCAAAAGTGTTACAGGATCTTCTTATCACGCAGCTTGGACTGTCCGAGGAAGAAATTGCGAAGCTATTGACTTTGATTGGTGGTGATCAGTCGACCGTCGAGAAGTTGCGCATGCTGAAGAAGATCGCAGTGTCATGCCCTCATGGCTATTCCAGTTACAGCTGGGTCTTACCTGTGATTCAACTCTGGCACATGGGCTGGGCAGACCTTGAGCACATAATCAATACTCACTGGGGAAGCGAGATTAGGGACATGTCATCATTCTGCTCGACGAATACCATTATGGGTCAGAAAGTCAAGCCTGGAAGGCGCCCTGATTATTATCCTGCACAGCATCTTGTATTTGATTCTCTGAGGGTGGAAATAGTGGACTGTTGGAGGTACACATCCTTGAAAACATTGCGGATATATGCTCACCCGTCACATCTCGCTGCAGGAAATTACTTGGCCAGAAGGACCTCGAGCAATATTTCAAGACCAATCTAGTCCCGATCGAGGAGCTACTCATACATGCAGATAAACTTGTTGACCGCTACTGCTCAATCGCGGGTTCCATGCAAGCACTTTATCCAGATGAGCATCTTGGGGATTTTTTTTCTGAGGGGAAACCATGGAAGCAGACAACAAGCAACAGATCAGAGGAACCGCCAATTGAAGGTGATCAAGTGTTGGCCAATGCGATCCTGCGCAGACGTGACAGTCTTGTTCACTACGAATTTCAGTATGCAATAGCTGACGGTGACATTGGCTGAGCAATGAATGTCATGGCGGTGAGCATGTGCCCATATATTCAGTTCACATTAAGCTAAATCTGGGCCAAAGGTATGGACCTTTACGTTTGCCGGTTCGGGGTGCCACAAATACACCAACGAGCTCCTCGAGTTGGCATGCAATTTCGAGTTTGAATATTCCCCCGAGCTCCAAGAAGCTATCCTGAACAACTGGCTCTGTAACGTGTCAGGGATTGAGGGATGCTGGTTTCCTGATGACCTGATGGAGGAAAAGGATATCCGTCAGCTCAAGAAAATGTCCACACGGAAAGATGCTATGTTCGGAGGCTCATTCTATCGGCAGATTGTCTCGATCAATGTGCGTGCATACTTGGACACGATGGCAATAGTTGCATCTGCCTTCGGGCTAGGGGAGAAAGGTGGATCCCACCGTCATGTAAAAAAGGAAGCAGCATACAAACAGCTTCTGCACCATGTCGAGGACGAAGGACTCAATACTTTCCGCAAAGGCCGAACATCAGGTCATGTGGCCCAAGACGACTGGACCACAGGAGACATGCGTCTCAACGATGGCAAGAGGATCAAGCAATTTATTGCAAGAACCTTGCGTGATGCGGGAGATATCCATGATCCCGAGGATGCCTCCGCAGCTGCTCAAGAAGCCGGAGATGTCACACAAACACGACCATTACCTAGCGTGCTGATTGATGGAGCACTCGTTTAGGGAGATGAGATGTATGATGATCAGGGGGTAACAGAACAGGAGATAGAGTTAGTCAACTATATCTGCGAGGATGGGGGCACGGCGTTCGACGAAATCGGAAGTGAAGAGGAATAATTGATACGAGTACATGATACTACCGTTAAATGTTTCTTTTTGATCGGCGCAGTGCCGCCAATGTCCCCGCCAAATTTTCTTTTCGCGATGTCGCAGTCTGAGGCGTCTGGTTATCGAAGATCAGTAGTGGAACGAGCGAGCAAGGGATTGTTTCATACCTTCTGAGTTTGCACCATCTTCTGCGTCTTGGCCGGTCGCTCATCTTGACCCCGACTACTATCCTGCATCGCGCGCTTGCGTGGATTTACAGAGGTCCCATAGAAACGTTCCACAGGGATGGACACTCCGGCCACATGCTCGGCGGGCGGAGAGGAACTTGAGGATGGCGCGGCTTTATTAGACGGACTCAAAACTGCGGGCGCTGAACGCACGGGCCCTGGTTCGGGTGTTGTGGCACGCAGGTTGACTGCAGAACACGAGGGAGGAAGGGGAACGGAGGGGCTAAGCATGGTCTCTGTGGACACTAATATCCAATAAGCATTAGCATTAGAAGATGCATAACCGTCACTCACCGGTGTCGCTCTCGGATGCTGCTGCTCTATCGAGAGCTGAGATGAGGGTTGGCATGCGTAGCTTGACACTCTTGATGTGACCCAAACCCTTAGAGATGAGGTCGAGACGGACAGCATCGGCTTCCTTCTTCAAACGCGCATCGCGCCTCGTCTCCAACTGCTGCTCATGGCGGGCAATTGCCTTCTCGCGAAAGCGTTCGATGAGCCCTGCCACTTCCAACCACAGCTCTGCACCAGCTTTCTCCCAGTAGCACCAGTCATCCTGAATGCGATGCTCGAGGTCCTTCATTGATGATAGAAGGTGGAAGTCCGTGGTCATACGCTTCACAATGTCGGGTCGAAGGAAGCTGGTAGGTCCAATAAACAGGCATTCGGAACGGTGGAGAACCTTGCGCCAGACCCTGCATGTGACGGCGGAGAGCTCCTGCGAAAGTTCATCAACCTCGGCACTGGACAGCTTCATGTATGAGGGAATCTTCGACATCGGTGCTTTATCATTGCTCGCAGGTGTTGACTCGGGTATGTCAGAGAGGGTCGATGGCATGGGGCGAGGGGTGGGCAAAGGACGAGGCAGACATGAGCTGCAGCGCTCGCAATCACGGTCAATTGCGGGGTTGTCGTAGATGAGGTTTATCTGACGTGAAATGCAGAGGTTGCGGGCGTGTGCGGCTATGATGAGAAGGCGTGCAGCGCAGGTCCGCTTTCCTTGTTCTGAATGCGGAAAGTCAGGCGTCTTCTTTGTTCCCACCTTCAACACATTTCCTCTTCCCTTGCCCTTCGAAATCGCCTTTTGCTTCACAGCTTTGACTACCCTCTGCACGCTCGCCGGATTCAAGCCATGGGCTAGTAGGGAGACATTGCTAGATTCCCTTGGTGTTGGCATTACTATGTCAACTGTTGCCTCTGGTACGTTCGCTATATTTCCCATGTCAATCCTCATTCGATACTCTGCAAATAGGAGCACCTTACCACTCGCAAGTTCATGCAGCATTCCGACGTCTTTGTGAATACCCGCAGCTGTGTTCATGTGATCTCTGGTAGCGGGAGGGGTGATATCGTCGTCCGCACCCTCATCCTGCTCTGTAGCCATCTCGAGAGCTGATGCTGGCTGCGCTGGCAGATCTTCCTCTGCCTGCAATATCTCCACTTGTGTCAACTTGGACCCCTCAGCAGGCTGATTGCGAGGATCTAGGAGGCGAGAATCGGCAGGCTCACGCCTCGCATACTGCAGCGCCGCCTGTATCTCTGTTTTCTTGACATACACGATGGCCTCTCCATGCATTCGTGGGCTACGAGCCGGGCGTCCTGCCCTTTGGATGATTGATGATGCACTTGCCGGCGCGGGGTACATGACAACACTATCAATGTCAGGCACATCAAGTCCCACCTCCCAGACGGCCGTTGCGACGAAGATTGCGGTTGCGCGGTTGCCATCTGATTCCCCGAGCGCCGCGAGCCCCTCCTTCTTGCATAGCGGGCAGTTCATTGAGTGCATGTGACACACGAGGGTATATCTTGAGCTCTGAAGGTGAGCAGGTAGTAGATCTCGAAGATACCCTGCAATGCGGTGTCCTATCTCGATCGTGTCACTGTAAACGATGCGCTTGGGGACATCGGAGGCGCACAAAAGGTTCTCTGGCACAAGCCAGTCCAGATCACGGAACTCGAAACCGGTATGTGAGAATTGTATGGTGCGAAATATGATGTCAACGTTGTGGCGCTGACAGTCTCGTTTGTCCAGGTGGAATGCATCTTCGCGGTAACCTAGGCATTGCAGAATACGTGACATCTGCCCGCCTTTCTCGACGCTCGCGGACATTGCAACCAGGGTCAAATGGTCTGGGCCACGAGCGCGCAGAGACCAGATCGCCGCATACGCCTTGCGGAACTCGGCGCCCCAGTCATCGACAAGGTGGGTCTCATCCACGGCTAGAACTCTCCAACTTTGCCTGAAGCAGGGGTCCTGGATGACGCTAGAGAATTCGGGGGACTGTAGCATCTCGGGCGACAAAGCGATGACTTGATATTGACCACTCTTCGCCTCGTCCCACAGATTATGAGTATGGTCTTTTTTCTTCATGTCTTCGATCTCCTCAGCATTGATCACAATAGATGCAAGGCCTTTACTCTGCAAACTCGAAACCTAGACAAGGCAAAGGTAAGCAGCAGGGTTTTGTGGCTTGTACAACACTTACCATGTTGTTTTCGAGCGCATTTGTAGGTTCTACAACAACGGTGATCATCTCCTTGCGCACCAATGCTGGGATGTATATCAAGGCGGATTTGCCATCACCGGTAGCCGAGATACAGAAGACATCCTGTCCGTTTAGTATGCACGCCGAGTCATAGAGCTGGAACTCGCGAGGTTCAAAGGAGAGGAGGGGTTGAACGAGCGACTTGAGGTCACTGAGACCTCCGGGTGAGGTCCAGTCATGTTGTAGCCTTGCTGTGGAGTCCAAGGCGGGTATAGATAACATTTTTTTGGTAGATTCAAAAGAGCGTATGCATTATAGAAAGCTAGAGAGGGAGCGGCGCGAACGAGAGTGGATATTTACAAGGCGACGCGACGCGTCGAGAGTGCAATAAATTACGGTAATGTAATATGCCGAAGAAGCCGATGTGGCTGAGACCGACCACTCGATAAGGCGCGGCCTATTGAAAGCAGACGTCAGATGAAACGATCCTGAGGCACGATGGTTGAGTCATCATCTACTCTGCCTTAGGGAGACTACGTCGACCTTCAGTTGCAATTGGGGGGATGCCGACGGCGACGAGTCTGTCTTGCCTCATTGCGCTTGACCATGACCAGCGATGAATGGACTATGACGACACTTGTACCACAGACTCCTCTTTACATTGTCCTTCACTTGATTTCAAGTCTCACAGAAACTGATATCACTTGCGTTTGGCCTGCCGCCAGCGTGCGCGTGCGCTGCACACTCCCTTCAAATTGGAGCATTCTCGACGTAAGTACTGGCTATGAGAATCCCTACTAACTTCTTTGGACAAGAACAGGTATCAAGAATCTTCGAATCTTAGTCAAAGATACCGGTGACATCGTTGCGCGGATATCATCCACAGTAGGCCAACCTACGAGTGCACAGATCCCCTCTGCCCGAGCTCCGAATGCCTTACAGCTAAAGGGCTGCAGATAATTTGCACAGCGTTCTCTGAATCTGCGAATTCCTGTGGAAGCGCATCATTTCTTGTTATGGATTGACAGATCGCGCTTCTAGGCTGTGGTACAGGTACAGCCTTCGTCCGGATGCTAATGTTTGTTCGGGAAATCCGCCATCTGCTCATGGGCTACTGATCACGTACGAAGTTGAAAAGATGATCTCGAGTGGGCCTAAGGACGAGATAGGCAAGGTAGTCCTCGGTCGTCTTGACGCCGGAGGCTGCGACACCATGATGCTTTATATTTATGGTAATCAGCAGACTCCAATAGGGTTCCGCACGGGTAACCCGTGGCCCGGAATTTGCGACACCGTACCTGCAACCGTCAACACCGCACCCGCCATAGGTGCGGGTTGACACCATACCCATACAATCACGGTGTCTGCTCAATACCGCGGGTCTCTTCACATACCGCGGGTACGCATGCTGAATTCAGTAGGAACACGGAAATATATGATCTGCCCTACTATGTAATGGTCAAGAAATGCTATTGGCTGTGCAAGTGCCCTCAAAATGACTAAATCTCGACGCTTTCATCGCGCTTGCACTTCCCCTTATCCACCGCACCCATGTATTGCTCCATGGTGAGGAGGTTTTGGCGGCTCCATGACCCAAGGCAGAGATAAGCTCGGATGGAGGCGGGGGAGAGCCGGTTGCAATGTAGAAGCTGCCGGCCCTGCGAGAAGACACGCTCTACAGCTGTCGAAGTCGCTAGAGAAATAAGACTAATTAGTATGATCTTGTCTACAGGATGAGAGACGCACCTGGAATGCTCAGGTAATCAAGAGCCATCCTAGATAGCTTGGGGTACGAGCGACGCTTGCTTATCCACCACTTGAGAGGGTCCTTGACATTTTCGACCGGGGCGCGGAGATATTCTTCTAGCTCGCTCGTCTGCTCTCCTACACCCTCTCCTACAGAGATAAGATAGACGACGCGCAAATCCACCACCCCCCTGAATATTACGTAATGTGGCGTGGGAACCGCCAAATTTGGGAGGTCTGATGCATCCCCCACCGAGAATTTAGTTGGGAACTCTGTTGGACGTGGGGGGAAGGTTCATAAATTGTTAGGCTATTCATGTGTGCATCAGCCAAGGCTCAGGGACATGTAAAGATGCCAGCAACACTCTCCTGACCCACCTCGGGGGAGGGCTCGCACCCCGGTCGGAGCGGAGGCATGAATGTTCCGTTATCTTATCTACTGATCTAACCCAAATTGGTTAAGATAACATCATGTGATGGGTTACATAAGTCACGTGACCCGCCAAATTGTGTTGACCGAAATTTTGAAAAGTGTGCCAGGAGCATCGGAAAGCATGAAAAAGTACTTCCAGGATGGGTTGGGTTGGTTGAGGTTGTGGGCCTTATACAGCCCCCAAATCTTCATATTTTCTCAAAATTCTTCCAGGCATGTGTGCTCATACATCCCAGGTATGCATCCCAGAGAGTAGTTTTATGATTTTGCGAGTGACCATGGAGGAGTTGTCGTCGCCGTCGAGGGTCCGACTCGCTTACATAAGGGGTGGTGGATTTGCGCGTCGTCTATCTTATCACCGAAGTCAAGCATGCTGTCACGGCGATCCTCAGGCTCCGCACTCGAAGATGCATGGCGGGAGTTATCGGGCTCCGAGTCGGCCGTCCTGTTCTCGTAAAAATCAGTGTACTCTTCGCGTACAAGATTTTCTGCTGCATCAATCCATTCTTCCTCCCACTTGTGAACTCGGAAGTACTGGAGCTTGAGACCTGGATGAAGCACTTGCGAGAAAAGCGAATAAGAGACGGTAAAATATAATACAAGTTGTCGCGTACCCATTGCAATACGGTATGTGGATGACTGGTCTGTTATCTTCCAATAGCGATCCATCTTGTTGCGAGCAAGCTTCATAGCAGCACGTATAGCAGGATGATAGCTCTTGTTAGTTGCTGGATTAAGGCCGAGATCTAGCTTGTCCATCGCAGGAATAACTGCCGCGACACTCGCAGTATCCTTCGAGAAGAAAAGCGTAGCCTGTTTGTATTGCTAAGTGGACATGAAGTCAGAACGTGCACAGGAAAATTGGCCACAAACGTACAGCAAGAACAGCGACAAGGTCACCAACGATGACCCAATCATCGTCATCCAGTTCATACTTTCGCAACTTGAGACTCTTATCGGCAGTGATCTTGTCGATTGCAGCACGGTAACTGAGCGCAAACTTGAGCATGTCAAATGTTGAGTTCCATCGAGTTACGACATCTCGAGGAATGAGGCGTGGCTTCAGCTCAAGCTCCTTGCAGATGCGGCGCCATGCCGGGAGGGCAATGGTCGTAGAATGAACAATGGCAAATGATAATTGACGTATCTACAACAAAAATATTAGCAAATACAAAACCGCACAACTTAGCACATACCTTTGTGATCATAGTGCGGACTTCAGTTGTGCGCGCGATGAGTTCATCACGATCAGTAGCTGGGAGCTCATCGAGCTCATCTATGCCATCATCATCACCTTCAACCACTACATCCTTGGCATCTATATCGCCTTCAGCATCGTCGTCGTCGTCATCGTCATCGTCATCATCATCATCGTTGAGAGCCTCCAGTTCAGGTATGTCATCTTCGAAGTTCTCCAATACCTCATCATTAGCTTGATCATAGACGTCTAGCGCGGTATTGAACGGCCTGAGAAGAGCCTTTGCGGATAATTGGAGTGTGTGGTTGAAGCACCGAACACGATTGACCTCATCAAAAGAATTTTCCATATTCGCAAGCTTCCGTGTCTGAGTATCGTTTGACGACGCGTTATCCGCGTTCATGCCAAGAACCTAGGTTTCACAAGGGTAAGATAAGAACAAACACAACTAGGTGAGATCCTCACTAACCTTATCTTGAAGATCAAACCGTTCGAGCATATCTTGAAATGCAATTGCTAATGTAACACCTGTATGCGACTTTATTTATGTCAGTATCAAAGTTGCGATATTGAACGTACAGTGAAGTACTGCAGGGCTTACCTCCGGAACTTCTGCTATGTCAAGTAGAAATGAGCCCATATGTCCTTCGTGTTCAAGATGTACTGTCCATGCTACGAAGGCACGGTGGTTGGGTGATGTCCAAGCATCTGTCGCAAAGTGAAGACGACCAGAATATGCCTGATCATATGGTCAGGAAACTGAGTTATACCTAAAGTCGATCAAAACGTACATGCAACCGCCGAGCAATATGATCACGACCGCGCTCAAATGCTGCGCGAATGTCCCGTGCAATTGTATCCGCAGACGGCAGATGAATGTTTGGACGTCCCGCAGTCAGAAGTGCTCGGAGCTCTCTGTCGTTGATGATGTTTGCGGGGCGATTGCTCTCGGTGATCCAGCGAACCAAGCGTGCCCTAGGCAGTAAGTGAGAAAATATAGCATCAAAGTTGCAGAGAAGAGCTGGACTCACCGAACTTCTGCATTTGTATGTCCGCGATAAGAGACCGACACTGGCTGCTGTCCTGGTGCGGCAAAAAAAGAAAAAATAGAGCCATTTGGACGGCTTAACTCCTGGGCGGACAGTTTGCGTTCGACGGCTTCGTGACCAAAGCACTTGATGGCATGTGTCCGCAGGTTTCCGGTTGAAGCTCTGTCCTTGGTATCGAGATAACGACGTACACCACCGACGGCTGTCTTACACTTGCGTGCTAGGCAGGTGAAGAAGTGCGCACGACGGCCATCGATGTCCTCGATCTTTGGGTCCGCATGGAAGAACGAGTAGATGGGAGATTTCCAAGTTGCTTTGAGACGCTCTATTGAAAGACAAATCAGCACAAAGTTACAAAGAAGGCTGAATTGTGTACTTACGAAGTTCAACTTTGGGATCTTCCTTGATGTTGGCTTCAGACATGTCGGACTCAATCTCGTCCGGGACATCCGCGTCCGACACAAGATCAATCGGCGACGAGTCACGACCACCGAGAGAACCTGGCGTGCCAGAACGTACAGAAGATGCTGCTGACACGGTCTTGCGTATTTTATTCAGAGGCTTCGTGATCGCAGCGCGGACACCTTTCTTGACGGCAGCTTTGACGCTGCTGGCTGCGTGCGAGACGACAGAACTAGAGCGAGATTTGGTTGATTGGTTGTCGGGAGCCTTGTGACGAGGAGGCATGGTGGACTGATTGACTGCTCATGATTTGCTCGTCCTTTTAAGCCGCAGCATGATACAAAGGGAGAATTTCGTCAGCTTCAATCCTGGCACCCTGAGTGCGAGATTCACGGCCTCAGATTTGAGGGTACCCAAATATTTCTGCACTAGAAGAGCAGATAATTCAATGAAGAGCGATATTTTTATCTGGTCACCGCAGAAACTTACGCTAAAGCTGACAGTCTCCTAGGCCAAGACCATCATATTCGGGTCTAGAGGTCGCCTGGGGTCGAAATAAAGGGTCCACAGGCGGGATGAAGGACGGGAATTAACAGTGCAGCATACCTGCTGCGCACAAGTCGGACGTTGCGGATGATGTCGATAGGGTGACGATTTGCCGGTCAATGTGAGCCTGCCTTCGGGCGGTCGTCGTTGTGGTGAGAGGCGGGGAACTGGCCATGGCGGGGACGTTGCACATCTTACTGACGATAACAGCCATATTTGGCTTATGTCACTACAGGTACACACCCGCCTACGGCGACCAGGGAGTCCATGGTTGGAATTTCCCGCGCCGTGCGTCGCGCCGCCGGATCGCTGGCGCACCTCCAGCCTTTTGCTCCTTATTCTGCCTAGTACTGCGACTTGACGTGCTGTTCTATGGCTTGATATGTGCTTTATGTCTGTATGATTGATTCTACCAAAAGTTTTCGCCCCAATATTGGCCTATCTTTGCCACTTCTGAGATTCTCGTATGGCAGGTTGAGTATTGGGCTGACGGGCTTCAAGAGCTCCATATCTAGGTTCTAAGTGGGTCTAGATAAGTGGCTCAATGCACAAGTACTTGTTTCTGATATTACAGCGAGTGTTCTTTTCCTTAGCCAGCGATGATGTAGGTCCATCGGTACGCCCCATCCCACACTCCGCACCCGCACGCCCTGACGCCCCGCAGCTTCCGTGGCCTGCAGGGCTTCATCCTCGACCCGCCCAACCTCTGCACACGTGCGCTCCTCAACACACTCTCGACGCTCCCGGCCCCCCGCACCGCGCCTCGTCGCCGTGACCAGTCCCGACCTTTCGCGCACTCGCGGTGCGCGGATCCCCCGCCCGCGATCCGCCTGCTCTACTGCCTCCTGCACTCACCGCGTGCGGACAAGCAGGCCGCGGAGCATGTGCTCACCTGCGTAGCGTGCGTCATGTGCATGCCCGCCGCGGAGCCCGTTTTGGAGGCGCGCGTGCCGGCGCAGGCGGTCGACGCGGTCGTTGTGCAGCTTGCGCTGCTTACGGACGGGGAGTGCCGCGCGGAAGAGAAGGGCGCGGGCGCGGCGCGCGTGCACGCGGAGGGCGACACGGCGGTGAAGGGTGGGTGCATGGTGCGCAGGAAGGACAAGGGGTAGTGTATTGCCAGCGGAGCGCAGTGGGAGGTGTGGAAGGGCAAGGATGTGTCAGTGGCGTGTTGCTGGCATATCGAGATGTGAATGTTGTGTGTATGTACTCCAGACCATGGACTAGCATCTGTGATACTATAATGTAGACTTACTGAATAACAATCTTCGGACTGTCTTCGCATACTTCCTTTGTGACATTGAAGCTATACATGCACCATGGGCATGCGCCTGCATTCTATCAGACTGCCTGTGGTCGCTTGGCCCATATCACGCCTGGTCCTGCAAGCAAAATCGTTGATGAACATAGATGCAACTCACTGAAGTTTGTGTAAAGCAATTTCCATGCCCTGGCAGAAATAGGCCAATTTTGGGGCAAAAAAATTCGATAAAATCGGCCATACATACAGTAAACATATATCAAGCCATAGAACGGCGCACCAAGTCGCAGGAATAGGCAGATTAAGGAGAAAAAGGCTGGAGGTGTGCCAGCAATCCGGTGGGCGACGCGCGCGCGGGAAATTCCAACCAGTCCTTCCTGCTCACCGTGTACCCGCCCTTCACCGCCATGTCGCCCTCCGCGTGCACGCGCACGGCGCCCGCGCCTTCTCTTCCGCGCACTCCCCGTCCGTCAGCAGCGCAGGCCGCACGATGGCCGCGTCGACCGCGTGTGCCGGCACACGCCCGCACGCCCGGCAGTAGCCCGGGTGCAACGGATTCCGCGGCGGGCGCGCACGCGACGCCACGCTGCGTGTGGAAGCACGCGCTCCGCGGCCTGCTTTTCTGCATGCGACGAGTGCAGGAGGCGGTAGAGCAGGCGGATCGCGAGCGGGAGGTCCGCGCTTATGATGCGCGAGAGGCCGGTACTGGTCACGGCGACGAGCCGCGGCGCGGAGGCCGGGGGCATCGAGTGTTTGTTGGAGAGCGCGCATGCAGAGATCGGACAGGTCGAGGATGAAGCCCTGCAGGCCGCGGAAGGCCGGCGTGCTGCGTGCGGGGCGTCAGGGCGTGCAGGTGCAGGGCGTGGGGTGGGGCATACTGACAGACCTACATCATCTTTGACTGAGGAAAAGAATACTCACCGTAACATCAAAGACAAGTGCTTCTGCATTGACTCACCTACCCAGACCTACTTAGAACCTAGATATGGAGCTCTTGAAGCCCGTCGTACTTTTGATTAGCCTGCCATATCAGAATCACAGAAGTGGCGGAAACAGGCCGATTTTTGGACCAATAAAATCGGTAAAATCGGCCATACGTACATAAAGCACATAACTTATCTAGCCATACAACTGCTGACCAAGTCGTAGAAAGAAACAGAGTAAGGAAAAGGCTGAAGGTGTGCCAGTGATGCGGTGGCGCGGGAAACTCCAACCATGGACTCCCTGGTCGCCGTACCCGCCACAACCCGCCAAACCGTGTATACGGGTGGCGGTTTGTAGGCGGGTACGAAATATCTACACCGTACCCGTACCCGCCAACACCGCCGAGCTTAAACCGCGGTGTAACCCGTACCCGTGCGTTTCCCTAGACTCCAAGCAGGATGAAATCCGGTGATTTTCTTTCCTGCTAGAGCTGTCTCTGATTGACTGTCTTCGGATATCATGGCATTTTGTGATATGTATTCTATTTAACCCTGCAGCATTCCAGCGACCACAGTTTCTCTCCCTCTCGTCTTTATCTTCTCGGCAGACGATGGCCATTACCTGGACTGCCGGCATTTTCATTGCTCTTTTCCTGGAAAGCGTCTTATATGGTATGGTTCGCGTTACTACTCGTCCCGCTCGTCCTTATACCGTCATTTGCAGGAATAGCATTGACGCTGGGGATCGCGACAGTGCTGGTCCTTTCTAGGGCAGATTCAGAAAGAAGAATCACGCATCGATACCTCAGTTTCGTGTTGTGCTTAATGCTGATGGTTGCAACACCCGTGAGTGCATTAACGTCCTCACAAGTGACACTGATGGTCATGCACATCGCCTAGCATATTGTCATCTCATTCATTCGGAAATACCGCACATTCGTTACACCGCCTAAAGAGGAAGGCTCCGACGACAGCATATTTGATCCTTTGCTGAATGCACAAACCATACTACTTGTCATGCAGACCATCCTAGGAGACGGTGTGAATGTAAGATCCTCCCAAACTTCATGACATCGTGCTGACTTCAAATTACTTTTGGGTAAGGTCTGGCGTCTTTATGTGGTTTATGGCAGGAAAGTCAAGTATATTATCGTGCCCTTCGTCATGATGCTTGCAGGCGCCGGTGAGTTGAAGCAACGTGCGCCGAGCTTGCCATTCTCATCTTGGCTTATAGTCTCCGGTTGTCTGGGCACCAGCACCTTTGCTACACAAAGGGTTCTCGATGCAACTTTTGGCCCCTGGGGCAAAGTCTGTGAGGCGCTCATGATCACGACGAACGTGTATTGTACAGGTGTGTCCCTACAGCCCATCCTCGCGAACGCAATTTCATAAATGTCGCAGTCGTCGTGTCGTGGAAAATATACAGGACTACCCACTCCCATCCCAGCAGCAGCAGCGCCCGCTCCGCACTCGTCATTATCGCCGAGACGGGCGTGCTGTACACGTCGAGCCTCGCGTTCTGTTTGGGCTGCGCAGTCGCGCGTTCGCCCGTCCTCAACATCGCGATGGATATAATCCCGTCTCTCGTGGTAAACTCCTTGCCTCCTCAACAGTCTGCGCACCTGACGCCTATCCCGATGCCCCGCAGCCTAGCATCTTCTGCTTCATGATCCTCCAGACGCGCACGAGCCGGAACAGCATCCTCCCCGCGGTGCACACCACCCGCAACGTACTTCCCCAGCCGTCCGCAGACGGACCGTGGGCACAGATATGGCGCGTGCTGGGGCACGACCGCGGCGCGTCAATCTCGTCGACGCGGCCCGTGCAGATCCAGATCTCGAGAGAGGAGGAGGAACACTCGTCGGTGCTACATGTGCGGAAGCACGCGGACGATGTCGTGTCCGTGCGGGACAGTGACGAAGTTAGCTGTAAGGTCTGAGCGTGTCGCTCGCAGATGACCTGTGGTTTGTTTTGAGTGATCATGTCGCCTGATTGTCGTCTGCCGACATATGTACAGATAAGTCGATTCCTCGCTCGATACAGTCGTGCTTGGCTCTACAGTGCAGTGGACGCAAAGTTGCGGTTGGTACAGAGGGTGAAGACGTCAGCATCTCTAGGTTGGTCGCTAAGCATTTTGTTGGGCAGACTCGGACGGCGCCAATTGTCGCCGCCATCGTGTTCCGTCGAGGTCGGCCGATGGGAGACTGCAACGCATCCATCGGCCCCGATACCATACCGAGGCGATATCACTTCTTCAAGCTTCAGGATTGATGACAATAAATAGCACCGATGGTGCCTGTGCGGCTGCAACATCGGTATGTTCGATGACAGCGAGTCGTTTATGGTATACCTTCTCCTTCTGTTGCTGATGAGGCCCCACCTCGGGGCTGCTGATGGCTGCGTCACCAGGTGAGATGTTTCCTATTAAACAGGTATCTTTGTCGCTCCGTCGAGCTTGAAAGATATGTGGGTTCGGGTGTTGATAGTAAGTTCATTTCGAGATATCTCTCTCCCGCATCGCAGCTAACAACCCTGCCACAGATGAACAGAAGGCGGAACAACAAATGTTGCTTCGACCTCGACGAGGTCCCAACAGAACTATTGTGTTTGGACAATGCGATGTTGCATAGTTCCGCGATACCTCTTCACCACATTTAAACTCACCTACACGCAGCTTTCTGGAGATCGCAAGTCTCCTCGTCCCCATCACTCAGTGCACGATGGCAATATCCGTGGCTGGAGCCCTTTTCGTCTCTCTCTTCCTGGAGAGTATGGTGTATGGTACGTTGCGCGCTGCTGCAGTGTCCAATTTCTCATAAGTTTATCTGCAGGAGCTGCATTAGCGATGGGCTCTGCGACGGTGATAGTCCTTTTAAGGTCTGACGCAAAAAGGAGGTCTACGAACCGCTACCTCATCTTCGCGCTGTGTCTCATGTTGATGATCGCGACACCCGTGAGCCCACCTGTACTCATCTATACATAGTGGTCGTTGAAGCTGACTACTGCGCTGCTCCCAGCATACTGTCATTTCATTCATCCGAAAGTACCGCACCTTCGTTCTCTCGCCTCAGTTCGAGGACGGGTCCGCGGAAAGCATAATTGACCCCCTGCTAAATGAACAAGACATATTACTCGTCATCCAGACCATCCTAGGTGACGGAGTCAACGTAGGCTCCTCAAACAATTCGATCTCTCTATCAGAACTAGACTCACTTAGGTCTGATTTGTGCAACAGATCTGGCGATTGTATGTAATTTATGGCAAAAAGCTCCAGCACATTATCATCCCCTGCGCCATCACGTTTGCAGGTGCCGGTAAGTTGAATCATCATATGCGCTACCTTTACCTTCTCACCTCGCCATGCAGTCTGTGGATTCCTAGCTGACAACGCAAGCGCTACTTCGAAGACTCTCGAGGCGACCTTTGGCCCCTGGACCAAAGCAGGCCAGGCACTCATGATTGCGACAAACGTCTACTGCACAGGTGCGCCACGCCAGCCCACCCTGCCGAACAGGCTTCCATAGATATTTCAGTTGCCGTGTCATGGAAAATACACGGGAGCATGATGTTTCCTATGGGTGGGCGCCAGGCATGCTCCGCACTCGTCGTCGTCGCCGAGACTGGCGTGCTGTATACGTCCAGCCTTGCGCTCTGCCTGGGGTGCGCCATCGCGCATTCACTCGTATTTCTCATCGCCATGGACCTGATCCCGGCTTTGGTGGTAAGAGGTTTGATCGTCGCTCTGCATCTCGTGGCTGACTCCTCAACGTGGTGTCCCGCAGCCCTGCACATTCTGTCTCCTGATCCTGCAGGCGCGGTTGAGCCGGAGTAGCACCCAGCCTGTATACGATATCGATGTGCCGACTCGCTCGGACGATGCTTGCCCCGCATGGGCGCAGATGCGTCGCGTGCTGGGACGCGATCAAAATGGGACAGCGTCGCCGACGAGGCCCATCCAGATCCACATCCTGACGGAGGAAGAAGAACATCACGAAGTGCATGACGTGCGGGACGCCCGAAAGGACTCACGATGGTGATCGTGCGGGAAAGATTGACAAACATACCTGCGAGGCTTAGGGAAATGCACCATCCGCAGATGAAATCGTCTGCTGTGGATATTGGCGGGACCTACGAAGTAATTGTCGGAGTCGGATAGGCATACGCCAGAGGGCCGGGCTGTATTGCGTCGTGCATGACAATGTGTTCAACAAGCCAAACGAAATGCGAATGAGAAGAAGTCCATAGATCTCACCTGTAGACAAAAATCAGCTGAAAGTTGAGCTCGCGCATAGTGCAGCTTGAGTTCGGCACATGAGGCTGAGCTTGAGCCGGTGATTCTCGTATGCATCACTGCCCGTATGTCAATATTTAATAGTGCTTGAAGCGCTAGTCTAGCCAGTTGGAAACCCGATCTTACTATGCCTTGGCATGTCTTGGAGTATAGCAAGATAGAATCGTGGATGATTCAGAAGGGCAAACCCGACGACTTGAAGACAATCGTGAGTGAACGACAGAGCCAGCGCTCTAGCAATCTGACAGGATACACTTGACAAGATGCGAATGCTGGCAGCTACTACTATAGTCATCAGCGGAAATGTGAGGAGCAGCTACTACCAGGCGGAGATTGTATCGCGCCACCCGGCTCGGTGAGCCATTGCAAAGCTACGCAAAGCAACACGAGCCGGTTGTATAAACGCTGCATTGGCGCTGCAAATGCTTTTGCAATTCACCGCGAAGAGGCAGCGACGATGCAAGGCCTCGCCCACCTGCGCCTGCCTTGGGATATGTCCCAAAACCTGACATATCGCCGAGTAAATCCAACTAGCTCGCCGGACTCCTCACATCAACGCTCTGATCTGAACGTCAAGGTATTTTCGAGCCGGCCCTAAAGTTGCTCAGGTCTTCATTTATTATAAGTACTGCTCGGTACGCCTGATTTTATTCGTTAAATCCCCTTTTCTCCCTCACCCCACCGGCTCCACATATGTACCCTGCCCTTTGCTTACAGTATGCCGCCTCTTCCGCCAAATATTAACTGATGCGAGATTCTGCAGCCCTGGTGGCATATCTCGGGCCAGTCAATGGCCATAGATGCAGTCCCGGGACTCTTGGGCTCTATTGCTCGTCGCTTCCCTCGGGACTGTGAGATGGCGCCCCACCCTGGCCCCGCCGTCGTTGAGCGCTCAAGCGCTGTGGGGTATCAATGGCCCTGAAACTAACTTTGTAGGTCCCGTGTGACTCTTGTGGTGCTGTCTGTTGCGTACCGCCTTTTCGTGCGTCAGCAATGCTCGCGGCGCCCTGCGCTGTCACGGTTAGCACAATCTCATGACACCCGGGTATCGCTCAGCAGATACCTGTATCCCCATAGGGTGGACGTAGATATAAGTAGATATGGTTCGGTTCGCTCGTCGTACTTAGCTGTGTATCCGAGTATAAATATTGTTTAATGATAATATAGACTTTTTTCGAATCTCGTTCGATAGAAACAATGAAAGCTACAAACAATAAAATAGCCAGGCAGATAGAGACCTAGTTGAGCTATGCCAATGACCATAGAATCATTACCTAGATTTATCATGCTAGCTGAGGATTGTCGTGCTTTGTCAAATGGTCACAACTTTGCGAGGCATTGTGACAGATTTTGTGCCTATGCCAATCACCATACCATAATTATATTGCAAGATTCTGAGCGGTAGAAAGCACGGCGGCAGATGACCATTCTAGGGTTTGCAAAGCTTTGCAAAGCTAGGTCTCGCCAGCACTTTTTCGCCGATGACTATACTAAGTATATTATAATTTATGTCATCTGAAATCATATTCGGCGTTTCCTGCCAGCCTCACGCTCCTCGTTCCACAGCATGAACCGCCCAGTTATGGCGAGAACAGCCCACTCAATAGCATCGCGATGCCCAAACATCCGTTCATCAAGCCCTTTGCGCTCCGAGACGTCTTTCGCGAAATCAGGTTCAACATGCAACCTGACGAATGCCTCACACATTTCGGCACCTGCTCGATTGATGCAAATCAGACTCAGACCGTGAATGCGCACAAGGGAGCAGAGTCCAAACGTACGAGTGGAAACATAACTGTGAGGTCCCAGCTCAGGCTCGACCTCGTCATACCAATGGTCCTCCATGAACCTAATAGGATCCTTACGAATCCGATCCCATTGATCTTCGTGTTGCGCGATGAGGTCGTTCGCGTAGGCCTCAGTGATGCCACAGGCGGTCAGTACTGGCGAGCACCATCAATTTGTTTGAGCGTTGAGTATAACAAATGTGCACCTGCCTTTGAGTGTCTCAGATGCCATGGCTACGGCGTTCGGAGGTCGTCAAGGGTGAGAATAGCGTTTAAGTTCTGGAGTAAAGATGCGGGTATTGGAATGCATGTAGGTCGCTTGGGAATTACAGCTAATCAAGAATCGCACTTACGCACCTAGACACCCAGCAATCGCGGACATCAGACAGCGTTGACCGTAAAATGAAACACAAACCCCATGCTCTGCGAGTCGGAAGCCTGCATACAGTACGAGCGTACTTACAACAGGGTATCACGTACCGAAGTACATGTAGAAGACGAAGTGCAGACATGTCAAGTCGTACCCTAAATCAACCAAGGCTCGAGCCATTAAAACACATCGCCATCCATCCGTCTGTCCGTCCGTCCATAGGTCACATATCGTCCCCCCGCCTCGCCAAAAACGCACCGACATCCCGCTTCGCGCGCGGCCCTCCAAAGCCCGTGCTCGGGAACCCGCCGCTGGCGCCGAGCCCAGGACTCGGGAACGCCGGCGCACCGCCCAAGTGCAGATCGTCAGGGAAGCCCTCAAACGCGGTGTCCTCCTCCGTATGGACCGCGAGCGCGGGCGGGGGAAACGCGGCGGCGAAGGGCGGCGGAGACGCGAGGCTGGAGGAGTCGTGCGTGGTGGGCTCGGAGTGCGAGGAGCGGGACGAGGTGGAGGACTTGGCTTTCTTGCTGCGCTTCGGACGCGCCGCGGCGGGCGCGGGGACGGGCGCGGGCTGCTGTGCGTGGGAGTGGTGCGTGACGGGCGCGTCGGGGTGGTGCGTGGCGGAGCGCGCGCCGGACGAGACGGACTGCGAGCCGGAGCGCGAGCGGCTCGTGCTCGGACGGGGGCGGGGGCGGGTGTAGGCCTGCGCGTCCAAGTCGCCGAGCTCCTCTTCCTCGGCGTGCGGGTACGGCTGGTCGGGGACGTATTTTGTCGGCGAGGGGATGCTCTCGGAGCCGTAGGCGCTGCTGTAAGGCGAGGTGTATCCAAGATATCCAGGACCGCTGCCCTGGAAGCCCTCGAACTCGCCCTCGCCAGCCTGAGCGAGGGACAGCGCGGCGGCTTTTGCGGCTTTCCGCTCGCGGCGGCGGGCACGGCGCTCGGCCTTGGCGCGTTCCTCCTCGGCCGCTTGTGCTTTCTGGGATGCGAGGCGGGATGCGATGGTGTTGGCGTCGAGCGGGGCTGCGTCGGAGATGGCTTCGCTAGACAGGGTGGAAGACGAGTGCGCGTGGGACGGGCGTGACTTGCGCCGCCGCCGGTGGTCTGCTTCTCGTTCCTCTGCTTCGTCGTCGTCCGGCAGCTGGATTGCGCCCCGCGGCTTCCCGAACAGATCCCATCCCCACAGCCGAATGCTCTTTCCGTCACCCAATCCGAAACGGCTTTTACGCCGCCGCTGGCGTGCCGCATCGCCAATGCTAGAATGCAGCGATAGCGTCTCGCCATCAGCAAGCGTTGAGCGTGAACTGCGCGCGTCGGCGAGGAGAGCGTCGAGGTGCGGTGTCGAAGACTCGGCTGGCAGGTGCGGGCGTCCACTTGATAAACAGGCAATGCATGGCGCGAAAACGGCACGGAACGAGTCCGACCAGGAGAATCCTACAGTATCGTCCAAGTCGTCGGCCATTTTGTGTCGTTCGCTGTCGGTTCCTGATCTACCTGGCAGTCGTGTCAAACTTCAGGGATCGTAGAGTGAGACTCGTTGCGTACTTACCTATAAGTTACTAAAGGTCTGAGGCGATTCAACCCGCTTTGTCGCTGAGATGAAGAGAGACAACTGGTTTCAAGGCTGGTCAGCGATAGTCGTTAAAGATCAAGTTGAATTTGAGGATGTCGAACGGCGGGGAACAGAGATCAAACACGCGACTGCGGCTCGGGCCCGGGCGTCTCTTTCTGCTTCCGAACCCCGGTGCGCCAAGTCAGGCTGACTCTCGTTCACTCACCACTTCCAGTCGTCCTTCCTTCCTTCCTTCGACGAGATAGACTAGCCGTTGTATTGTGTGTGAGCGACTTTCAGCTGATTTCCGTCTACAGACAAAATCCATGGACTTCTCTCATTCATTTTTGCATGGTTTGTCGAGAACATAATCATACACGACGCAGTACAGTCCGTCTATGCACCGTCAGTATCCCCGAAGAATCCATCAAGGAAATTCAGTGGAAATTCCCGACGCTCTTGCCCCTTCTTGCCCACGGGCCACGGCGGCCACTTGACGGCCACTGCTCGATGACAATGACGATAACGACCTCATAGCCATGTCCGCATCGGCAGCAGGAAACAGAAATCCTTCTAAGCGTCTCATGTTGCCTTGTATTCCTGTTTCACTCATGAGTCGATCTGGTACTGGTCTATTGATACTAAACTTCAGTTGACACGCTCGATACAATTTGCGGTAACCAGCGTCGCTCTCGGAGTCGCTGCTTCTCTAGTCCTTCTTTGTGGACAACAAGAATTATTTGTGGCTCAATTCTGAAGTTTGATCTGCTCTGCAGTCTGTGCCTCATTCACATCGGTCCACAGCCGCGGATGAATACTGACTTGGAAGACGGGCAGTAGCTCTTCCAATGAACGCTGGTGACTGCATGAGTGACTCACAAGTTTGGACTCCCCTGGACTAGTATCTGGTATGGCTGCTGCCATGAAGCTCGTCAGTTCTCAGTTGATGCAGCTAGAGACGTTTGCAGTAATTTTGACCAAGCTTGCGCCAAGGGCGCATCATATCATGTCAGTTTTTCGCATCGTGACATTTGTCCACTAGTTGCTGATCATTATCAGTGACGTCCAACACTCGATGCAGCCGCTTGGAAGTCCTATATTTAAGAGTGAATGAACATGACACGTCTATCCCGCATTGCACGTGCATTTAGGTCGCAATATCCAAGATGCGAGATATAATCCTACAAGGTGGAAACTTCGTAATAGTCTTCGGAAACACTTAAAGCTACATGTCCATATCCCCAATTGAACCGACATTTTTCGAGCCCTTCCATGGCAATATGCCTTCACTTGAATAATGTTCCTCTTCTTCTCTGGAAATCTGGACCTCGACGGGCCGCATCGTCGAGATGGAGAGAGCACGTTCGCGCCCCAGCATACTACGCATCCGTACCCACGCGGGCAGCGCGTCATCAGAAGGCATGGGCAGCATCTGGATGGGAAGCGTTGTCTCGCGGGTGCTGCTGTGGTTGCGCTGTGCCTGCAAGATCATAAAGCAAAAAATGCAGGGCTGTACGGGGATCAGCTCAAGCTGCGAACGATAAATAGGCTGCCTACCACCAAGGGTGGGATCAAGTCTACAACAATAGTCATTGAATTTGACTGTAAGATATAGAGGCACAGGCAGATAGCCAGGCTAGACGTGTATAACAGCCCGGTCTCGGCGATGACGACGATTGCCGAGCGAGCGTTGAAACCATTGAGATGGGGTACCGAATTCCTGTATATCTTCCAGGAGATGGCGACTGCGACGCCAATGAGATTTTGCGCTGCAAGCGCCGGCCCGAGGAACTTACCTGTGCAGTACATGTTCGTTAGAATCATGATCGATTCATATACTTCGGCCCAGTGGGTCGACGCAAGCAGCGACTCAACAGACGTTAAGTGAGCGTATGCGTTGATCATTAGGCATCCACACACTGTAAAGTATTTTCAAACGTCGGGATTACATGCAAAGGATCTGAGTTAACTCACCGACACCTACGGGCATCAGTATAGAAGGGATGACAATATACTTGAATTTCTTGCCGTAGATAACATAGAATCGCCAAATCTGGTGGAACAGGCGGCCAGAGGTCAGTGACATCTCTCATCGGCATCGTGATCTGTGACGTCGGAAGATACTCACGTTAACACCGTCTCCTAGGATGGTCTGTATAATGAACAATATATTCTTCGCATTTTGCAAAGGATTTTCAGCAGTGTTATCAGTATTGTTCTCAGGAGGAAGAACGAAGGCGCGGTAGCTTCGGATAAATGAGATGATGATATGCTGTAAATATTATAGATAATATTCGTCTGTGTCAACAACCAGCGCGCGCGAAAATGAGTACTCGAGCACTCACCGGTGTCGCTACCATTAGCATCAGACACAATACCGACATGAGATGATGGCGAGAAACCCTGTCTTCTGAATTCATCCGAGAAAGAGCGACCATTGTAGTAAGACCCATCGTCAATGCCGTTCCTATAACGCACATATGAGTTCACATTTGTGTCGAGGCCGAACGACGTCATATGCCATACCATACATGATACTCTCGAGGAAAAGAGCAATGAACACGCCTCCAGCCCCAGAGATGCCCATCTTGAACGATGAAAGTTAGACGGGGAAAGGTTGGGCTGGCCAAAGAGCTGCGTCTGGACACCTTTTAATGATACGAATGTCTGAAGGCCATCAAGACATCACTTCGGCGAACAGCGTTGAATTAGGATGTGCGACACCTCGAGGGCAGAAAGTCCAGATTTGGTGCTGGCGTCCCGCTTTTCGTTCATCTGTGTAGTCTATATGATCGTCAGCGATGATGCAGAAAGACGATTTCTCGAAACGGCCTTACGATTCTCACCAAGGCCGATGCAATCTTCCAGTCTATGCATTAGAAACCTCTTGCGGGTCAGATCGAAGCGTACTTCGATCTTTCTTTCACGACTAATCTCACTGAGACTTGCTGCAGCAAAGGACTCACCGTCGATGATTTGACCGACATTTGATTCGGGACGCGATGCCAGACTTATGTGCGTCCATAGTCTTGAATCCGATTTCAACGCGATTGGTTGCGGTGCACTGTACAGCCTGCGAGCTTAGCTGAAGTGATCTCAGTTGAAGTCCGAGTCCGTAGGCCCGTGCGAAGATGCTTGAGCAGCGAGATGGACCTACACACTGCAACTGCAGACAGATGTTATCAGTTTCATGTGTGCCTGGATGTTGACTGCCGTTCTCAGACATGAGCTGGGTGCAGGTGTGTAAGTGTCAAGAGGCCGTCGTCGGCGTTGGGCCTTCACCAACGTCAGTGGGCGCTTACTTCGAATCCTTCCTTTGTTTGGATCCGGCATATTGTTTAATTGTCACAATGTCCGTGGGCCTGGGTGGGATTTGTCTACCTAGCTAGCTACATCCAGGTATTGTTCGAAAGTTTCTCAATACATTAACCTCTTAAAAAGCATGTCAGGTCAAACTTGACACGCTCTTTGGTCACATACGTCTACGCCATGGTACTTTGTAGCCCAACTCCAGCACTACTCGCCCGTCAACGCATCAACCGATGGCTGTCCTCGTCCCGGCACTACCAAATAGCTCATTGAATCCGTGTACTGTACAAAGGTATATCTGGGTAACATACATCACGACGTCCTGCTTCGCCTCGGGGCCCATGCCCTACTGATCCTACAACTGCTTGCCCATCCCAGCTGCTCGAGTCGGCCTCTGGTCTCACCTGTACTAAGTCTTCTTGGGGTTCTCGTCGACTGCTGGCACCGCCGCAGGGGCTTTTGAAGCATCTAGACGCAAGTCTCCCAATCTCCCCGCCAACGTCTCGTCGGCCTCCTCGACCACACGGGGTAAAGCACCAGCAGTCACAGCGACGTCCGCCTTCCGAGATTTGGAGCCTTTCCTGGAGCCTTTCCTGGAGCCCGAATCCTTTTTTCTCTTGTAGGTTTTCTTCGCCTCAGGCATTGCCCAATTCTTGTACGTGCCCTTCGACAGATCCGTGACAAGCTTCTCTCGGCATGTCTCAAACCTCTTCTTCAGCTCTTCCTCAGTGTCCTTAAGCCGCAGTAAGAACAGTGCGAACATGAGAGCCTGTATTGGGTTGGCCAGATCGAACTTCCTGATGTTGCGCTCCAAGATATGGATTGTCTGGGACCGCCACCATACATAAGCTCTAGTGCAGGCGGAAATGAATGATGATCGCTTACCCCATTTTCCGCCTTCCAAGCCATGATCACGTCTCCGATACTTCCGTGGACAGCTAAGCCGAGAACTGGATACTCCTTGATGCCGATAGCGGCGTAGAAGTCGACTGCCGCGACCAAGTACATTCTGGCTTGATTCAGAGCCTTGATCTCCTGATCGGCCACCTTCTTGTACTCCGCAATGAGCCGGGGAAGGAGGATGTCCGTCTCGCTAATGGATGTACGAGAGTCCGGCGCCGTCTGCTGGAACTGCGTACCACGCGTCCTCGTAGAATCCCGGTTTGCGCCATGGGTTTGGAGAGGATGCAGATATGCACGGGGGAGCGCTTCCCCAGCGTTCTTTGGGATCGCCGGCCCGTCGGACGCCTCTGGGTTGGCAATGACAAGTCTAAAATTCTTGTATGCCTTCCGGACATCGGCACCAGCAGCATCCAGAGGTAGAGCAGAAAAGAGCACAGCATCGCACGTCCCGCGAGCAGGCTCAAGCTCAGCTTGAGGCTTCACGACTCCATCGAGCGCATCAGGTTTGCCCAACAACTCATGATATTCGTGTGACAAGCGCACGCTTGCAGTGAGGGCATCCGAGCATTGGCTGATAAAGGCTCCATACTGCGCTGAGGTCTCATCCCTTTTCTGGGCGGAGGGCTTTGGAGCTTCGTATGTTACTGCCAGATCATTGAACACCATCCTGTTTCGCTTTGACCAGGTCAGGGATGCATTGAGCGAGTCGTCACAGAGCTCGGTATTGTCTGCACTCAGGATATCAACGAGAGCATTGCGCGGCATACGAAGTTCGCGCTCCAGCCTGATCGTAGCTCAGTACAAGATAGTTCATCAGTCTGGCATCACTCACAACATGTTGTATGAAGGGACTTCATTCTCTGCCCCAACATAGAAGTAAGACAGAATATCGTCCCAGTCGTGCCTTGCTTCGGCTTCGAGAGGATTCGCCGGCCCTGAATTCCTCATAAAGGTATTCCTGGAACACGCGAGTAACAAAGAAAGTCTGCTGTTAATGATCTTCGCATGTTTCTCGTCCGCGTAGACCTTGGCCCATGGTTCCTCGGAAACTTCACAATATTGAGCATAGAGCGCACGTCGGAGGTCCTCGACTGCAGGATCGACCGAAGGCATCTTATCCTGAAGCGCAGGATTGATTCAAATTGACTGTGAAGATATCATCAAGAATGTGCACTCACCAATGCCGTCCACCCCTTGACCCACCTAAAGGACGTGAGATCGTCATATGACTTGCACATCTCCTCGAACTTCTCTTGACCATTGTACAACGGCGGCTCGCTCTTTGGCTCGAAGATGTATTTCGTTTCCGGAAACGTCGAGCGATAGAGCAACCAAGTTAATATCGACGGGTCGGCGCTTGCGATGTTGCCCTCAACTTCCAATTTGGCAAATCTTCACCGACAAGAGTAAATAACAGGCCTGGTTAGACACAGAAAAGCACAGAAAAGCAACCCACGCGGAACAAGACCAAGCCTTTGACCTTGAATCGACGCTTGATGCTACGCTGCTTGCCTCGCTGACCGCCGTCGCGGAGGACGGCTTGCTTGGCACGCTTATACGATGACGTGTCAGCCAAACGGTACAGCATGGGAGTGCATGGCAAAGAAAGAACCCACGGTGACAATGTCGATGTCCTGGAATGAGCAGTGTCAACGGCGGAGCACACCAGATGCCTCAGAGCACTCACGATCGTGTTCTGGGCTTCCCGTCCACAACGAGGGACCCGTCTTTCGACGCCGTCTTCTCCTGCTTGGGTGCCATTTGGTGCTCGGTGAATGAAGACTCAGGCGTGAGGGGGTAAACCTCGTCGGAGCTCTCAGTCGTACTAATACCAAAGTCCATGCGTCAGCCGCGTTCCATCAATATCCAGGGACCACGAACCTCGAGTCGTCTGACTTATCGATGTCCTTTGCCCACTCTTCGATATCTGCCGTCCACGTTGCGTTATTGTAGTCCGAGCGCCATTCAAGCTGGCACAATCGCTGTGCGGAGATACTATCCCGGAGATCCGAAAATTGAGGGCGCAGTGCGAGAAAGAACTGGGAAAAAAGGAGTGCCGAATGCGGCTGCGAGAGATCAAAGACGCCTTGCGCAGCCGCCGCTTGAGCTGTCAGCCCCGAGACATTGCCGGCTGGCTTGATGGTGTGCACGATTGGCTATTGTTCGCTGTAAATGGGAGGCTTCCATAAACACTATGACTCACTTACCAGTCTTCCATCATCGCTTGGAGGGTCTAGCCAGCCGATGTGCACACGCACGCCCGATCCTATAGGCGACACTTCCAGGCCCACCACGGGAAGCTCGATGCCCCATACGCGCCGTTGGTAGGCGACACTCGCGACGAGCGCGACGATGTTGCTTGAGTCTGCGACACAGACGACAGGGAAATAAACATTCGGCCAGACGCGCTGCCCCGTGAGGATCTGTGTGTAAAGTGGAAGATCGAGCAATCGTTCCTCTTGCGGCACCCTGCCGGCGAGTCGATCCCGATATTGCTGTAGGTATTGAGGGTTATACAGCTGCCCGCCTGCGTTGGCGTACCATTGGAATGAGTCTCCGGAAGTGCCATCGTCACTCTGGCTGCGCTCAGTGCCTTCGTCGCTGGTGTCAGTGTCTTCGGAGGTGTCATCTGTACACTGATCCTCTTCAGTATCATCAGATGCTCCGTCATCTTCGTCATTGTCATCTTCGTCGTTGTCGCCATTATTATCGTCGCCGTCACCAGCGTGCGAGATAACTTTGGACTTGTCGTGTACATCCTGCTCCACTGCATCGTCTGTAGCCGATGACTGCGTGGCGCCCGGAGATAAAAGATCCAAGCGACTGTCTTGAACTTCTTGTAGATGAAGTGTAGAGTCGTCTGCCACGATTGAGATGAGCATCGTGGCGACGCCACGGTCGGCGTCGAAGCCTTTCGGCCAGATGAATGGTACTGAGGTGCTGTTGAATCTCGACATCAGTAAATTTAACAAGGAGAGTCATATCAACGTACTTGACGGAGGAATGTTCGTGGCATAATCGAGCTAGCGTCCGAAGGAGCAGAGACATGAACATATCGGTACGCCTATGCTCTCCGCCATCCAGAGCGAGTCGGGCGCAGTCAGCCATGGCCGCAGACGTGATCAAGACCAGATTCAAAACATCCTGCAGTGGCTCTCGATCCTGTCGTTCGTCACCTATATCGCAGTCATGAAGAGACACATTTCTGAACTGTTCCTGTGCTATGGAAGATAGAGTGGAGTGTTCGACACGAGCTAGGGAGGCGGGTAATGGTCGAGAAATCAGACGAGACAACTCGCATACATCCTGCGGCACGTTGCACGCGTCTTGGGAGAATGCGTGCAGTAATACAGACATAGAAGTTTGAGATCGTGGAAGGAAAGGTGGCGAAGGATGCAAATGGACGGGATGTCGATGTTGAAGAAGGTAAGCACTATTGACCGTTCAACGGATTGAGCCGGCACAATGGCGCCCATTGATGTTGTTAGCGGACTGTCCCGGCCCGGCGGCCGACGGTCACTCTGATAATCGTGAGCGCCGTGCAGGCACGGCAGAACCCGCTACCCCGTTCGCCACTACGTGCTACGAGCTCAGGCGTAAATGGATTGCAGAGTTGTCATTGTTTTTTCGTGTAGGTATAGATAATATGCTGTGCAAATGGAAACAGGTGTCGGTAGTCGTTAGAAAACTCCCGGAGATATAGACTTTCAGGTATGTCGATGACTTGCAGTCCGGCGCCGCCGGTTATGTAACTGACGATGCGGGCCCGTCTCGTCAAGAGCTACACCGGACAGAGTAAGGAGAGCCATCGTAGATGGCGGCACTGCCAACGGAAGGACTCATCCATCCAGGCGACAGGACAGGACGCACACAAGGGACAGAGCAAATTTATTCATTCGAATGCGGCAGGTGCAATTTAGATACATGACGACACGACCACAGACTGACTCGAAGATACCCTATTGTACATAGCGAGGCCCTGGGACGAGTCAAAATGGTGAGGTCAGCATGCCAGTCGAATGTCAATAGGATGAGGAAGGCTTACCTTTTTTTCGGAGGATTTGTGATATTCCTTCTGTTGGAAGAGTGAGGGCAGAAGTGAGATGACGAGCGGGAGCATCAGAACCGTCCGTACCTTTTTTTGGCGGTTTCTACAATGTGCCGGAACGTTGGATGGTGAGCAGGGCTGGACTTATTCAGTTCTTCGCCTTCTTCTTGCCTTTGCCTGTGGCCCGCGGTCCGACAGTGCCGCTGTCGCGTGGTTCGTCGGCGGTGTCGTTGTCCATGTTCACGTCTTCGTTGTCGGGGCGCTCCGGCTCGGGCACAGGCTGCTCGGCACCGAGCGAGAACGACGCGATGTCGCTGGTGACCTCAGCAGGGAGGGGCACGCTGTCGTTGCCCTTCTCGACACGAGACGTCGACACAGCACCCGGGCAGTCGAAGGGGGTGTTTGTGACCGGCAAGTCTGATGGTCGGAGGATCTTGAGGGACCTGACGACGGCTTGGAACGTCTGTAGGACGATGTTCAGACCGGATCGAGCTCAGCGTGAAACAATGTGGAATTTGGCGCTCACCATCGTCGGCCTGTTGAAGTTCGCCGTCGCTGGCATGCGCCACACCTTGTAGCCACAGACGGCGAGGGCGATCGCACCCTCACGGACTTTGTTGAGGTAGTGCCAGGGGCCGATCAGTGCATTGTCGACATCACGGAAGTCGAACTGAAGAACCCTTGCGTGCTCATGGCGGAAGCGAGGGCCGTGGTGGTCGGGCAGGAGGTTCGGGTCATACCTGCCATTGAGCAAGACCTCGACACCATCTGCCGCATGAGACAACTCACATGAGACACGCATTGCACAACGATGAGAAGGGCGTATGCTCACCGGGAGATGGTGTGCAGCGCTCGCATCAGCAGTGGCAGCGCCGACAGGCATGGCATGACCGGAACCACCGGGCGCATTTGATCCACCAGGCATGTTCGCCTCCGCATCGGCATCGGAACCAGGGCCGCCCTTGCGCTTGCGGCTGAGACGGACGGCAGGCGTGACGACGGGTACCTTGCCAGCCAGGCTCTTTGGGATGACCTGAACGTGCAACATTTGTTAGAAGGCACGAGCAGCTGACGATACTATATTAGAATACGCACGGTATATAGATTCTCCGTCACAAGACGGATGTTGGACAATACGACGCCTTGATGGACGGGAGCGCCCGGTGTCTCAATCACAATGAGACGCATGTGCTGTTTGCAGGTAAGCACAGTGAACTCTTGAGTCATGGCATATATCACGTACCGTGTCACCACTCTCCTTGATGCACTCCAGCTTGTCCTGACCTCCCGCGCCAATGGCCATGACGTCGAAGATGCCGACTTGCTGGTCGTGCATGAGGTTGCGGAGTTCCTCGTTCTGAGACCGAACGGGCCGCAGCACGATGTTCTGTTTGACAGGCGTGGCGTCGTCAATCTACGTGACGACTGAGTGTCAGTAGAGAGTGGACAAGGGAGCAACAAGTCACGTACCGTGATGTTGGCCGGGCAAGCACCTGCAGCGCCGACGCGGAGACCTTCCATCACAGATCCAATTTCTCCTACCACATATGCCAGGAACTCCTTCTCGATGATCTTGCCGGGTTGGTCGGGATCAGGTACGCGCTCCATAAGAACGACATGGTTGGACCAGTTATTCATACGACGGGGAACGATGTCGCGTCCGTCGAAGCAGGCCGGGTTGGCGAGGAAGCGAGTGCAGGCATGGATTTGGCGAACGAGCGCGTTATGAGCTGACTGGAGCGAAGCGGGGTCGTCCTGAGAGGCCATGGTGAGACGATGGGGAGGATGGGGGCAGAAGTCAAAGCGGCACGGTTAAATCGGAAGCATCGCGAAAGTGCGCAGACGATGTTGTTGTTTGCAACGTACGTAGAGCGGTCGCGAACAGTCTTGACTTCAACTGTGCATGGCGAGCTAGATGTCCTCATACTGTCGTGATTTGCTGTGCTCGTTCAAAAACGCAGCACTGACGACAGTTGTCTAGAAGCCCAGACGGGACATGAGACTTGCAGGAGCAGAGACAATATAAAGCTCACTGCGCTGGGGACGGCAGCACAGCAGCCGCAAGGTAGAGCGTAAGGTTGTTGTCAAAAATGTCTGATAGCGTCCGGCTGCAGACAAGACGAGAGCGAAGATGACGGACTCTCTTACCAAGTCCTTGACTTTAGCGTTCCCTGCTTTCGATTCCCATCACCATCAGCCGGTGTATTCCACACGACATTTGCACGTACGATGGCCGTTCAGGTGAGTACGAACAGTGTTATGAGTGCGTCGTGCGATGATGTGAGGCGCATGTATTAGACACGCAGCCTGCGGGCGTACTATGTCGGGCTGGGAGAAGACGTTCGAACTGTCACGGTGGCGACCTACCATCAGTCCATCCAGCGGGGCTTGTCAATGCCGATGGTGCAGCCGTGGTTCCGCGGCGCTGCCGGGACTCCTGTTCAAAGGGAGGACGTTGGCGTGTTAGCGAACGGGCGGCTCAACAGGTTCACCGTGTACTATACCTTTGACGCGGATCGCTACGTGGCATCTCCTGTTATTTTTGCCATGACCGGGCGCAATTGGTATGGCGAAATGGTCGTGTTTCGCCATGCTCAACGCGGGGAGTCCTTGGTGAATTTGCGCTATGGCGCGGAAGAAGTCCTGGTATGGGAGGCAATCGATAGGTAAGTCAAGAACCCAGATCATACGTCAATAGAGCTGATATTGAGATGAATGCTCAGCGTCAGCATGATGTGTGGTGCATAGATAAGGAGAAGATGAGGGCAGGGGATGAGAATAGGGAGTATGGCAGGGACGGTGGGAAAGTCGCTGCGGACGGCATTGTCGGGGTTGTTGTGAGGTCTACTGGCAGTAGAGCACTGTATCTGTCCACATTCTTCAGTCTTCTTCCTGATGGCGTATGTCAATTTAGATTCGTACCTTCAGATCGCGTTGGAAAGGATGCCCGCCGATGACGACCAAAGTCGGCTCAGCATGGAGTGGGTCGACCGTTCCGACATCAATCGGAAGATCTTCGTCCATAGAGTTGATGGAGGTCGACGGCAACACATTATCAACTGTATCGGTGACATCGATTATGATGGTTTTCGCATGTTCAGCGATGCTGGATGGACAGATGCGGACACGCGGCCTTTCGTGGATGCCGAGGCAACCGCATTTGTCTGCATGGCACGCCACCATCATCGTATGTTGCAGCTGCACTGGACAGAATGGTCATGGTCTTGCGGGCGCAATGCAGCATGCGTCGCATGGGGAGCATGTCGCATCAACTGTGGTCGACGATCGAGGTCGTGTGCGCATCACACGACGCTTGTTTTCATTGCTGGTGAGTGTACCTTCGCTGGTGCATAAACATAGAATTAACTCACCGCTCACTGCCGGCGCATCTGTCCAGGGTCGTAATAATCGCATGCAAATGAACGGGAGTCACGCTGCAACAGAGGAAAGTCGGGAGATCGTGAGGTCATGACACATAGACAACCTGCTCACAACTGATGAATTCCGGCTGGAATCTTGACCAGATCACCCAGAACATCGAATGCCGTACGCGGTCGTCTGCATCTGCAGTGCAGGATCTGCCAATAGCTGACGCGCGACGGCTTCGTCCTGTTGTTGTTCGAGCGGACAGAAGACAACGGAGCGACGTGGTATTCGCTCGTCGGCGCCGATTGCGAGACAACATTGCCCGGCGCGCTGGTCGAGATGTGTCGGCACTGTTGATGCATCATAGGGACAACTATGGCCATCATTTCGAGTTGGATGTTGGTTCAATACGGCTAGTGGTTGGCGCAGGGTACCGTTGGAATGATGGACGACAGGATGGGTTGCAAGACGAGGGCTGAGTCGTTGATGCGTCTGCTTAACGGCTGCATGTCGTATGTACTTGCAACACAGGGATGGAAGACCGCAGGACGACAGTGTAGGCAGTGAAGCCTACGAGGTCAGAGCGCACGACGCGTGGAGCTCGTTCCTCGCAGGCCGAGCGAAAAGGGATGGAGAAATGGAACGTGCTGATTACGCACAGCACAAAGGCGTAAACAAACAGTGCATCGTCCATAACAGAGCCGGTGCGTAGGATATACGTGGACAGGGAGTGTGGACTTGGGAGTCAACGAAGAAGTCACTGACACGTGCCGTGTGACAAGCGCGCGTGTCGTGGCACTGGCAGGCATCTCGTCAGTATCTCACATACATGCCGACACGCATTGCTCTACTGCAACAACGGTCATCCATAGTCAGGCGCGTTTAGCGCATCACAGAAATGTTTTCGAGCGATGCCAAGAGGTAGGCACTCTGCTCGTTGTGAACATCCTTCTATTTGTTCACTCGAATTATCAGGCTGGCACCGCACTAGCTACTTGCAAAGTCACAGTCCGCGTTGAATCTGGAAGCTCGATAATGACTGGATGCGTGAAGATCAACACTTTTGTCGTGGCGGGCCTTCCCAAGGCAACCTTTTACCACTACGATGGTATGTGGTCGCTGCCTGATCAAGATGAGGCCGGACCTGTGCAGGTGTGTGTATCGCGGGCATTACATACGACCGCGCGGCTGATGTGTTGTTGTTGGACAGGACATGGAGCGGCTGCAGCTGAGGGGCGACTTTGCGGGTCGGACACGGTGCTCGTTCAGCGCACAAAGGGCGTGGTGCTCACGGGTGTGATGTACAAGAAGACGACGCTCAAGGAATGGGTCGAGGAGCGCCGCGAGCTGGAGCGGTGCGTTTTTCCCTTCCGTGCTGCTTTCGCGTGTGCTGATTTCGCTGGTGCACGTCGCGATAATCAAGAACATAAAGTATTCATTGCTACTGTAGCAAATGCGGTCAGTATGAGCAGCTATCTACAACAGCATCTATGCATTCCCACACGAAGCCTGATATGCCTGCTTAACCTAGAAATGCATCAGTCCGCACGCTGCGCATGGCACATGCAGCAGACGCACCTGCTCTGCAAACGTCGCATGTAGAACCATGCACACGCCTGTGAGCGCCAGGCTGCGTGCGATGCGTACCATCGTGGCGCGCAGAGCCGGGTGTTTAGTTCGAGCCATTTGGCTCGGTGGGGATGACTGCGTGCCCGTCAGTCTGGTGCGCGCAGTAGGAAAGGACGGGGCACACGTTCTGTCGTCGGCTTAGCAAGGGCGCTGTTGTGGTGCAGGTCACGATATTGGTTGCCTGGGGTGATGATGGCTTTGCACCTGGTAGACAATGCTGTGGTTCTGCAGAGCTGGTAAGTCGTGACCATCTTGGAGAGGGTGTGGGATCAACTGACTGCAGGCAGTTGACGACATGATTTGGGAGGCAGCGTGATGCGCGCCGTGACGTGCGTCGGCTTGTGGTTGTCCGCCCTCAGCACTGCGGTGTCGGGGTCGCGTGCTGGGACGAGGCGAGCGTCTGGCTCGTGACGTTAGCGACTACTGGGCACGGGGTGCCACGCGCGCGAGCAGGCGCAAAGCTGCGGCCGGTGAGGATGGGCACGATGATGTTATTCGTGCTTGTTGTTATGTGTGCTACGAAATTGGGCTGATCGGCAGCGGGGGCACTGCTGTGCGATGCGGTTTCAATCGATGGGAAAGTAGATGAAGCTAGAACAATCGGAGTAAGCAATCAGCAAGCATGAAGGAACGAAAATGAGTTACAGCTGCTCTGATGTTGCGGTCGCCAGTTGTCGAGCGGCGAGCTGGACAAGTTGCTGAAGAAGGTCTCTGGGTTGGTGTCTGGCTCAGTGACGGTTGTCGAGATGAGTGCCTGCAGTGCCTTCTGCACCCTGTAGACCTCGGTGTAGAATGGGCTATATGCAGAGTATGGATTGTGCAGCATATGTCACATTGTATGTCCGGGATGACTACAGACCGTTGGGTTGGGTCAATATAGACCAAGGACATCTGTAAGGGTAGCCTTACCATGTGCTGCCCACTTTTTGCTAGAAATGGCATGCTAGGCAGCTGTGCATTTTACAACTTTATGCCATCAAGGGCAGAGGTGAGTGTTGCAGTCGAGGAAGGACAGCACTGTTGCTGACCTTTTGGCTTTCACCCATGGTTTTTCAGTGCAACATGCATGCTCTCAATTCCCTAGACCCACATGATGCACCTGCTGCAGCTTCAGGAGTGTTTGAGGCTGAAACGAGGCCATTTTATGTACGTGAAGTGAGCACTAGATGTATAGACAGTAATGAATAATCACTGACATGTAGAATGATGCTTGGATCTACAAATGCGCTTTCGCAGTGGAGAGACATCATTGCAGCTGTCACTTGACTGCTTTCTTTTAGCCAATTGTCTAGTAGATGTTGAAGGAGATGTCGTGGCAGTACAGGATGAAGGCACCGCTTGTTTTGCACAAATGCGATGTTGCGGTGTGCTTGTGAGACTGAGACTAGTAGTGGCTGAATTGGAATGCAGACCAGATGATCTCTTGCCATTTGCATCAAAGACAACATGGTTGATCTGTAGCAAGCCAGAGGAACGAGCAAGGTCATCCATGTGTTTCAAGGATGTATACCTGTCATCAGCAGATTGGTCGTTTGGCATGACAAAATGTTCACAAGCACCAATAAGTGGATGGAAAGTTGATAATTGTTGCTTTGCATGAAATACCTCACTATCTGTACCAACATGAATTATTGTTTGTAATCGAAGGACTTCCAGATGAGCCATCTCTTGACGGCGGTCCTGTGATGGGTGGCAACGTATCTTTGACTTGGAAAATGGAGCAAGAATGAGCAATCCATCTAGAGTCTTGACACGTGATATCATGACATATGGAGTCTCTGTGCCTTTGCCCCGATTGATATCAACAATGACACGTTCATGGGTCTGACCTTGTGCTTTGTGTGCAGTAAGAGCATATGCAGGTTGGATAGGCACTTGGGTGCGTTTCACAACACATTTTTTATTGGAGAATTTATTTGTAAAATGGAGTGTAGTGGTATCAGCAAGGGCAACAGCATGTTTGTTAGGCAAGTCAGGAAGTGGGTCATCTCCCATGTCTGCAACATGTACCACACAAGACAACAGATGCCGCCGTCCATTAAAATCAGTTCTGTATCGTATTTTTTTCAGTGTACCCATGCTTCCATTGACAATAGCACCAGGGACATCAAAGTTTTGACAAATCATGACACGCATTCCCAATGCCAAAGGAATCCTGCCAAGTCATGACTTTGTTTGTCCTGAGTCAAATTGTTCAAGACAGGATTGCAGTTGAGGGTCTGAGATTAGTTTGTTATCATGAGTATCATAAGCATGGTACCAATGGACCTGTTGATGTGTACGCCTTGCATAAGCAAGGGTTGCCTGCTCATTTAGTTTATCTTTCAATGCATTGTCATAGACAATGATAGGTGCTGCTTGCATCAGGAAACTCTTCACTTTGCTGGCTTTACTGGGTTTGGTCTGATGTCACCCAGAAAGGGTCTGACTTACTGATGTGTCTGATTTTTTTTTGGCGTCTGAATTTTTTTTTTCCTCAGACAAAAATCAGGCATCTCAGACAAAAGTCAGACCCAACTCAGGTACTATGTAAATTTCAGACAAAAGTCAGACCCAACTCAGGTACTATGTAAATTTCAGACAAAAGTCAGACCCAACTCAGGTACTATGTAGATTTCAGACAAAAGTCAGAACCAGCTTAGGTACTATGTAGATTTCAGACAAACATCAGACACAGGCCAGGAACTGTTCATATTTCAGATAAAAGGCAGATACAAGTCAGGCATTGTTCTGATTTGAGACTTATTTTGCAGACATTTACCAAGACAAATCAAAATGCAATTCAGCAAGGCTTCAGTCAGATATCCAGATCATTCCTAGATCACAGAACATTTCTCAGACCATCATCAAACATACTGTTCATATCAGAGAAATATCAGTAATGATGAATAGATTGAGACAAAATTCAGCCAAACTCATATTCATATAAACTATGCAAGAACAACCTACTAGAGAAAAGTTAGATGTCAGAAAACTGTTAGTATAGAAGCAGATATAATTTTACATCCATGATTGATAATAGCACATAGTACAAATCAAGTTCAGCATTGCTGTTGTTCTCAATTGGCTTATCATGAATGTTACTTACTTCAAGCTGACTTATTACCTGGCAGATATCTTCAAATAAAACAGTATTCACTACAGGAAAATAATACTAATTCAACTCATATTCAAGTACAGCTTCATATACACTACTTGCACTAATATTCAATATCTAGCAGTCAATGGACTTTTTAAAAGGCAATCTCATAGGCATGATGATCTGAGTACTTGTTTACATAGTAAGCAACAAATGCATCAAGTGAATATATATCCTTGAAATCAGCTGGAAGATGTTCATTGCCATATACTCCAATTAAATGAGCACCTCGAAGAATTGTGTCCAAGTGAATTACTGAACAGACATTGTCTCCATCTTCATTTAACTCTCGTTCAACAATCCACATTCCAGTATCTGCATCAGGTCCATCTCCTATTGGTGTAAACCATTTACAAGTGCACATGGCCAGATTTTATTTTTAGTTTTGGCAAGCTTAAATGAAAAGAAGAGCTGGACTTGTCCCACATATAAGCCTTTCATTCCAGGCAAATTTGGGTTACTCTCAACAAAGACACAATCACGACGAGGTGCTTGATTACGCCATAAGTCTACTGATCGTATATAATGCTGGTGAAACCCTGTTCTCCCTGATAGATCACTAGGTGCATAGTATGTAGCAATAGCAGATGTAAAGACTTCAATCTTCCGTGGTGGCCTTGGACATTCAGATATATCAACATCAGATGAATTTGTTTCAGCAGTTGCATAAAGCTGATCATATAGAAATCGTTGAATCAAATCAGAAAAATCAGGCTGGTCTATAAACACAGCAAGATCATGGAGTTTTTTGGGATATCCTTTTGGCTTATTCTTGCCAAGTACAACATTTGCCATTATATTTGAGCCTTCTACACCACCATCTTTGAAAACAAAAACATCATCGTCATCACTCTCACTGGAACTATCTGAAACTGGATATATATGGGTTTCAGGTTGAACTTCTTCCATTTCATCTAAGCCTATTGGTTTATTCAGCATTCCACGATTTACAAAATCATCATAACATGCAGCAAGTTTGTCAAGCCTTTGGTTTGTCATTAACATCTGTTTTAATGCTTCAAATCGGCTTGAACGGCGCCATGGTTCTTTTACAGCTTTAATATGTTTGGATTCTGTAATGGAAGTACATAAACCATTTGGGACTGCAAATTCTCTAATCCAGGTTTGATAATGTTTTAAAGAATGCTGCCTAGGTAAGGATATTCCATCAGGACATACATTGGTCTTTACAAATATGTCACGTTCTGTCCAATATATGTCCAAGGCAGCTTCCATAGCATCCAGATCATCACTGTTAATTGTTGATTTGCGTGCAATATAGCAGAAGTCCAAAAAAGCATGAATACATCTGACCATCTGTTGAGGAACAAGTCCATCAATGGCAGGCAAATATACTTTCATCAATGCTTTGGAATCATCACCAGTCCATTGGTTAAAGCGACGTCCATCAGGAAAGCGACGAAGCTCTGGAAAAGAAGGAACAGCTGCAAGCCGACGATCAATTTCTGCAAGAATTTCTGATCCTTTTGCTTTTCCATAATTCAAGATGAGATATTCCTCAACCCAAGTTACAAGATGGTCATGAAATGTGCCCTTGATAATCTGATGCAAAAGATCTGGTGCCATAAGCTCATAAATATCTGCACGAGGAAAATACCCTGTGAAAGGCTTAGAGAAAATCAGAATCCAATGGCAAATTGATAGTCAATATAATACTTACCATTATGTCTGGCACTATGCCATATTGTGACCATAATTCTTTTTTTGTTTTAGACCTCATCAATTGACCAGTATCTTTATGGCTTCTTAGACCACCACCAGGATCATCATCCAATTGTTTTGGTTTATTTTTACATGTAAAACACCATCCTTGAACAATGCAAGAAAGAGCAACTTGCTCAGGATAATCTGCAATGTAAGGACCTAGTCCATAGATAGCACGACGCAAGTGTCCATCAGGACATCGTACAACTTCTGGTATAGTCATACCTGGACGTAGAGGCTCTAAGATGGTCTTCAAAGACTGATGCAAAAGGTGTCGTTTGAATCTACGAAATGCAACTGTATTTTTGGATTTGAGATCTGCCTTTGGAATGGCAAGAAAGCCCATGACTGTTAAGGCATCACGATGAGCACGTCGGACATTATTGTGCACATTGCCTATGGAAGCATAAAGAGGATGATATTCATTGTTGCCTGTGCCCACTGAAACTATAGTCTTGTCACTGCCCATAACCATAGGCACAAACATAGCACCATGAGTGTTTGGATCTTCAGCAATTTTATCAGCCTGATTCCATGCCCAATTTCCTGACATAAAATCAGTCCCTGTCTCTTTCCATTTTTAAACTGGGCGTTTTGGAGCATAATCAATTTCCCCTTGAAGTCTGGGTTTGCAAGTTGATTTTGTATTACAGTGTGTGGATTACAGGTACCAAATATGAATAGACTTCATTCATCCACTTTGGCACCTTTTTCTTGGGGCCTTTTCCCATTATAATTCACAGTAAAAATGCAGCCAAGGGGCATCTCCAATTCAATAGAATCAATAACATTGTGCAAGTCATGCATATTTGCAAAGGGTGGAGCACCATCATTATCTGCAGCCCAGAGGTCCATAAGATCATCATGATTGTCCTCTGATATCTGCACCTTCCGAAATAGTAAATCGGCAGCCTGAAATTCAATTCGATCTCGAAATGGAGACCAATCATTTTTTGGCTTTGGTTCTGGGAGATCAGAGGGTGCTGCTCCAACAGGAAGATCATCTCCAAATTTTATCACAAGGAGTGCCATTAATGAGAGGATGCACATCAATATGAGTGCCAAGAACATTGGTAGTATCATGCTCCAGAGTCAGATGATCCAGAAAAGCTCTCATCTTCCAAGACTGAGTCTGAGTCAAATGGTGATGGAAAGTCATCATCAGATGGTCATGGGAAGAGGTGGATGAATTGCAGCCATATGTCGAGAAAGTCCCAGGATGTAATAAACCCACGCCGACAAGTTCCTGAGTTTGGCATGGGCAAGCATAAGATCGCACACGATGCTGTTTGCGAGAACGAGCCATTTTAACGATCAAAGTGATCAAGTACACAATTGTCAAGAATTAACACTAGTTGTGCAGGTCCACACAATGCAGTAGTCAATGATAGCAGCACAAAGTTGAAGCAAATGCAACAATAGCAGCAGCACAAGTCAAACTAATGTCACAATTATCAAATAATGGCGCAAGTCAAGCGGCGTGACAATTAGAACAGCACAAGTCGAAGCGACGCGACAATGAATTATAGCAGCACAAGTCGAAGCGACGCGACAATGAACAAATCAGTCGAAGCGACGCGACAATTAGAATAGCACAAGTCGAAGCGACGTGACAATCAATTATAGCAGCACAAGTCGAAGCGACGCGACAATGAACAAATCAGTCGAAGCGACGCGACAATTAGAATAGCACAAGTCGAAGCGACGCGACAATTAATAGATAAGTCAAAGTGTTGCGACAATTGATGATAACAGCCCAAGTTGAAGCACAGTTATTAACAGCAAAGTCAAACAGATTCCTGTTATGACTATGGCTGAAGACTGTTGAAGTAATGGTCCTCAGGAATGGAGAGCACAGATAACCACAGAGCAAAGCGGGGCCTGATATCTCGGCAAAGGATCCAGGTCCAGAGACCTCGGCAAGACGTTGCAACCGGCAAACGCGGCGCTCCGATGGTGCCACAAGTCGTCTGGTTTCGTCGCTTTTGTCCTATTACCCTTCCCTGTTAGCTATACGCGATCAAGCACATCGCGAAGGTAGTGTCACTCACCAAATGTCTCGGTCTGACGACGACGAAGGCTCACCACAGCCACCTCGCAAGAAACGCCGCTCCGAAGTCGAGATCCTCGCTGAGGAGGCGGCAGCACACACTGGGCCTGACCTCGCGCGCGTACGGCGTAGCACCAGCCGGTGGCACGAGGGGCGCGTAGCGTTCGCAGTGCGGACCGCGGACGTTGCACACCCAAAGAGAAGCCAACGGGTCGTGGTCGAGGTGGCACGCAGCGTGGGATCGGGCAGAGCAAGGGGAAAGTGGACAGGGCGGACATGACGTGGCAGTGGAGGGAGAGGAGCCGGAGATCATTGATACCATCGAAGGTCAGTATTTATTTGTGACATTAAATTCTCCCACTCACCGTTGAGATCACAGGCAAGGCGCCGCTTCAGGGCTTTCACGGTGGTGTCCAACCTGACGAGCGCGTCGAAAACGTGTCCGGGCCACCAAAAATAGGCGCAGATGACGGGAGTGCCACGGAGACCGACGATAGCGAGGCCGTATTGCCGTCGAAACCACCCCCGGTTCGAGAGGAGGAAGAGGAGAGTAGTCAGGAGGGAGACGTGGACACGCGCAAGGCGATGCGGGCGGCTGCGCTCGAGAAGACGAAGGCAAGGGCTAGGGAGGCGAGAGTGGGTCTGCAGCACCTGGAGGACACGATCGGACAAGGTTGGATGGCAAACATTGTTGGTTGTGAGTATTGTGACCTTCCATATCTTCTGAACACTCACCTAGTAATCTTCACGACCAGACTCCAGCGGCGATGACGATGCTCCGAACGCAGATGAGATGGCTGCGGAGGACGCAGCGCGTGATCGCGACTTCGAGGAATCAGAGGGAGACGACTCGATGGCCGATCCGGACTTCGATCCGGCGACACAACTTGAAGACGAGACCGACGATGAGGATGGGGTGAGACGGAGGAAGGAGATGAAGCGGTTGGACGAGATGAGGTCGAAGTTGAAGGGAAAGGGCAAGCAGCGTGCAGATGACGAGGCGATAAGGCGCTTTGATGGACGATCTGGGTAAGTTCATCAGTACTCTTGGCGCCTATCGTGCTAACGCACCGCTCGACCACCCCGCTCGACACCGCCCAACTTCCAACGATGCTGCATGCCGCCCCACGAACCTCACCTTCAGACTCGGCCTGAAAGCGGGCATTTCAGCGGATTGGCGACGCCCAACGGCGTCAACGGTGCCTCCGCGTCAAGGCGCTGCCTCAGCGAGCCGTCCACGCAACATCAGCAAGCCGTCGCGAGCTTTCGAGTCGGACGACGAGACGAATGTGCAATGGGATGAATTCGGCGGTGAGACGGTCACTCAGGTATGTGCTATCTACATTTCATTCTCTAATAGTACATACTAATATGTTTGCAGCTCTATTCTACAGCTGTGGTAATCCACGATGAACCGGCCGTGAAGTCGCGCCCTCAGATCCGCGCTGCCAACGGCCAAGGTACCCTCGACAACGCAACAGCTACGCGGAGTGAAAGTATCCCTACACCTGCAAGTAGGCGAACGGGCTCTCAAATCCCCGCTTCCTTGCCTCGTGTCGCGCCCCAGCCCTCCGCGCCAGCCACGTCGCGCGGCCCTACTCCCCAGCGGCCCGACTCCCAGACACATGCGCGCGCAGCAAGCACTGGGCGCCGCGTGCTCCGCCAACATGACGTCTTTGCGGATGATCGCAGATCCGCAGACGACGTGGCGGACTGCCGCGGATCCGCAGACGACGCGGTGGACTACGACGGGGTGCAAGACGACGCGGACTACGAGGGTTCCCAACACGATTACGACGAAGCGGGCGGACAAGTCCCCGCAGTTCA
>QUOP01000069.1:0-56452 GCA_003675405.1 Hericium coralloides
ACGTGGTGGAAGGCAAGTAGACACTGATGCGAGCGAATGCTGGTGGGAGAAAGGTACGACTTTCACTGTTATCTGTACAAATGCAATAAACTTGACATCAAGCCCAATAGCGGCATTCTTTGCCCGGCACCGGACGCAACTGCGGCATCGGACACCGGAAGCCCTGTAGACTGGCTGGGTGCGTCCTGGTGTCCCGACGCAGACCGGACCCACCAGGGACCCGCCCCCTTCTGACGCTACCATATGCTCTCGATACACAATTGGTTTCTGACATTGATATGCCTGCTGCTGGCATGTATCCCTTGCGGCTTGCTCACATGTTCCATTACACTGACCATTTGCTTCTTCAGATGGACCAGATGAAGACAGCGAGGACAGCGAGAAGGGCCTTCTGCCTGGTGCAAAGATTGGCCCTCCTCGGTCTCGTATTCCCCGCCAGAATCGTGCGGACCAGCGGACCAGGTTCTATCAGGGCCCGGGTCCTACGTCACGATGGACCGGACGTCGAATGTGGCTCGGTCCATCAAATGCAGCATTGGCATCTGCAGCAGAGCAAGGTCCTTGCCGGCGTTCTTCCACGTGTCCTACGGCCTCACGAGTCCCTCAGGAAGCCAGCCCCGCCACCCCGGTTTCCCCTGTACCGTCGACCGCGCAACGCCAAGACACAAACATGGGACAACTCAGATGAAAGGAGATACCTTTTGTATGTTGGTCCTGTTGTCTGAGCCTACTGCGGCGCTACGCATTTCTGGATAGCCATCTCCATGCACAGGCTGCGTACACCACCATGACCGGTGTGCCACCCAGAGAGGTCATCCCAATATCTGTATTGGCTGTGACCGCTTCCCGGGAACACTGCAGCCACAACACACCTGAAAACCGAGACTCCGGAATGGGGGGATTCGTCAGAGGAAGCATCGGAAAGCTAACCGACATCACCGCAAGCAACCGATCCCAGCTCGTCCAATATTGCTGGCCCCTCTCGCCCTACTATGCATGTTCGGAAAGAGCTTTTGTTGGTATGTCTGTATGTTTCATCCCCCTTCTGTTCTAACACTATTTGTTAGAGATTGTCGAGGCCCACATTTGAGCATGGTACGGCTGTCCAGGGACCATCCGACGCTGGTCACAATGCACTGGGTAAGCAGATGTCCAAGGCGACTCAGGCTTCAGCCTAGCCGAGCCGAATCCAGGTGACAGCTTTCGGAGCAGGCGCATGTTGAATGACAGCAGAACATAGTGGAAGTAGATACTGTGAAACTGGCACAAAACTCCCGCGATATGTAGCGTTTCATATGCAATCTAACATGCCGACAGGCACATGATGTTTGATCCGGCTGTTCACTTTAGTACATTATATTTGTAGTATGATTCTTCTCTTGTGAGATGCAAATGAGCCTAGTGCATTTCCAGGTTTGATGTGAGGCATGAAAGAGGCATGGATATTCACGAACTACTAGTGTGCTAATGCTTGTGCAAATGCACTCTCTGCCTGATTGGCCATGCTAATCCAGAGGGCCATCTGTCCGGATGCATAGCTCTGATGTCCTGGATCTGAGTTGTTCTCCCTCCATTTCCCCCACCGCTCTGCCCTCTTGGTAAAATAATTGATAGTCCGAGCCATCTCCCTAGGAAGGGCATCCCGCTCCGCACGCCATTGTTTCATCTGGGCCCGAGAGCGGAGCCAGTGGACGCGATAAACTAAAAGCTCTCATCAGGTTCAAAGTATCCTGTTGAATGTGGAGACCGGACCCACATTCCATCATCCATTTACTGTCATTCTCGCCTTTCCGTCCCAGTCTCCAAAACCATGACAAAGGTTCGTTCCGGGAACCCCGCATGCTAGAGTCAATAACAAAGGTCTGTGCCCGTAAGTCCGACCGTTGCAGAAACTTGTAGGTCTTCAGGGTATCCGATCCGGCAAGTCCGAGGTTGTTCAGAGCACACCGAGCCCGGTTATACACCCTGCACTGTTGCTGGACAACCTTGTCCGTGGTCTCTATGTCTGCCCAAGCCCTTGTCCGCTTCCGTTGGGATCCGCGTGCTGCCCTGACCTTGGTCCGGAACTGGAACGCCTTCTCACTTAGGGCTATACGGAGCTGGCTGAGTGCATCGTTCATTTGCCCGATCCGAAGGTGGATTTCCTGTTTCAACACGCCCTCCAGTCCGTGAGTAGTGGCCATTGCCTTCCCCACAGTAGACGGCAATGGAAGGGCCATGCGCTCTGGTGGAATTGCAGCACCATCCTCAATGGGAGGCTCTGCATATTCATTGCGGACCTCTTCCCATAGCTCATCGTATTCGGCGCCTTCCTCGATGACCTGTCCAGCCCTGAATCCGGGGATCCAATCCTCGCCTTCGGACATGTATGGTATGCTCCGCCGTTCAACTGGTCGATTTGGGTTTGTAACCTGCGTCGTCGTTCTGCGATCGTGTTCTGTTGGTTTAATGTAGCATTTTTCCTGACACTGCGGACATATGCTGCTAGCTGTAGCCTGGCAAGAACACCGGCTTTGTCAGAGGACAAGAATGGGAGATCCAAAAACCTACTGAGCTTCTTCGATCTTCAGGCCAGAGTGAATCCATGCAGCACATCCACGAAGCCGGTCGGATTCGACTTCGGTCACCAGCCGGTTCTCGATCTCTGCTTTTCCAGGGACTGTGAACCACATTATCAATTGTTCTCTAGGATGAGGTTAGGCCATGAGGGAACATACGTCCATCGATCCGCAGATCATATACATCCATTGCCTTTATATTCTGCAAGCGGCTCTTCTGTGCATTCTCTTCTACCTTCTTCCATGCATCATGGACGTCATCAGGGACTGTCCGATCAAAGTCCATGAACGCTGTCTCTGCAATCTCGAGACCTGTTGCAGATTTCTTCCACTTGTTGCACAGAGACTTCACTGCTCCGAACTGTCAGTACTGGTCACTGAGCTCATATGAAGGATCAGAATATGCATACCGCTGTGTACGAGCTTTTCCAATTCGAGTCGTTCATGTGATCATCGAGGATCTCTCGCCTGTGAGAGATTGACATCCCTCTTGTACTCCGGGAGATCTCGTTTAAAGGGGCCCACAACGTCTCCAGTATCTCTCCATCCACCTGACGAGCCCCCGGAATGAATGTTGGTGAAAACCGAGCTAGACATTCCTGTCAGTGGCCATGATGTGAAACAGACCGATCCCGGATATAATCTCCATATTCTCCGGGAGTGCTAAAAACCGGTTCCGGTCTACACGTGCATGGAAATTGATGGACCACTGGCAAGCAATGTCATACAAGAGTCTGGCCATAGTCAGACCTTGTGACTTGTACCCAAGCCCTTCGCAAACAGAGTAGTCCATATTGACTTGCCTGCAGCAGTGATCAGCCTCGTGCTGTTTTTTTGGGCCAACAGAGGTATACACATACCGTTCACCCTTTTGAAAGTCAACGGTCGTGTGTGGTATGAATGCACCATGCATGCAGGCAGCGGATCCCACACCAGACGAATATAAGTTATTTTTCCGGGCATTCGCTTGATTCACTGCCCGATGGTCATTACAAGTAGACCGCTGTCATGGGCCAGATCATTACGGACCACATATCGCAAGACAATAGTCAGGAGACGCACCTCTTGCCGGACCTCCGGATTGCTACGGAGGTGTTTATAATATCTCTTGGTTTCGACCATGAATCCTGTACCATCACTCAGACTAAAATCATTGTCCGGCCTTCTCATCTTCTCCAGCTGGGCAGTAAAGTTACCGTCCTGCATTTGGATACAAGCATCTAGGTCTCTGAAAACAGGCACTTAACATTGAGAGGTGGTTGAAAAAAAAAATCAACTCACAGTCTGTCTGGAGGCAGCATGTTTTCTCCTGGCTGAGGACACGTGGGGCAGAATAATGCCAAATCCCCATTGCCTGGCTTCTCCGCACGATGACCAAAGCCATGCCATCGCATATGCTGCAGGTGCCTCCACACCCGCAGGGACCGCATAAGTTCACGATAATGATCCTGTCATAATGTATTAGTGTAAGTCAATCTAGCGCAACGGGAAGATAATACGCAACGGGAACCGTGTCCGGGAAGGCTGGGTTTGTGAGTCGACGGAGCTTTCCAAAGAACTGGAAAAATGATGTTTTGCATTCCAAATTGTCCAGATGACAGTCTTCCAACACCTAGAATGTGAATGCAGTCTGAGGGCGATGGAATGATGCTGGAAACAGATTGGTCCGAAGAAGTTGACGATGCAGTGGCTCATCCATATGACAATAGCAGCAAACCACTCCTAGTTTGTGCACTCCGGACTGGTCCACAATGGTAAGGATGTGATCCGGGGTATCATTGCTGGCATGAAACGTCTGGGCTTGGGCATGAAATTCAGCCTCTGCTGACCCGTCTTCGTCATTGACATGCTCCCAGTCAGTATCTCCATCGTCCTCATGAATATTAGCATCATCATCAAGGAGGCTCGCAGCTAGTGTAGATGGCCGGTCCTTCTGAAAGACCCCTGCCCGTATGGCCTCCTGTTCCGTCCGTGCCCTGTAAGCCGTAGCGCGGTCAAACTCGTCAAAACAGATGGTGGGCACCGGACTTGGCGTCCTCGAGTTTTCCCTCTTGCCATGGGCACGATTTGATTGTGATTGGCCACCTTCATGTGAGCAGGTGATCATCCTTGGAGCTGGTGACAATGATACCGGAGGCGATGGAGATGGAGATGGTTGTCGGATGTGACGAGGTCGTGTGGTGAGGCGGCCACGCATCATGTTAGAGGCAGTTGGTAGCGACTCTGCCTCAGACTCGGAATGATCCTCCGAATCTACCAGATCTACCGGAGATGGGCCCCTCACATCTGAAATGTCTGAACGATTGGTAGGGGCACTCGCAATGCGATGATTGGGGGGTAACAGCGTGGGTGTAATGGGATGATCAATGCTGGACCCATCTTTATCCTGTCTTTGCAATGTGGTAACGTAAATGGTTCCTTCGGTCCTAGTCCGATGGATTCCACTGCTATGGTCAGTCACTGAGATGGACCGCGTATGGGACCTATTGGTTCTGCTCGTGGTAGTGGATTCGGTAGGAGATGGTGGACAGCTTGTAGCGGCATGTGACACTACCTCTGAAAGACCAACGTCCGAGTACCCATCGTCGGAACCGGACTGAAGGTCTTCTGCAATAGGAGGTGATGTGCCCCGGGAGGATGGACTCGGTGGGGAACGGAATGTTGTGAATGAGTGGCTTGGATGTGAATATTGAGGGTTGGATGGTCTGGAGATCGTTGCTTCAGATCCTGCACTATCTGAGTCATGGCCACCGCTAGCAATAGATGGACAGCGTGATCCAGCATGGCCAAGGTATATCAGAACGCCCAGTTCACTAAGCCAGGCAGGCTCATAATGTGTACCGGTCCATTTCTGAACACGGTGGAATGGCAAATGGCTGTGACGCTTTTGACAACAGTCTGCGCAGAATTGTGGACTGGAGAAGCAGTCCTTGCATCGCCAGTCCGGCTTCCGTGTACACTGAGCTGCACTGCATACGTCCGCTCGGGCTTCGCCCTGCAGAATCGTGTGAATATAGTCCTCTTCGCTTTCTGTCCATTCCGTGAGCCATGTCCGGTCGGTCTACATGCATAACGTCCATCAGATGCCACAAAATGTCGAACCGAAAGACATACCCGAGGTTTGCGTGGTTTAAGAGATTGGGCATGAAACAGCTCCCAGTCGTCCACAGTCATGACAGGAGGTTGTGGAGAGATGCACACATCTGTGTCTGCTTGAGCTCTGGGCCGTTGGCGCAAATTCCTTGTTGAACCAGCATTTCCCTCTGCCGGCGGAGGCTTCCGGTTCATGGGCAAGTCCGCTAAAGTCCTTTCGGCCTCCTTACCAGGGTTCTTAGGCTGGATCGCTGGCTGACTGACTTTTCGAGTTCCACGCCCAGTCTGATGTTCATCTTGCACAACAATCTTCAGGGAGCGGGCTTTCTGTATTCTGGGTGGCATCTATGAACGAAACAGTATTGAGGATACACAAAAGGGAGATGGAAATGCAGGGACTGGAAAAAACGGTACTTGAAGGACCTGCAACAGAAAAGCGGCAGGAAATGAGGATTTTGGAAAAGGAGGAGAATATGACAATAGAGATGAGGTCGATCAGAACTGTAACAATTACGATGTAAAATCAGTCGATGATGAGTCGTCCGTTACGTCAGAAACCGAGGGGATAGGGAAGCGTCCATCATGACACCAGTCCGGTACCCGGATCACCATACGCTCGTGCACTGCATCTCGCATCCAAAATGCATAACACACGCGGTCCGGTTCACATTCCGGGACTGCATGAATCACAATCTTGGAGCAGACTGTAGCTATCGTTCCGGATCGGTAAGCAAACCTCAAGTTAAGATTCTGGAGGTGCAGCTCTGCAGAAGGGTATGATCCAACAGTGGCGAGGAGATCTGGCCATTCTGCCCGGCCTCCGACATCGCGATGTGGCATTGTTCATCAGGAAAAACCGGAGTTTTTCTAAATGAGGTAATGTTCCTATGGAAGCTCTGATGTGCCTATAGAAGCACTGATGGTAACTACCGGAGTTTTCCGGCTGATCCTGTAGCCTGGCTTGTCCTACTGTAGTCTCCTGTAGTCCTCTGTAGCCCTCTGTAGTTTCACTGCCTTTGTAATTCATTATAATGCTCAAAAGTCTTTTAAAAATAATCTAAGGCTTGTATTTCATCATATAATCAGACTGGTTTGATTCAATATGTGTTCAACACTAGTGACATGTCACATGCATGCACGTCGCACACATTTGCCTCTAAGACATCCAAGTCCTGCTCTCACTATGTGTCTACAGTCTTTTCTGCTGTCCTAAGGCAAGCAGAGCATAGCTCACAACAAATGTGAGTATATTTAAACATTCTTGACTAATATTTTGTTTATAGTAATACATTTGTATTGTCAACTTCAAGTTTTGAAAGGTACGTATCACTAACACTTTGACATCCTAGATTTCGATGTTGTGCACCAGGCGCTGCACCAATCTGCATGTATGTACATGCGTTCGAAAGCTACTGATCACCGCTTTCTGGAACACCTAACACATTCCCGGTACGTTATCTCATTGTAACGATATCTCCAAAACATGTTTTGATGACAGTTTCAGAGATTTCCTTCTAGTGCCTCGAGTTTTGGGCCTATCAGGGCGCATGATAGCTCGTTCGAAAGCTCTCGATGAGCTCTTTCCAACGAGCCAAATACATTTGCGGTACGTCCATTTTTCGTTATGATACAGCCCTTTTTCGCCCAGAGGGGCGATTTTGAAATCTTCTCAGATCCTGTTATGCAGGGTACCATTCGAAAGCTACGATCAACCGCTTTCAGGAACCGTTGAAACGTCAGCGGTGCGTCCTATCGTTGTGGAGATATGCCTCAAACAGTATTTGACCTCTATTTTCAGAGATTTTGCTGCTGTGGGACGAGTTCTGCACCTATCATGGTGCATGAGGGCTTGTCTGAAAGCTATTAATCAGGGCTTTCGGACAGTCCAACCAGTTTTGTGGTACGTGCAGTATTCAAGGCGCTATGCCACTTTTTGTATCTACTAAAAGTTACCCATAGTGTTCGGGCGGTAGTGTCTTCGATGTTCAACGTATCACATCGTGCAGGGCACCGTTCGAAAGCGACGAATCATACGGTTCGAACGGTACTAGGTACGTGCTAATTGGATAAGAATTGAGTTTTATAGAAGAGAAATGGAGATCTATCCTGGGGACCCAGGCACTCTCCCACGCCCCTTGCAGCTGCGACGTGCACAACTAAGGTAGACAGATTGCCAAACATAGCAATCTTATTTTTGCCAGTACAAGGTAAACATAAGTTGGTGTACCACTAACACTATTAGATGTTTTAAAAAAACTTGTAAGTAGTGTAACTTCAATACGACGTATTCTGCAGGGGGGCAGAAACCAGATTGCCAAATATGGCAATCTGATTTCTGCCTTTGGTGTTGTTTGGCCTCAGGACTTGCCAGCAACGTGCGTCGTCTTCACCACTCTTCCTCACTCTCTCCTCACTCTCTCCTCTCACTCCCTTCTTTCTTTCTCTCTCTTTTTCTCTTATTTTATTGTAAGTCTTTTTTTCTTGGCTTCTCATTTCTTTTTAAGCAAGTTGGGTGCAAGAGGTTGTGAGGAGAATGCAACAGGTAAGTAAATTTGTTTGTATCTTATAAGTTTCAGTGCTGACGTGTATGCCCGGCTGCCCATCCACATGCTCGCTCACCCACCCGCCCACATGCTCACTTGCCCCACCCGCCCACATGCTCGCTCGCCCACCTGCCTACATGCTTGCTCGCCCATAGTCCGACTACATGCTCGCCTACCTACCCACCCACCTGCATGTTCACCTACATGCTCACCTGCACATCTACATCTCTGCATTATGTACCCCTGTATACTCCCCTTATATACATAGATAGGTTAGAGTAGCATAGATTAGAGTACTTAGTTATTTTGTAGTCAATATGAAAATGAGACATTGAAGTTTGATTTACTAAAAATGTGTGAAATGAACTGCTAACATCAGTAGTCTATGCTTAAGATTGTGGAACTACTATAACAAGTTTGGTTACTACAGTAGAAAGATCCTCACTACAGGACACTACAGAAGCCACCGTAGAAGGGGGGGTTCCTACGAGTACTACGGGTACTATAAGAGCTACAGGTAGCTACCGTAGACTACACATTGCTACTGTAGCTAATGGTAGCAACTTCGGTTTTTCCAGATGTTGCCCGATTAGATATGACCGAGACTCCACTAAATGCAGATGTCCAATGGCACAATGCATCGTGGAATTCTGGCAAACCCCGTAGCCTTTCCAGAGCATGCATGCCGGCCTGGTGTAAGTCCAGATAAATGACCCCCAGAATTGCGCTCATGATCGCACCAGATTCCCGGAATGCTAGCAGCCATTGTTTCGCATGCTCCGTCTTGAGGGATACAGAGGTGTAGAGAGGAAAGTGGGTGTCCTAGAGAACTTCCACATAAATACGGAATCCTATTTGCATGATGGAATCAAGGACCGCATACCTCATGTCCGAGTGCAAACCATGCTGGAGACAGATCCACGAAGCCAGGATGCAAGGTGCAGACTGCCGGATTTTGATAAAGCTTGTATGCATGACGAGTCAGAGACCCCAGCCCTTCGGACGATGTCCCAGCTGACTTCGGGCCGGTAGTAGCCGGCTTTGCAGACTTTGTAATACCTGATCCCGTGCGTCCGGCCTTCGCTGGCCCATCTTTTCTGCAAATTGAAGCCCAGCTCCTTTGCAAGAGCGGCTCAAGGGCTTTTGTTGCATTGAACATAATGGTCTGTATATGTGGTCCATCAATACAATGATGGTCTTTGCCAAACATGAATAGCTACCTGCCGTTCCGGAGACAGGACATCCGGTAGGTACCACACCAGATGATTGGTGTGCGTATCCGACACAGTCATTGGGACGTCAATAAGCGGCTCGGAAGGACTGTCCAGACCCCAGTTCAGACCCGGATAACGCCGGCCAAGGGTGGATTCTGTTTTCAGGTTCAATCTTGTAGATGTCTTCGGAAGGTGGCCGGCATAACGCTGTGCATCCCAAGTTGTCCGAACTGAGTTACGTCAGTCTGTGATAATCTCAGTTTCGAACTTTGTTGCACATACTTCGGTTTACAAAGGCTGCAACCAATTGTTGAGCGATATAATCCAGCTCGCAGCGCAGACTGGATGACAGCATCCAATATGGGATAGGTGCAGGATTGGTATAGTCTCTTGTCGATTGATTGGCCAGATAGAGATGAAACATATGTCTAAGATAGATTGAGATTGCTTCAACCTCGGACATCTCGGTTGAGGAATTCTGCATAGCGAGAAGTGCTGAAAGCCGGATAGGTCGGTTGTTGACCTTCAAGTTGACGTGGCGGAATATGGTTGCCAAGCATTCGGCTATCCAGCCCTGCAACAGCAGGAAGTTGCCGGTGCCGGGGTCCGGATCGGGTAAATGCAACATGAAAGACGAATCGGATCATGTTGCATCTCCGTCAAGGAGACCGACACATGTTTGAGGACGTACGTGAACCAAAAAAAAACAAGTTCATTTTGCTTCACAGCATTATAATCTATTTCCTGACCGATCAAACTCCCGTCTCCTCCCCCCATTCCCTCAATCCATCCCGCTCACTCGCAACTTCATGGCAAGAGGTCTGCTTCCACAGAAAAAGTCTAGGTCTGTCAAGACGGACCTTTCTGAGGACGAGGTTGACTTCTTGAAAATGGAGTTGAAGGCATTCAAGGAGACCGGAAAGGCTGGCCGACGTCAGATCATTACAGACCTCAAGGCACCAAATGGACGATTCTTCGCGTTTTCTCATACCGGGGCCTTGAGTTGACCCGTGTCCAGCGCGTATGTCTATGTCTGCTGATGAGCGATCAATGTTGACCGATGCTCGCTGGATAGCTGATACATGAGTGGCTGCTGAAGCATGGCAGACGAAGGATACGGAAGGCGGATTCATTTAAGTATGTCCGGAGGTGGACTCTGAAGGCTGTAGTCCAGAACATGGAACGTGACGCCATCACCGAGCGGGCTGAACAGCTATCTGGCGGTGCAAAACCCGGAAGCAAAGCCTATCTTGCAGTATACAGCCAAGCCATGAGTGATGTGATGTCCAGCCTGACCCCGGACAAGCGAGCACAATATGAGGAGCGTGCTGCTTTGTGGACGAAGACAGAAGCTCCTCCAGATGTGCAGGCCAGGTCTGTGTGGTCATGGTATTCCCTGTCTTTGTGTTAATCTCATATTTATGCAGACAAGCTTCCAAGCATGCGGGCGAGTACACCAAGTCGTTTGCCGCCCAGATGCAGTCACATTTAGGGATGTCAGTAGTCGTCCTGGGGACATGGTTGGATGAAGAGGGGAATGCGGTAGTCCGCAAGTACGTCTTATCCTGTCCATTCTGGAGCAATGCTGACCGAATGCAGGTTCGACTACAATGGTGATCTCGGACGTCCAACTCTCGCAGAAGCAGTGAAGGACTGGGAGGACCAGCCAATGATGTCCGCCTGGACTTCATATGCAGACGCTATATATGGTATGCAAGTCTTGTCGCTTCTGTCTTCCCTGCTGATGTTGGTAGGCGACGGGGATGACTCTAATGAACCGGGCCATTCTGTGAAGAAGTCTGGGAAACCGGCCGTCCGGTTGATCTACAATCCGGATGGAGGTGTGACAATCCCACCCGACTTTGAGGAATACACTCCAGGTTCTTTGATATCGCTGATACGGGAGTTCCTGACCTTTCATTATGGTGCGTGATTCCTGTGGTCAGTATGCTTAGCCATGCTCATGTGCTAATGCACATATTTATCAGCACGAGTCAACCCAAAGGCATCTGCAATTCCCTGGGCAAAGATAAAAGCAGACGGCGTCGAGAACTACATCGACCCCGTGTACCTTCCGACAGGATACATTTGGGATGACCCATCCCGTATGAATCGGCAGGAGCTCAAACCCGTCATCAAATTCTGGATGTCGCGCGAGTCCGAGGGTCTCACTGTCTTAGAGTTCAAGGCAGTGGTCGTGAAGGGCCAGTGGATGCCTGTCACAGATGTAGTCTCCGACGATGACCGCAATACTGGTCGAGGCAAGACCATCCGTATCCGTCAACGGAAAGAGATTCAGGCCCGGTTTGCAGGACAGGATGTGCCTGGCCCACAGGACGTGTCAGACTTGGAAATGGAACATGACATTGTCATGGCAGACCTGCGGTCAAGTCGCCTGGGCCAGAATGCTGGGACAAAGCATTCCACCATTTACGATGATGGCGGAGAATACTTTGAACTGCCCTCTTTTGAATCGGAAGAGCAGGATGCAGATGCCGCCAGTGATGCAGAGGAACTGACGCCAGCGGCGAACCGGAAACAGGGCGAACAGTCCACGAAAGCCAAAGCTCTGCAACAGCTTCGGGAACAACGTGTCAAGACGTTTTCTTCCAGCAAGAAGTCGAAAGGCAAAGGCAAGGCTCCCATTCGTCCAGAAGATGGGCTTGACTCGGACAGCAGCGACATCGTTGTCTCGTCACATCGGAACTCCCTCAGAACACCAAAAGACTCATCTAAGAATCAGACGGACAAGTTCGCTTTCCTCCGAGGTCTTTCTAAACTGAAGTTCTATCAGGACCTTGTACAGGAGATTTCTTTGTGCAAGGTATGCAGTCATATTGCAATACGTGTCTTGCTGTCAGTTTTTCATTGTACATTCAGCAGGGGGGTCGCAGCAGCACAGATGGAAGTCGTCCAGAATGGGCTACATTCCAATACCGAAGGCCGTGGCTGCCGCGGATCGTGCATGCCAATCCGGATTCCAAGGCGGAGCTACAATGGCTCTTGTACCCGGAGATGCCTTGGCGAAATCACGATGAGGACCTGCTGAGCAAATCGGGGCTGATGGAGTTGGCATTGGCCTATGGGCAGTTGATCCGGGATCTCGAAACGGCACAGATGGGGACTTTGGACTCCGATGATGAAGGTCAGGTTGCTTCCGGAGTTCCGGACTATGTCCAGGACTCTGTGATTCCATTCCGTTATCTCGGAAAGTACTTTGAACCGCAGTGCATTACCATGAAGGAGGATCTAGAAAATACTCGGACAACACACCACCGCGGACTAGTGAAAGAAGGTATTTTGAAGTTTCATCGTCTGCTGGTCCGAGCAACAGAATTCCTGGGACTTCTGCGGCTGTTCCAGCTGATACCGAAAAAAGGCGTCAGCGGCAACTCGTCCCAGATGCGGACCAACTACACCGACAAGGAGAAAGGGAAAGCACCAGCCACCGCCAGCGCCACTGCCTATGCTTCCTGCAGCTGCACTGCCCGAAGCTCTACTCGCGTTCCCCCAGCAAGAGAAGTGGCCGCACCCGGCTGCCTACCCAGAAGATGGCAATGTATGTATTCAATGTCATTGACGAGCAGCAAACGTAACCCTGACCATGACTGCAGGATTATTCCAGAGCAGTTGGCACTGCGGGAGAAAAAATGCCGCTGCCCACAGAAAGAGACAGGAGACCATAGAGAGAAAAGGAAGAAGTTGCCGCTGCTCACCGATGAGCTTCCGGACTCAGTAGTCTGCGTTGGTCCAGCTTAGACGATGTTAGTCCGACGTGTTGTAGACTGCTCACTATGTAATCACGCAGTTCCAACCATGTCATGCACCAAGTGATGCGAGTCTTATTAATATGCGTGAAGGTGGACTTTTGGTTATTCCATAGAGGCTGTCAAGGACTGGCCCGGTCGAGTGTAGACAAGATGAACCATAGTATGAACAGACATGATATAATGAGAACTGCAGCAGGTATGTGGTATCCAAATCATACATAGCTCGAAGCATACATGCAAGATATCATTATGCGTGCGCAAAGTCTAAATCATCTGCTCATATCTATTATGTTTCTAACATTTCCGGAGCACCTCTTTGTCCCATAGATGTCTCATTCAAGATTGGACGGTTTTGTATCCCTTGCCACGAAGTATCTATATCTGATGTCAGGTGATGATATACAGCCGAGAAATTGTAACTTGCCAGAGATGGGAAAGATCCACAAATCTTAGCCACATGCAGGGGCCGCTGCACGAGATGACATACCACCGGCTGACGACACGGGCTTCCTGGATTTATGTTGTGGTTTGTGAGGCTTGTGGATTGGCACACCAAATGTGGGTGGCGGCGATGGCCTTCGCAACAGCCGTTGAGGTCGAAGGCCATCCCGGACCAGGGCACGATCTACAATCATGCTCTCATTCACACTGTCCGGGATGATGCTGGATGCAAGCACAGCAGGCACCCGCTGAGGAGCCTGTCGACCAGTGCTGATTGTTGCTCGCCTCCCACCAGTCCCAGTCCCCCCATTATAATGTAGACCGGAACCACCCCGCAACAGCATTGCAATTCCTGCGGCTGCAGCCGCAGGTAGCCGAGGACTTCCTGCCGCTCACAAAATAATGCTCCGTCTCCACGATGCATTATTTTGTGAGCCTGGGACTTTTTGGCTCGCTTCCACAACCTCCAAAAAAAACATACCGCGCCACCTCCCCTCGGCAATGCCGCGCGCCTCCCCTCGGCAATGCCGCGCGCCTCCCCGGCAATGCCGCGCGCCTCCCCCGGCAATGCCGCGCGCCTCCCCGGCAATGCGCGCGCCTCCCGGCAATGCGCCCTCCCCCGGCAATGCTGCCCGCCTCCCTCGGCAATGCTGCGCGCCTCCCCTCGGCAATGCGCGCGCCTCCCTCGGCAATACCGCGCGCCTCCCCCGGCAAATGCTGCCCGCCTCCCCTCGGCAATGCTGCCCGCCCTCGGCAATGCGCGCGCCTCCCCTCTGCAATACCGCGCGCCTCCCCCGGCAAATGCTGCCCGCCTCCCCTCGGCAATGCTGCCCGCCCTCGCCGCCGCCGCTGCATCACTGCGCACCCCATCCACGTCGCGCCGCGGCAGCGTGCGCCCTCACCACCTCACCACCGTGACTCCGCCGGGTGCGGCGCGTCCTCGTCTGCGCCATTACGCGCCACTGCGCGCTCTCATCCACGCCGCACACCCGCCGCGCGCCACTGCGCGCTCTCATCCACGCCGCACACCCGCCGCGCGCCACTGCGCGCTCTCATCCACGCCGCACCGCCGCGAATGCGCCCTCGCCGCTGGCTGCCGCTGCATCACTGCACACCCCCATCCATGCCGCGCTGCGGCAGCGTGCGCCCTCGCCACCTCACTGCCGGGTGCGGCCGTCCTCGTCTGCACCGTTACGCGCCTCCACCCTCCACCACGACGCCGGCACCGCCGCATGCGCCCGCGCCACCGCCCCGCGATGCGCCCTCGTCTGCACCGTTGCGCGCGCTGCACCATGCCGCTACCACGACGCCCCCACCTCCGTGCGTGCCCCCTCCCCCCGCCTCACCGTGCGCTCTCATCTGCACCACACCGCATACTCCTCCATGCCGCCGCCGCATACGCTCTCGCCACCGCATGCGCCCGCGGCACTGTGCTGCTGTCCATCCTCGTCCCGCACCATTTGTGAGTCATCCACCCACGGTGCACGTGACCCTCCTCTCGATGCAGTACCAAAGCTCAGAAGAAACTCGGACTCACTTACAGGGATCAACCAATCACATGTCCATGCGCTATCTGATGCACGACCAACCGGAGGGTCTTAGAGATTCCAGCTACACAGCGGAACGTGCATCAGGCAGTGCATGTGGCTGTCAAAAATCCCCCAAGGTGGGTGATACCACGTTCATTACATAACGGCCGGAGTCTTTGACGACTCCCGCAAATTGCATTGATCCAAGAATGACAGATTGACGCGTCGAGACCGTGCATGAAGTCATAGAAATGGGGGAAGTGGTAAGGACCCGGACAGAACGGAGAAAGCAAGACTCCGGGTGGTACGCGCAACATCAGCCTCTGCGTGAACGCTTGACAGCACCTGTGTCAATGGAATCGCTACTTACAAAATGAGCAAGTAAACTACAACACACAAGGTGATCACATACCTGGGTGCTGCCCGTTTCTTCCCTTTATCCCCGCCACCAGTCACCGCATTGTGCTCAACCCTCATGGCCACAAACACCGCCTTCGCGTCCGAGACCGCATTTACCCAATCACGTTGGACGTTGTCCGGCAAGTCTTGGATCCGCTTTCTCCACAAGGCGAGGTAAGCCATGACACTGAGAATCCCATTCTTGCCGAACTTGGAGAGCTTATTCCAGTCGTGGGTTGCGGTGATTGGTGTCCCAGCCCCAGTACGATCCGCAGGGCAGTCGCTTGGTTGGAGATTGTCCCACCACCGCCAAAAGCCGGTTGGCAGTACATCCAGCTGGAAACACTTGCCATTGACAAACCTGTTGTAGGTCTTGTGATAGGCGCGGTCCCATTGCACCCAAAGACCGACGAGCTCAGGGCGACCATTAGTAGGGAGTACACCATCTGAAGTCTGCACAACAAATTAACAGCTGACGGTGAGCGAGGCATAAAGAGAACTCACCGGGAACCCATTCAAACGCAGCAAATCAACATACGCTGTGACGCAGTCCACCCAAGCCTCCTCACTGCCCACCTGACTGAAGAAATACACGGCTTCCTGTAGCCACTTCGGCCACTCGTCATCGTCGACGCGGATTGAAGTCAAAGCGGATGACGGTATGGTACGAGAAGCACCAGCAGAGCTCTCGCTGGTCGAAGCGACATGGGGAGGACGTGCAGGATGTGGGACGGATGGGTTTCTCGGACTATCGGCGCATTGTGACGGATGATTGGAGGAGGGGTGCACCTTCGCGATCTGCGCGTTCGCAGACGCTGTCGATGTCTCATGTCTGCCAGCCTCCGAACCATCCCCGCGTTCCTCCACCGACGCGTCCACACGCGCACTGGAAGGGGTGTCGAAAATCGGCTCCGGCGTCAGTTCGCGGTCCGGCAAGTGCGGCGGGGAGTAGACCATGGAGGCGGATGCAGAGGCTTTGGAAGCCGACGTGGCTGCCAAAGTACGCGATTGGGTCGATTGAGTCGCTTCTGCGGACATTGTAAATGCATGATGACGGGAGAAGGTGGTAGTGGCAGCCGCCGCAGCTGAGGATGAAGGCGACGACGTCGACGCGTTGACCTGTGTCTCGCTAGAAGTCGGCTTCACAGGGGAGGTAGCTCTTGCATCGGCTGTCGCAGACGAAGAAGTAGCATTCGCAGCCATTGTCACGATACCGGGGGACGGAGAGGACGGCATCGTGCTGGTAGGGACAGTGGATGATGATGGTTGCAAATCAGGTGAGACTTCCGGCAAAGCCCGTTGTGCGCAAACCTCAGGTGCTATATATGGAAATATCGCTTAGTGCAAAAGCGCGAAAAACAAAAGAAAACTCACGAAATACTTTGGTCGCAAATCGGACATGCACAGCTGCTGCTGCGTCGAAACCGGCCTTGTCGAACGCAGCCCACGTCTGCCGCACGAGGCCCTCGGTTAAACCGGAATGAATCACAAGCGATCCAATCGCTCCGCGGTCTTGCGGGATCGGACCAGACAGAAGGAGACAGGCCACCATCCCGTATTGCCTCGAGACGTTGTCCACGACCGGCTGCAGATGCTGGAGCACCATACTATGGGTCCTGATGCAAAAGCCGTCAGTGAGGCGACGCGGAGGGCCAAACCAACAAAAAAAGTACTTGTGATAGTCCTCCGCGGTCTTTGGACTCTGTGACAGCTGTTTGTACTCCGCCATTGCAGCGCTATAGTTCGCCTCGACTATCGCGCGGATCTCTTCCTTGATTTCCTCGCTTTCGAGCCCGTACTTCTGCCGTGTTAATTCAGTTTGAAACTTGAACTTGTCCACGGGCGTCGTGCCCGCTAATCTGGCCTCGTTGACGATTGCCGCATATTGCTCGTCAACGGAGGCTTTGACGCGGGAGTCGTAATACTTCGTCGAATAGACTTGCCATGCCGCCTCTCTCCTTGGCGGTGCCAGGGGGGCGTCGACGACGAACGAATCCGCAGCACCGTTTTCCGGTGCCTTCACCAGCTTTTTGCCATGATGGCGGAACCAATTGCTGATTTTCTAGAAAATTCACAAATTAGGAATGTGCTTTTTCATTCAGAGAGGCAAAATAGAACCCACGTCGCGGACCTCACTATACGTCGCCTGACGTGCCTTGATCGTGTCCTCGTCCAACTCGTTGGTGTTGCCAATGAAGGCCAGGGTGTCAAGGTTTGTCTCCAGCGGGTCATCGAGCTCCACAGCCGCGTCTTCCTCCAAAGGAAGCACCCAACCGTACTTGAGGAACCAGAGCTTGGTGGTCCGGCTATAGAAATCGCCTCGATCACGGGCTTGAGACCACTTCGTAAGGCGAGAGTCGAGGAATACATATTTACTCCCTTTTGCCCAGGAGCTCCGTCCCGGTCCTTGCTTTTTGGTCGTGGTGTCAGACGCCTTCTTTTTGGCCATGAGTCGACGGTGAGGCAGAGGAAGTGGGTGATCTGGTCAGATGAGCTGGCACAAGTACGCGAATCCATCAGCTCTGTCTTCGGCATTGTCCGACAATTCAAAATTCGGCACTTCCCGGTCATTGTCAAGATCTTAGATTAGATTGCGGTCACTGCAGATTAATGACATTGTGAACAAGAACGCAGGACAGAACGCAAAGCAACGAGCAAAGCAGCGATAACAGAAACAACAACTGCAGAAATCAAAAAAAAAATTTTCAATTTGCCTTGCCCTTCTCACCAAACCCTCCCCGAGACGCAAAGCCATCCACTGCACAGCTTGTCGATGGGTTGGGAAACTGATGTGCTTGTGGCCAGATATTCCGTGTATCTGACTCGAACATTCTTCCCTTGTTTATGTCAGTACAGCGCCGCAACACGAATAAGAACTGCATATCTCACCAAGTTGGGTATATACCAGGATTGAGACCACAAGCAACAGCATAGAATTTTCTGGACTCAAACGGTTCCATCCCAAAGCAGCCAGACAAGCTCTGAAATGTGTCATAGGTCCAGGTGCTTTGGCGGTAGGCGGTGTTGGGAGTCGGGTAGTAGGTGAAGTGCGGAGTGTGTGGCTGATAAGTCGGAGGAGGCGACGACGATGCAGCACCTGGAGCCTGACCGAAAGCTGAGCCCGGGCGAGGAGGTGACGGTGAACGTGTGTGCTAAGAGCCAGGTGTACGTCCAACATCGTTGTCTGGGGCGGGCATTGCACCGGTGCCTGCAGCTTGCGACTCGTGCAGGTCTGCAGCAGGCACTGCACTTGTGTCTCTGGGGAGCGCTCCACTGGTATATGGGGCGGGTGCGGAACGAGTCTCTCCGGCAGGCACAGAACGAGTCTCTTGGGCGGGCACGGAACAAGTCTCCTGGGCAGGCGCGGAACGAGTCTCTTGAGCGGGCATGGAGCGAGGCTCTGGCGCAGGCGGTACACCGATATCGGGGCGGGTGACGATCTGACGCGGCCACGGGGGGCGGAACAGGAAGTGAATGAGACGTGCATTTTAGTGGAAATGAGCCCGGGACATGCGGGTATCCGTTTCTGAGGCAGACGTGGACTCGAGACCAAGACCGCACAACTGAGCAGGAAGAGAGTACAAAGATGATGTCGGGTGACGAGTGGGTGACCGAGATACAGATGCGGATGAAACAGCAGTGCGAGGGAAGGAAGGCGACGATGCAACTGATAAAGGAGGGAGAGTAGATTTGCCATGAGCTGCAGGTGATGCCTGGAGATGCCAGCGGTACTAAGATGCAGGGCGAGGCCCTTTCCGAACTGGCGCGACCAAAGGGGGCTGTCACGGAGACATTCAGGACGGCACAGGCTTCACGCTGCGAGACGAGACAGATGAGATGAGGACTGTGTCGCGTATTCCGATTCAGTGGCTGTATCGGTGGCATCGGAATGGTAGTATCCCCGCAGAGAGTTAGAACTGGCCGCTTTGGAAGAAGGAGTAACGTCGGATTCGGTGACGACGTCGCTCCAGTCGTCATTGTGAAGCTCTTGCACGAGGCCTCGATGGCGGCAGCAAGAAGATTGTCGTAGGCAGCCGCCTGCGTGTCGTAGGTATCGTAGAAGGCATGCGGGATGCCACGTGTCATGCCCTCCGCCTCCCAACTATGGAGATCTTTTGTCAAACTAGGAACTCCCGAAGATGGATAAAACACTCACCGATGCGCAAAAACGCCTACCTTCCGGCCCACAAAGACCGCAAACCACTTCTGTCCAACTGCCTGTGGAAGCACTCCATTTTGAGACTGCTTGAAGTCGGAATCTAGGCTCGCTCGTGCCATGTTGGACGCTGTGACGTGGAAGCTATTGTCAGACATGGAAGGTGCTAGCAAAAATAAACTGCTCACCCAAGTCAGAGGTCGGACTGCCCGGGATGCCGACCATGTCCCACATGTCGTCGTCCTCAGCTGCGACCATGTGCCTTCTGCGACAACGGGGGAAGGAGCGACAGAAACGTGCCTGTACTGGGGTCTCACAACGACACGCCACAACTGGATCCGAGCGAAGGCGCTTCTTCGGATCTATCCGAAGCAATCGTAAGACTACGCGAATGATAAGGCGATAAGGACTCGTGGATATGACGACACAAGCCCATCCCATTGTACAGATCCCCTCGTATTATATGCTTTCTTTCCGGTACTTACCTGTCATAGCATTCAGAAGTAAGTTCTCCATGTCTCCGATTGAATATGTAATTTTATGAGTGTCTCTTCCTAAATTTAGCCCGAAACTCAACCCATGTCGTCAAGATCGACATTTCGACGATAAATTGGAGCTGCATTGTACGACGACGGATACATAAAGTGCGTCGTACAGTCACTCGATACGATATCCGTAAACTGAGCCACTTCTCATCGCGTGTATAGCATATCAGAAGGCAGTCGTCGCCTGTTTTCGCAGTGACATCCGGCTTTGCACCCTTACTATGTCCTTCTCTCCACTCCTCAAATACCTTTTACTACCACATATCTGTATACCAAACTACATTCAGGAATCAATGTCTTAAGAGCCATGTTCACGCGCCGGAGTTTGGTAGATTCGACGATCGCGAAACACTTGAATAATGGTTGAACGAGTAAAGCGTGATAACGGAGCATAACTTTAGAGTTTATAACATACAAACTCCCATGATGATTGTCACTTTTCGTATCATACCGTTAGAGGCGTGAAGTAACTCTGTTGTACTCTATAAAATCTACACTAATTTACTAGCGGAGGTACGGATTGAGAACTGTATCGCTACCGGTGTGTACATATGTGCTTCACGCGTGCAGCAGCAGTTTCGAGTAACCGAACCCAACCACGCGTGTGCCACAAACACCAGTGTTCTGCAACCACCACCTCGACCACACGTTTCAAGTTCAACCTCCACCCCCACCACGTTTCGTCGTCGTCATTCGTTTCTACTTCCGATCTTTCTATCGAGTCTATTTCCACCTCAGTCTTCGTATCGATCGCAGGGTCAGTAACCTGTTCGGTGTCCACTCGGTACGTCCTTCTCTTTCTACCCACTTGAGTTCGTGTTGTGTAGCGTGCCTCTCCAGGCCCTCCGCGCGAACGGCTCCACCTTCTGACCATAGGCTTACATGTTCTGCTACCCACCCGGCTTAGTTTCAACGACGAGGCGCAAAGGTTCATGGCGGGGAAGGTGCGTTTGTGCGTGCACCTATCGATTGTAGCTGATTTCTCGTACTGCACGTATGCTTCAGACACGCTCAGGGCGCGAATTCTCCGCATACATAACCAACACGATCCCCGTTCCCGACTTTGACTTAGCTGCATTCGTTCAAGCCGGGGTTGAAACGCACGACAGTTTTGTACCCGCAGCAGACGACTCGCACCCGCAGCCGTTAGACCTTGACCTGCCAGTAGCATCCTATCTGGACATTCCTCCACCACCACCACCACCACCCGTTCCGGCGTCTCAGCACTGCTCATTCTGTGGCAAGGCCTCTCATGGTGACGCACCATGCTCTGAAGATGACCGTGCTGCTGTTCCGTTCTCCGCACAGAGAGAATATCAGAGACAGCGTCGCATCCGCCGTCGTCAGGAGACGAAGGAACGATACGGTCCTCTGGGCTGTGTCACTCGTCTTTGGTCGCCAAGTTTGCCTCACCATCCCCGCGGTCGTGCCCGATGACGCATACCAACTGCCTGTCGCTGAAGGCGCATTTGTTGGAAAATGTGACCCCCGACATCACCCTTCGAAAAAGTATACCCGCTGAACGAGCTATTGGGGTGCTCAACTTCAAGTATGAAGAATGGGATGACAGTATGTGACTATTTCTTACAGACTGCTGTAGTCCTAATCCTCGTGCAGAGTAAATGGGCGGTCGTTGATAGGTGGGGCGCCTTATCGTCGGCATGCCTGCGCAGCCGTGGACCCAACGTGGCCATTGCTCATGAAGGACGGTTGCAAGGCGATGGGCAAGGCAGGACTTTGCAGCTTCTCGCAGACACAGCGTGACCACGGGCGCGGCCGATTTCCTTCATTGACGACTGTTTTTCGTATGGAGGCGGCCAACTGGTATGTTTATTCCATACGGTTTGGACCGACCTTGAATCAATCTTGCAGAAACCGATGAAATTCTCCCATGCTTCGAAGCAGCATATCCAAGCGATCCATTGTCTGCGTAGACACCCGTGTTTTGTCCGCCTAGCTGGTCACAATAATCGTTCGATATGCGGCTCACAGCCTTACCATGTAATGACAACTCTGGCAACAGGTGCTTTCTCTATCTATGCGCCGAACTTTATCTGCATTACAACGAAGTCGTTGACGCAATACAGGCATCCGATCCGAGCCTGGAGAAACCGTTCAGCAACAGTGTTTTTTCCTGCTGCCACCTTCAATGTTGGAAGCCGGACCTGTCACGAAGAAACACCGTGATTCGTTTAACGTCCCTTATGGGTGATGTGCGATCACCCGCTGGTGACTATGACCACACTAAAGTGGCCATCTGTACCTGTGGGAGCTCAAGCTAGTCATCGAGTTTCCACCCGGAAGCACAATGTTCATCCCGTCTGCTGTGATAGGCCATGGGAACACCCCGATTTCTGACGGAGAGGTCCGGCATTCTTTTACTCAGTTCTGTGCTGGTGGCTTGCTGCGTTGGAAGATGCATGGTTTTTCAAAGCGAGGAGGACATGCGGATGAGAGATCCGGCCCTCGCTGCAAAAGTGGACTCCGGCCGATCTACCCGGTGGCATGAGGGCTTGGGACTGTTGTCGAAGATTGACGAACTACACGCGGATATTGAACAGTGGCTATTGCCAAAGTAATACTACAATACGCCTCTCGTATACCCTGGTAGTAAGTAAGTAAAGCTAATCTCGTTTGCATAATGACGATGTGGTCACGTTACCGATCAACGAGTGCAAGCGCTTAACTACGCGGTCACGTTATCGATCAACGAGAGCAAGCACCAGGTGTCACTGGTGTGCTACATGCTTTCATCTGTCCCTCTAGCCATGAATACACGCCGCTTCAACGCCCGGCTTGCCCAACACCAAATCAAGCGCACTCGTTTCAAGCCGAGCACCGACACTCCTACCCCCATTCCTTACCATATTCCTCATGCGGCGCCTGTTACCCAACTCTCCGCATCTTCCGACAACCGTCGCCTCGTCACCCAACAAACACCCGTACCTATTGAGGACACGCATGCATCTAGCAGTGGAGGACAGGGTGTTGAAGAGGATCTGAGGACAGCTGAGCTCCAGGGTGTGGACGGGGTCGAGGAGTTGGACGAGGCTAGATCGGTTGCGGAACCCGGCTTGACAGCGAGCAAGTCAAACTCGGTGAGCAGGCTTAAGGTTTTGTTCTACGATTTGAACGCTACTTACATTCTATTAGGACTATACAATTGATACGTGGAAGGCGTACTGCGACGAGTACCTCGACGAATCAATTCGATTGGAAGGGCGGGGATATTTCTATCCCAAATGACATGTCCAGATTGCCGTCTGGAAGAAGGATCCTTCCGTTGCAGGGAGTGCATTACCTTCGACCTTGTATGCAAGAAGTGTATGGCTCGTCGCATCGACGTACCCCATTACATGCTAGTATCGAGTATGTACTCTCATCTATCTGAAGATCTGACATTGACGACCGTCTAGAAATGGAACGGGACCTTTTTTCGAACGCACCACACTGAAAGCTGCTGGTCTGTTGTCCAACTCGGTCACCTTCCAGGAGTGCCGTGTCAGTTTCCAGAGCCGGGACCGAGCGACTTTGTCGTCATCCATGGAAACGGCATCCACCACGTCCAATCAACTTCTGTGGCTGTCAGCTGGCGAATCCTATTCCAAGACGAGCGCAGCTTATGCGAGCTGCTTGGTGGCCTGCCACACCAATCGAACCATCGTCTGCAGCCACATTCTCCGTTCTGCGCCAGTTCCATATGACGACCTTAGAAGGCAAAACAAACGCAACCGACTTTTACAATGCAATCGCGATCCAAACAGATAATACTGGCCTGAAACCCCCTCCGGTGAGTTGCTATGTATGCCAGGTTTTTGTTTAAATCTCATTTACGTGCAGGACCGACTTCCTGCCTTTATGAATATGATTCGTGAATGGCGTTACATGTTAAGAACCGTACGTTTCATTTCTTTGTTCTTAACATTACTCCATTCGACATCTCCACCATGGCCCATTCGCCAAGGTCCTCGCCATGCTCCCTTTACTTTGTTTATCATCATATCTACATGCATACATGGACTCTATCGCACTGCCTCGATCCCATTTCTGTTTCCATCATGATCGTGGCAGTGTTACCCCACCTATCCGTTTTATCTTTGTTTCATCGCTATCGGCGCAGCCATGCGCAGCCCTGCACAGTTACTACCGTCTCCTTAGATACGGCTGCGGCTGCGCATCCCTCATGTATATATACCGTAGAGCTGAGTCCTGGCGACTCAGCTTAACCACTTCGCATACTCTATAGGACTTGTCCTGTCAGTTGCCAGTGCTCCCTTGAGCCCCTCGCTGTGTGCTTCCCCTCTCTCAGTCGCTCTCAACTCTCTTAGTCGTTGTTCGCCTCCTGAGCAGGTCAGCACTCTTGTTAGTGTGTAGCCTGAGCCTTGCCCGGTCACTATAGGACGCCGGTCCTTAGCACTTGGTTAAGCTCTCCTACCGCTCACCCTACACAACCGGTCCACAGCCTTGACGACAGGCTGCCACCATTCCATTCGTCGTCACCAAGAATCTTCCGTGAAGATCTCCAGGGTCTACTCCGCACACCGGAGCCACCCTCCAACCAAATATCACCATTGCTCCCTCATTCCCCTATATCTTCCCCTCAAAGTACCGGATACCGAGTTATCAGACGAAGGAAGGACACATCGTCACTACTTAGAGCAGGAACAAGCAACCCCATACCGGATCTGTAGAACCAAGCCGTGGCCGAGGCTCTACACCTACGACGAAGAAGCAGACCTCCTTTACTACAACAAGGAATTAGCATACCACGACGAAACGGCAAACTCATAAGAGTCGTGAGGAAAGGGAAGAAAGTTAACCCCACCAAGAATAACGCTCCAGCAGAAGACTACAGGAGAGCCTACCTAAGTGAAGGAGAACAACACAACAGATAATCCAACAACCGGACGTGTATTCCTCTCCAATCCGACGTTCCCCAGAACTGCATCATCCGTCTACCTCTACGACGATATCTGCAAAATCTACTACCGATTTGACAACGAAACCCGGACCATCCATATCCAGTACGGAACAACTAGGGACGCCTCAATCCAGGAAGAACCGGTCACCCTCACCAGACCCGTCACTCTCTACGACCCCATTCAACCTTTACCCGCACCGATCCTAGGAGCAGTGAAACCCCGGCCGATCAACTTTCGGAAGAAGAGGATACTGGAGAATCTTCCCCCGTCGAACCCACCATCTCCCTACCTCCCCAGCGAGAGTTCGTCTCCCAACCACAGGTACCTTTCCCAAGCAATCGATCCTCAAGAGGACTGGTTCCCCTCCGACTCCCACGGAACCGGTAGCATCGGCTTCCAACCAATTTCAACAAGGAACCAGTCGCAGAATCAATCCAGCCAGAAGGATCAGACGATAGACCCACCCAGCAGGAACCTGTCACCCCAGCCAAAGAACCCACAGCCGAAAACGAGGACAGCGACGAAGACGACGATATGGCTAAGGGTGCTGACATTAATAAACCGACGCCTTTCACGGGTGTTAGAAGCAAACTCAAAGAGTTCATCAACCAGTGTAAACTCCACTTCAGGATCAAGGCCGATCATTTCACCACCGATGAGTCTAAGATCTGGTTCGCCCTCACCTACATCCAAGGTGGAACGGCCGGACCATGGGCGGCACAGTACTATGAAAAGCTCGAAGAATCAGCCAAAGGGACCGAGGGATTCACCCTTACCTGGGCAAAGTTTGAGGAGGACCTTAAGAAGAAATTCGGAGAGCTCCATGCCGCAGAGTCAGCCCTTATGGACATCCAGCGACTTAGACAGGGCAATGGAAGCATCGACGAGTACAACACCGCTTTTAACACGTTGGCCGACCTCTCCGGCCTCAATCCGGTGGGACTCATCAGCGCGTATAGGAAGGGCCTCAACCGAGAGATATCACAGCGACTGAGCATAGCGGAGAACCCCCCTCGACCTTGGAGGACTGGCAGGACCGTGCCTCCAAGCTCGAGATGAATATACGCGGAACCCAGATTGATCAGGGGCAAAACCGCGGAAGGGAGAAAGCCCTCTATCCTAACCAGTTGTTGGAAACACTTTCCAAAGACCCCCGCCGCCGCACAGACATAGACTCTGCCAAAATCTTGGTCGGCGCCTTCCAGCGCCGCCCCAGATTCCAAGGACCTCGCTTGTCCCCAGAAGAACGCGAACGCCGTCGTGTTAACAATCTCTGTTACAAATGTGGAGGAGCAGGACACATTGCAACGTTCTGCCGTAATCAGAACAAGCAGACACCCTCCACCAACACCACCGCTGGAGGATCCTTCAGAACTAGGAACACAGAGACCCAGCAGCAGAACCCCAGTCCACTCCATACAATGGCCAGGGCCTTACAGACGATGAGCGATGCGGAGAAAGAAGAAGCCCGTAACCTCATACAAGCTGCCCTCAGTATAGAAGAGCCTGAAGAAGAGGAGGGTTTTTAGAGCGTCCTCATGTCGCGACGTCATGGAGGACGAAAGGTTTGCAACTCGCTTCCCCAAACAAGTTTGATGTGCTTTCGATGCCAGATGATATTCCAAAGGACATTTACCTACCAAATTGGCCGGCCAATTTATATATCTCATCTCTGAAATACAATGGTTCACCATCTATTCGCATCGTCATCACCATCTTAGGGAAACACCAAAACGTCGCAGTAAAAGGACTGGTGGACAGCGGAGCCACAGGAATCCTTATCAATTGGAGGATCGTTAAACAATACGGAATTCGGACGGTCCCACTGGAAACACCAATACCCGTCAAAAACGTGGATGACTCAGAAAATGCCCTAGGACAGATCACCCATTACTGCGTATTGCGCATAAGGATCAAAGGGCCCAATGGAGCAGCTCATGAAGAGCGATCCGGTTTTACATTACAGACCTAGGACAGGATGACATTGTCCTTGGAACGGACTGGCTCAGAGAACACAACCCCAGCATTAACTGGGAACAAGACCAGCTTGTATTGGAACGATGTCAGAACAAATGTAACCTAACCAATGGACCCGTCCAAGTGAGTAACATCGACACACTACCGCTCGCTCAACGAGAGATTTGGAAAACAATTAAGAAGATGGCCCGCCTGCTCTCTCGCCCAACCCACACACGCAATCCCCAGCGAGCAGGAAACATACACACTCGCGCTCTCCAACATCCGACACTCGTCTTGATCTCTTCTGTGGGAGACCCACTACGTCCTCCTCATCAGAATCCTCCCACAGCTCATCAATCTCCTCATCATCCTCTAAGTCCTCCAAATCACTCAGGTGCCCTAAATCCTCCGAACCCACTGTTGCCCCAGCACGAGACTCCGCGAGCAAGTCAGTGTGGGAGTACCACTGACGCCAGATGGATTGCCCATATGACCGAAAAGGATAGGGATCGTCCCCATCAGCCACTAGGCGACTCAAATCTACCCCCTGAAAGAAGGGAGGCACGCTGGAGGCCACTTTACACCGGACCCCATCCCGAACCCCCAGTCGCCAGCCGTGAATCCAGTCACAATAGCGAGCCCATAGGACCTCGTCCGTGGCAATCCAATCATCCCTTGTCGCTTCCAAACGAAGGGATGCAGCTAAAGCGGTCATTAGGCAAGAAGTCGCCGAAGACATGTAACTCTTACCAAGAAAAAGGTCACGCTCGCGGGGACCCGCAATATCAGAAAAAGGTATCGGAAGCGTCGACCTGCGGCGAGCATTGTGACTCAAAACAACCGGCGATACCGCAAGACGGCGAGGGGATAAACGAAGAGGACGAGAAAAAGGAGTATAGCTGGGGAAGCTACCAAACTCCCAACCAGGAAAAAGAGGAGGGGAGGGACGAAGTACCGCAGCAACATGAATATAACGGAGAAGATCTGCAGCAGGCGCAGGTTGGGAACTCGCAGAGGATTGCATGGGTCACTACAGCAGCAAGGACTCAACGACATGGCCGTCTTATACCAGCCAGAAAAATCCGACGAACACGGATTCGTAACGCTGCACGGACGCCACCATCTTTGAAACCCTGTTTCACGGAAAATTTCGATGAACCTGCAGTGCAAATACCGAAAGAATGGATCGCCGAAGCACTCGGGGTTACGACGACAGATGAAGACTATGATCAGATTCTTGATCCACAAATCCCCGATGATGTTGTCTTCCGCATACGTCGCACAGCCATGAATGCACAGGAACTTGCGGCAGCTTTTGCCAACAAACAAAAAACTCGCACCCTCGATCAGATGATCCCAGCACAATACAGGGAGTTCCGTGACGTGTTTGAAGAAAAGGCCTCCGAAAGGCTACCAATTAGGCGACCCTGGGACCATGCCATTGATCTTAAACCTGATGTGGAACCCCACTCTGCAAAAGCCTATCCAATGGCCCCCCATGAACTTAAGGAACTAGACAAATTCATCGACGAAAATCTGAGAAAAGGCTACATTCGAGAATCCAAATCACCCTGGGCAGCCCCATTCTTCTTCATATCTAAAAAGGATGGCAAATTGAGACCGGTCCAAGATTACAGGGAGCTCAATAAGCGCACAATCCGGAATGAGTACCCCTACCCTTGATCGGAGAACTGGTCGACAAACTGAAAGGCGCCAAAATCTTCTCGAAGTTCGACCTTAGATGGGGATACAATAACGTCCGCATCAAAGAAGGTGACGAACATAAGGCGGCATTCCGCTGTAATCGGGGATTATTCGAACCCACAGTCATGTTCTTCGGACTCACCAATTCCCCGGCAACCTTCCAGGCAATGATGAATGCTCTGTTCAAAGACCTCATAGATGGGGGCAAAGTCGTCATCTATATGGACGACATTTTGGTTTTCACAGAAACATTGGAAGAACACCGCGGAATTGTTAGACAAGTCCTAACACGACTTAGAGATAATGACCTATTCCTCAAACCGGAAAAGTGCACCTTCGAGAAGGCCGAAGTCGAATATCTTGGCCTGATTGTGTCTCACAACCAGCTCCACATGGACCCTGTTAAAGTCGACGGAGTTATTCAGTGGCCGGAACCCCAAACGGTCAAGCAAACACAGAAGTTCTTAGGCTTTGGAAATTTCTACCGCCGATTTATCAAAGACTACTCCAAGATCGCCAAACCACTGTTTGAATTGACCAAGAAAAACCACATGTGGCAATGGACCCAAAGGGCAGCAGACGCCTTTAGTGCACTAAAACATGCATTCACGACGTCCCCAGTACTTGCCATGCCAGACTATGACAAACCATTCAGGGTCGAGTGCGACGCATCGGACTTTGCCACAGGAGCGATACTATCACAACAAAGCACGGATAACCAGTGGCACCCCATTGCATATTACAGCAAATCCCTCAGCGATGCGGAACGCAACTACGACATCTACGATAAGGAACTTCTTGCCATAATCCGCGCCCTCGAAACCTGGCGTCATTACCTTGAAGGACACCCCCATCCAGTAGAAATCTGGACAGATCACAAAAACCTGGAATATTTCCGCACAGCACGGAAACTTAACCGCCGACAAGCCAGATGGAGCCTATTTCTCACCAGATTCGACTTCTCCATCATTCACAAACCAGGCTCGGCCAATAAGTCCGACGGTCTGTCCAGGCGTCCAGACCATAAAGAGGGGGTGGAAAACGACAATTCTGATCGAGTCTTATTGGAACCGCAATTTTTCCAAATCCGAGCCACAGGAAGAGGAAGCGTGACCAGTTTAGGAGACAGAACCCTTCTAAAACGCATCCGAGAATGCACAGAGCACGACGAGGTCGTAACTACAGCAATGGAAACAATCCTAAGCGCAGGACCTAGAGCGATTGCAAAAGGGTTACAGGAATGGAATTTGGAAGATGGACTAATCCTATACAGAGGAAAAGTCTACATCCCAAAAGACCTCGAGCTACGCCGCGAAATCGTAAAACTACACCACGATTCACTAGCCGCAGGTCATCCAGGACGATGGAAGACTTATGAATTGGTCCAGCGCAACTACTGGTGGCCAGGGATGACTAATTTTGTCAGAAACTACGTAATGGGATGTGCCATTTGTCAATCCACCAAAAACGACACACACCCCACTTATGTCCCAGTACAACCGACAGAAGCGCCATCACAGCCATGGGAATACTCCACCACGGACTTCGTCACAGACCTACCAGAAGTCCAGCAGTACGACTCCATCAACGTGGTGGTAGACCAATTCTCCAAGGCCATTGTCATATCACCCTGCCGGAAAGAAATCGACGCAGACGGAACCGCCAAACTGTTCATGGACAATGTTTGGAAACGATTTGGACTTCCGGAAAAAATGATCTCCGACCGAGGACCACAGTTTGCATCCAAAGTCCTCCAAAGCATTTACAAAGGATTGGGAATTCGATCGGCACTCAGCACTGCTTATCACCCTCAAACGGATGGAAGCACAGAGCGCGTCAATCAAGAAATCGAGCAATATCTCCGAGCCTTCTGTAATTCCCACATGGACAACTGGGTAGACCTTCTTCCTTTTGCCGAGTTCGCACACAACATCAAAGTTCATTCGGCTACCCGGAAATCACCGTTCGAATTACTCCACGGATTCCAGCCTCGCTTCCAACCCAGGATCCACATGAATGCCGCTGTTCCCACAGCTGAACAACGGCTGATAACCATGCAAAAGACCCGAGAAGAAGCCAAGGCGAGTCAGACTATCGCTAAAGAGGATATGCGAAGACAGGAGGACAAGTACGGGAAGCAGAGCCCATGTTCAGGATAGGGAGCAAAGTCTGGTTAGATGGGAAAAATCTCAAACTCCAATATCCTAAAGCCAAGTTTGGACTCAGACGGCAAGGACCCTTCGAAGTAACCCAAGCCATAGGACCGGTCAATTACAGACTAAAGCTCCCAAGGACTTGGAAAATCCACCCTGTCTTCCACGCGGGACTTCTCACGCCATACCAAGAAACCCCTGAGCACGGCCCCAACTACACTCCGCCACCACCGGAGGTTATAGACGGGGAACAGGAGTGGGAGGTGGAGAGCGTTGTCAAATCCCGAGTTTTCGGAAAAAACCGACGGCTACAATACCTCATCAAATGGAAAGGATTTCCCGACGCCGACATGACTTGGGAACCGGCAAGCAATGTCCGCCATGCCAAGGAAAAGATTGCCGAGTACCATCGGAAACACCCAGGGGCTCCAAGGCCGATCAGAAGCTTAGGAATTGATCCTGGAATATTTCAGCGATCCCTGCGAGAACCAGCCACGGCAAGTCTATAAAAGACCACACCTCAATCCTTTCCAGATCAGCATTCCAAACTGGATCCTGCTACCGCTACACTCTTCGCCCTCAACTTCCTCATCAACCTTTTCACCCTCGCCCTCGTCTTCCTCCTCTACTCTAAGAAATGTCTGCCCATATCAACAACATCCTCTCCGCCGCCGGCCTTGCCCCTCGCTCCGCCCCCAGTCTTCACTCGTCCACCACCGCCGCCTCCACGGACTCCCTCCCCGACCTCATCTCGCTTTCCTCCCCTGAACCCTCCGCTCCTGCCAGTCCCCAGGCATCATCACCCACTACGGGTGAGGCCGCCGAGTCCACGTCCCTTTCCTGGGGCGACTCAGAATGGAGCACGGAGGAACGGTGGAGGGGCCTCGAGCCTATCCTCGTCACCACCGTCACCACCGTCGCCAGAGATCCCTCCCCAGTTCCGGTTCCGGAACCTGCCACCCCCGAGACCGCTTCCAACATCCCCGCTCCCGCCCCCGCCCGACGCGCCAAGAAGCCCTTCTGTTGGAAGTGTCACCGTCCGGGGCACGTGAAGAAGGACTGTCAAGGGCGCCGCCGCTTCAAGGGGCAGACGGCTCGTCGGTCGGGAGGACCACCGCCGCCCTCATCCAGGACGGTGACTGACGATTGGGCCGGCAATTCCGCTGGCTGGGACACCCACCACGAGGCGTGGGACAGGGTCGACGCGGTCGACCAACGCCTCGACCCCACCGCCACCGCCTTCCGGGAATACCGGGAGTTCCTCCGCGGCCGCCTCCGTGACACCGAGGCGGCTATCGACAAGTTGAAGGAGCGTCGGATGTACTGGTCCGACAAGCTGTGGGAGGTGGAGTGGAGTGACCCGCCGCGCCCTTCGCTGGAGAAGGTGCGCCGCCACAGGGCGAGTTGGGAGGACGAGGAGGAAGAACCCCCCCACCCGAGCTGGGGCTTTTGAGGACATGTCGGGTCGACATGTCATAGAAAGGGGGTGGTGTTAAGAACCGTACGTTTCATTTCTTTGTTCTTAACATTACTCCATTCGACATCTCCACCATGGCCCATTCGCCAAGGTCCTCGCCATGCTCCCTTTACTTTATTTATCATCATATCTACATGCATACATGGACTCTATCGCACTGCCTCGATCCCATTTCTGTTTCCATCATGATCGTGGCAGTGTTACCCCACCTATCCGTTTTATCTTTGTTTCATCGCTATCGGTGCAGCCATGCGCAGCCCTGCACAGTTACTACCGTCTCCTTAGATACGGCTGCGGCTGCGCATCCCTCATGTATATATACCGTAGAGCTGAGTCCTGGCGACTCAGCTTAACCACTTCGCATACTCTATAGGACTTGTCCTGTCAGTTGCCAGTGCTCCCTTGAGCCCCTCGCTGTGTGCTTCCCCTCTCTCAGTCGCTCTCAACTCTCTTAGTCGTTGTTCGCCTCCTGAGCAGGTCAGCACTCTTGTTAGTGTGTAGCCTGAGCCCTTGCCCGGTCACTATAGGATGCCGGTCCTTAGCATTACATCAAGGGAATGAAGCGCGCTGGGCGCGGCCACGAGCCTAGCAAACTCGCCGATACCAAGCCAGGCGACGCTGCAGTTCGATGTCCAGTATGTCCAAGACCGTCGGTCAATATACCGGAGACATTGGTGGGTGTTCCGGAGGAGGACCGGTATGTCACCCTTGCGCGTTCAGCTTCCTCAGCTTGACGGCATTTTTGCAGATTCATATATCAACAGGTGTTCTTAATGGACGCAAACTTTCGTATGAAGAACCGCTATCGAGCTAGTCGCCACAACGACGCAAGCTTGACTGGGAGCTCTGCCTACTTCGTTGACCAGAGCATGTATCAAGACTATATTCTCAATGCGGCTAATCAGGAAGATGTACGTGCTTCAGCTATTGGTGGTATTGTGATATTAACTTATTCTGTAGATAAGTACCTGTACTGGATTTGCCGCTCTCGCGAATGCCAATACCAAACGCTCGAAGGGTATGAGGTCGACAGGCGTAGGGGTGTGCACCTGTCGACACGAGTTCTGGTTGCCGAACGGGGTTGGGGATTTACAAAAGGGTGAACGGTGCGTCATGTATGCTTTACCTACGTTGGACCGCGTTTCTGATATTGGCGTAGATATTGCAATATGGATTTCATTTTCTTCAGTGCACACTCGCACCACTGGAACAAGAATGGCATCGCGTCTTACGACATCGTGTGCCAGTGGTCCACAGGGCTAGCCGATCGGGTATGGGGCTTACCTGACGCGATACGTCCTCCCACCGTTCCCGATTTCCAATTCGCCGTGCCCAAATTTCACCTGCCAGCCCACGGACCTCCGTGTCAAGCACCCTACTCTCTCAATTTCATGGTCGGTGCAGGGAGGACCGATGGAGAAGGCGTGGAGAGAAACTGGGCACACTTGAATGGTGCTGCCGCCAGCACGAAGGAGATGGGGCCAGGTGCTCGCCAAGATACCCTCAATGACCATTGTGGCCATGCGAACTGGAGGAAGATTGTGAATTTAGGTGGGTAGGCTACCGTATGGTTCGGGCGTATGCTGATCTAAATCCGTACTAGGCCGCTCATTATTGAAACGCATGGTCTCTGCAGTACCAGAGGCTATCCGACATAGCAATATTTTGCAGGACTTCAACCGTGTGGTGGAGCGGGAAAAACCTGGCATAGTCAAAACATGGGAGGAGATGGTAGTGGCCTGGGAAGAGGACCATTCGAAACCGTGTCCGTATCAGCTTCCAGAGTCTAGTGAGTTATCTCATCTTGTCTGTAGCAATGTTCTGATTCCTTTTCAAGGTTTCAACATGGCAACCATCCGTCAGCAGCTAGCGGTGGAAGACGATGTAGACCGCCGACGCGACATGGCAAGGGATCCCACCGCCAACGCGATGTCGTTGGGGTTCGGCGAATTTGTGGTCTTGGCTATGGAGATTGAGGAGACACAGTGAGTCATGACGCTTCATCGTCTGGTTAAGCTCGAGGTTGATCATAACCATAAGGCGTCTTCTTGTTAGGGACTGCCAGAAATTCAAGGACGGGGCTACGCTGTCCCAAAATGCCTCGATTCAAGAACGGCGCACCAAGTTGAGCAAAAGGATTCAACGTTTTTCCTCCCACGAGAAGCGTCTGTTTCCAATGCTGTCCCCTGGCACTCAACTAAACACGAATCACCCGGAACTCACCTCCCTTGTCCTGCCTTCCTCTGTCATGGAGGTGTGCCGAACGGCATATTACCCACAGGAAATGATCGACGTGGAGACCAAGCTTCGACTTGCAGAGGCTTCCGAGGCGTTGGACAAAGTACGCTATCATCTCCGGGTTTCATCATATGTGCACCGGTATAAGACGAGGAATGTGGTCGGGCAAGGGCCAAATACACGGGCGCGTGCTACTCTGAATGCGGTGGTCTTGAGAGCTTGGGCCGCAGTTGAAAGATATCGTCATGCGCGGGCTTGCTACGTGATGCTTGCTGGTGAGGATGGAGAATGGGCTCGAACCTTCCAGCCCTGAAGGAAGAGGATGTCCGTGGTCTCAGTGATACCACTCTCAAGAAATTAGAGGCGGAAGAGGAAGGCGACATTGATGTTGAGGCATTGGTGGCTGGGGAAGGGAGTGAGGGACGCCGTACAGTTTCTTGGATATGGTATGGGGCAGGGGTAGGGACTGGGGCTAGTATCTATGCAGGAGAAGACCGTACCTTGCATGAAGGTAAGGGCCTCATTTGTCATGCTCATCTACCATTGCTAACACGCCTTTCTTTGCAGCTGTTCGAGTTGAATGGGCTAAGGCTCGTGCCCGAGCTGCTCGCTGGCGTGAGGAAGTACGCTGGCTTCGGCAGGAGACCGCATTCGTCATCGGAACATTCCACTTCGAGGTGCAGCAGTGGTGCCGTCGTGCCGGTGATGTGTCGTCGTCAGATCTGCAGCTCGCGGATGGGTTCACTGCCTATGCCCTGGAGCATGCCCACCTTTACCGGCAGTTAATCTCGTCCTTCTCCGCCTTATGGAGTGTTGCTCTAGGAGAGGCTGCAAAGTACTTGGGTGCTCCACTGGCGGAGCATGAAGATGTCGTTTCCCGGCTTGACTCTATCCAACTCCCAGCATCTGGAGAACTCGACAGAATATACTTCAACGATGAGGAAGACCCGGGCCAGTTCATTCACCAGGACAACAGTGATGATGACGATGACTAAGTCGTTCCAGAGCTGGTGCTGTTACCGTGTTACCGTGTCCTGACAGGCTCATGGTCCCAGGCATACATCCACCTGTGCAGCTGGTTTTTCACAGACCCTCCTGGTGGGTGTGTGCTTGGGAACATCTTGCTGATCAGGCTTCAAGCAGCACCTAAGGCAGAGGTGGCGGGCGGCGAGCGGCAGCGCCCAGCGGCGGGCGGCAAGCGGCAGCGCCCAGTGGCGGGCGGCAGCGACCAGCAGCGGGCAGCGCGCAAGCGCCGGCGGCGGGCAGCGCGCAAGCGCCAGCGGCGGGCAGCGGCAGGCAGCATTGCCGAGCAGCAAGCGGCCGGCGCGGCAGCACCCAGCGCCCAGCGGCGGGCGGCAGCGACCAGCGGGCGGCAGCGACCAGCGGCGACCGGCGGGCGGCAGCGACCAGCGGCGGGCGGCGGGCGGCGGGCGGCAGCGACCAGCGGCGGGCGGCGGGCGGCGGGCGGCAGCAACCAGCGGCGGGCGGCGGCAGCAGCGCCCAGCGGCGGGCGGCGGGCAGCACGCCCGCGCGGCGGCGGGCAGCGCGGCAGCGTGCAAGCGCCGGCGGCGGGCAGCGCGGCAGCGTGCAAGCGCCGGCGACGGGCAGCGCGCAAGCGCCGGCGGCGGGCAGCGCGGCAGCGCGCAAGCGCCGGCGGCGGGCAGCGCGGCAGCGCGCAAGCGCCGGCGGCGGGCAGTGCGGCAGCGCGCAAGCGCCGGCGGCGGGCAGCGCGCAAGCGCCAGCGGCGGGCAGCGCGCAAGCACCGGCGGCGGGCAGCGCGCAAGCGCCGGCGGCGGGCAGCGGGCGGCGGCAGGCAGCATTGCCGAGCAGCAAGCGGGTATTCCCGATGGTGGCGGCAATCACGGTAGTACTTACTGCATAGCATATGTTTTTTCTGGAGGTTTCGGAATATCAGAACCTGCCCAGGATTTCTGGGCACACAAAATAATGCGGCCTACTTGTGGGCTGCATTATTTTGTACACGGAGACGGCTGCAGCCGCAGGAATTGGAATGTGTTTGCGGCGTGATTCCGGTCCCATTGTTTTGGGACAACTGGGACGCCTCGCTGAGTGGGTTGTCGAGTTGAATCGGGCATTGGTGCGTCGCATTCGGATGCCGATTCCGCGCTGTGCTAACCATCCTACAGACTTCTGCACGCCTTTCGCGCGAGTTAGCATGCGCGTTTCATGATGAATACGAGGTATTTCCGCTGCCGCCATTTATCATTGAGGCGTCGCGCCATCTCGCTGGCATCACGCCGGAATTCGTCAATCTCCACGCCCTGTCGCTGCTCGCATATTCCGATGGATATGATGCAGCGTTTTGGAACGCGGTCTCTGCAAACTACGACGGGCATCGCTGGTGGGAAATAGGTATGTTCTATTCTTTTTTAATGCAGTATGTCATTATAACGTTTGCTAGTGGAGCCGCTGGGCAGTGTGCCAGCTGATTCCGCAGCCCAACCGGCAACCGCAGGTGCGATCGTCTCATTTCTACACGTCCTTCCATCTCCGGACTTCACTTCCGCAGGGCCGAGTCGCGTCCACATCAACTCCGCGCCATTCCCAGACACCCCGTCGCCATTCGACGGTGCTTTCCACATGATCTGGCAGTCTGCACCAGATGTGAGTACCGTGGACGCGCAGCCCATGCGTGGCGTGCGCCATCCAGCCGTCGGTATGTGCTCACTCTTTCCTGATCACCGAGCATTCGTACTAACACGCTAACTTACAGACGAGGCGCAGGACGGCGATGTCCATCCGCCGGCTTCGGACTCCATGTCCAGACGTGCGCGACGTGCCGGTGACCCTCTACAGCGCAGGAGGGTCGCCATGATGAGCACCGGCCGCGCGCACCTCAATCTTTGCGCGTCATCCCTGTGTCTCCTGCGTCTTCTGCTGTCTCTGACGGCAAACGCGGACGTCCCGGATGTGCCATTGACCGTCCACAGCGGAGGCGGGTGGCAATGATCAGCACTGGTCGGTGCCCACCTCGGCCTTTGCCTGTGGTCCCTGCGCCTTCCGCTGTCCTTGACGGCGAACATGACAGGATGCTGATCGACCGCCGGTCTATCCGTGAGGGCCTTCGACCTCGCGCGATTCTGCGGCGACCGGCGCCACCGCCGTTCTTTGGTCTGCCAACTCGCAAGGCGCGGAAATCCAGGATACCGCCGCGGTCAGTCTGCTCGAACTGCGGTATGCCGTCTCGTCCGACGGTCTCTGCTCGCATTCATGGCAGGCATTTCTTGCCCGTCCCTGGTAAGGGCTCTCATCTTTGCACTGTATAACTTCTCACATTCGTCATAGATCCTCCTGAGCAGCAAGCGGTCACAGAGACTACCAGCGAGGCTCCGGCGCCGGATTCAGGGATGGTGCAAAGGATGGCAGCAAGGGAGGAGGAGCGGGAGCAGGAGCGCGGTGAAGGCTGTCACAGGAAGGGAAAATCTCGCCGCAGATAGATTAGCATGTACAAATCTTGTCTTACCTTAGTGTGTTCAATGTATCTTGGATTTACAGCATGATCGTGCTGCTTCATGGTATTCTGTGAGTGAGACCGAGTGCCCGGACTGTGCTAACAATGGATACAATGTTCCACATCTTTTGTAGGTACGAGCACCGGAAACGTCACATATCATAGGCTTCATAGCATCATTCGATAAACATAAGACCAATGTTCCTCTACTGGAGATACCCGACGGACATACTAGGATCACCTACACTGGACACATATTGACAAATCGAAATCTCCACCAAATACCGGGATGCGGATCACACCAGGGCCCTGCATCAATCGAGACATTGGTCACATGACTGGAAGTGACCGACGCGGCGACTTCAAACAAGTCCGCAACCGGTCTCCTTCTCTCCATCTCATCCCTTCGCTTCCTTTCTCTTTCGATCGAACTATCGTCACTCTCATCCCTGATCGCTTGCTACATAATGCTCACTGTCGACGACCTCAATTTCTGGTACTCCAGTGCATGTAAGAGGTCGGTCTCGCTCTGTCGCTGTTGGAAGGGCTCCGCGATCAATGAATGCTGCTCTTCGTGTCGCGTGGGTGTCCGAGTTCATTCGTGTGCTTGTGAGTAATGTTCGGATGCCATGTCCGCATGGCACTAATGGTCCGACAGAAAGCTGCAGATGTATGTAGGGGGCTAGCCAGCGGTCTTGGACTCACGGACGCACTGATTCCCGTTCCTTCCTTCATGCACAACACCGCCCTGTCTCTCTCGTGTACTCGGCCTGAATCGGCTGATCTGCAAGCCCTTTCTGAATACGCTTACACCGACGGGCTTGATCCGGATTTCTGGAGAAAAATATCCGAGCAGTACCATGGTTGTCGCTGGTGGGAAAATGGTGCGTTTGCTGATTCTTCTTCACGAATGTTCCTGCTGACCTCTCATAGTTCAAGTTTCTGATGCAGTTCGTGCCATGTCGTCACCGGGCTCTGGATGGCTGGATCCTGTCTTCACCTTGCCACAGGACTTGTTTCTCCCAGTGTATGATCCTGCCCCATCCGCATACACCATGCCGCTCCCGGACTTCACTCTTGCGTGGCCTAGCAACATGGTAGACTGCTACAGGTCATTGGCTGGCTCCCTGGACTCTCCTCACACCCTGTCAAAGGAGAATCAGGACTCTCCGATGCAGCAGGTAGCATCGAATACCGTCAGTTCTTCCATGCAGCCTGTGCATACTGTCCATTGCCGTCCTAGTTGTATGGACTGCTTCATCTCTTCCGTCTTTGACTTCATACTGACCATGCATGCCTCAGACCAGGGACATCCCACCGATACACATGACAGACATGCAGGCAGTACCACGCACCGTCATTCGCATGCATCGGCACCACGGAGGCGGAGGCGTCCCAGTTGTCCCAAAACAATGGGACCGGAATCACGCCGCAAACACATTCCAATTCCTGCGGCTGCAGCCGTCTCCGTGTACAAAATAATGCAGCCCACAAGTAGGCCGCATTATTTTGTGTGCCCAGAAATCCTGGGCAGGTTCTGATATTCCGAAACCTCCAGAAAAAACATATGCTATGCAGTAAGTACTACCGTGATTGCCGCCACCATCGGAATACCCGCTTGCTGCTCGGCAATGCTGCCTGCCGCCGCCCGCTGCCCGCCGCGCGCGCTTGCGCGCTGCCCGCCGCCGGCGCTTCCGCGCTGCCGCGCTGCCCGCCGCCGGCGCTTCCGCGCTGCCCGCCGCCGGTGCTTGCGCGCTGCCGCACTGCCCGCCGCCGGCGCTTGCGCGCTGCCGCACTGCCCGCCGCCGGCGCTTGCGCGCTGCCGCGCTGCCCGCTGCCGGCGCTTGCACGCTGCCGCGCTGCCCGCCGCCGGCGCTTGCACGCTGCCGCGCTGCCCGCCGCCGGCGCGGCGTGCTGCCCGCCGCCCGCCGCTGGGCGCTGCTGCCCGCCGCCCGCCGCTGGTCGCTGCTGCCCGCCGCCCGCCGCTGGTCGCTGCTGCCCGCCGCCCGCCGCTGGTCGCTGCCGCCCGCCGCCCGCCGCCCGCCGCTGGTCGCTGCCCCCGCCGCCCGCCGCCCGCCGCTGGTCGCTGCCGCCCGCCGGTCGCCGCTGGTCGCTGCCGCCCGCTGGTCGCTGCCGCCCGCCGCTGGGCGCTGGGCGCTGCCGCACCGGCCGCTTGCTGCTCGGCAATGCTGCCTGCCGCTGCCCGCCGCTGGCGCTTGCGCGCTGCCCGCCGCCGGCGCTTGCGCGCTGCCCGCTGCTGGTCGCTGCCGCCCGCCACTGGGCGCTGCCGCTTGCCGCCCGCCGCTGGGCGCTGCCGCTCGCCGCCCGCCACCTCTGCCTTAGGTGCTGCTTGAAGCCTGATCAGCAAGATGTTCCCAAGCACACACCCACCAGGAGGGTCTGTGAAAAACCAGCTGCACAGGTGGATGTATGCCTGGGACCATGAGCCTGTCAGGACACGGTAACACGGTAACAGCACCAGCTCTGGAACGACTTAGTCATCGTCATCATCACTGTTGTCCTGGTGAATGAACTGGCCCGGGTCTTCCTCATCGTTGAAGTATATTCTGTCGAGTTCTCCAGATGCTGGGAGTTGGATAGAGTCAAGCCGGGAAACGACATCTTCATGCTCCGCCAGTGGAGCACCCAAGTACTTTGCAGCCTCTCCTAGAGCAACACTCCATAAGGCGGAGAAGGACGAGATTAACTGCCGGTAAAGGTGGGCATGCTCCAGGGCATAGGCAGTGAACCCATCCGCGAGCTGCAGATCTGACGACGACACATCACCGGCACGACGGCACCACTGCTGCACCTCGAAGTGGAATGTTCCGATGACGAATGCGGTCTCCTGCCGAAGCCAGCGTACTTCCTCACGCCAGCGAGCAGCTCGGGCACGAGCCTTAGCCCATTCAACTCGAACAGCTGCAAAGAAAGGCGTGTTAGCAATGGTAGATGAGCATGACAAATGAGGCCCTTACCTTCATGCAAGGTACGGTCTTCTCCTGCATAGATACTAGCCCCAGTCCCTACCCCTGCCCCATACCATATCCAAGAAACTGTACGGCGTCCCTCACTCCCTTCCCCAGCCACCAATGCCTCAACATCAATGTCGCCTTCCTCTTCCGCCTCTAATTTCTTGAGAGTGGTATCACTGAGACCACGGACATCCTCTTCCTTCAGGGGCTGGAAGGTTCGAGCCCATTCTCCATCCTCACCAGCAAGCATCACGTAGCAAGCCCGCGCATGACGATATCTTTCAACTGCGGCCCAAGCTCTCAAGACCACCGCATTCAGAGTAGCACGCGCCCGTGTATTTGGCCCTTGCCCGACCACATTCCTCGTCTTATACCGGTGCACATATGATGAAACCCGGAGATGATAGCGTACTTTGTCCAACGCCTCGGAAGCCTCTGCAAGTCGAAGCTTGGTCTCCACGTCGATCATTTCCTGTGGGTAATATGCCGTTCGGCACACCTCCATGACAGAGGAAGGCAGGACAAGGGAGGTGAGTTCCGGGTGATTCGTGTTTAGTTGAGTGCCAGGGGACAGCATTGGAAACAGACGCTTCTCGTGGGAGGAAAAACGTTGAATCCTTTTGCTCAACTTGGTGCGCCGTTCTTGAATCGAGGCATTTTGGGACAGCGTAGCCCCGTCCTTGAATTTCTGGCAGTCCCTAACAAGAAGACGCCTTATGGTTATGATCAACCTCGAGCTTAACCAGACGATGAAGCGTCATGACTCACTGTGTCTCCTCAATCTCCATAGCCAAGACCACAAATTCGCCGAACCCCAACGACATCGCGTTGGCGGTGGGATCCCTTGCCATGTCGCGTCGGCGGTCTACATCGTCTTCCACCGCTAGCTGCTGACGGATGGTTGCCATGTTGAAACCTTGAAAAGGAATCAGAACATTGCTACAGACAAGATGAGATAACTCACTAGACTCTGGAAGCTGATACGGACACGGTTTCGAATGGTCCTCTTCCCAGGCCACTACCATCTCCTCCCATGTTTTGACTATGCCAGGTTTTTCCCGCTCCACCACACGGTTGAAGTCCTGCAAAATATTGCTATGTCGGATAGCCTCTGGTACTGCAGAGACCATGCGTTTCAATAATGAGCGGCCTAGTACGGATTTAGATCAGCATACGCCCGAACCATACGGTAGCCTACCCACCTAAATTCACAATCTTCCTCCAGTTCGCATGGCCACAATGGTCATTGAGGGTATCTTGGCGAGCACCTGGCCCCATCTCCTTCGTGCTGGCGGAAGCACCATTCAAGTGTGCCCAGTTTCTCTCCACGCCTTCTCCATCGGTCCTCCCTGCACCGACCATAAATTGAGAGAGTAGTGCTTGACACGGAGGTCCGTGGGCTGGCAGGTGAAATTTGGGCACGGCGAATTGGAAATCGGAACGGTGGGAGGACGTATCGCGTCAGGTAAGCCCCATACCCGATCGGCTCCTGTGGACCACTGGCACACGATGTCGTAAGACGCGATGCCATTCTTTTCCAGTGGTGCGAGTGTGCACTGAAGAAAATGAAATCCATATTGCAATATCTACGCCAATATCAGAAACGCGGTCCAACGTAGGTAAAGCATACATGACGCACCGTTCACCCTTTTGTAAATCCCCAACCCCGTTCGGCAACCAGAACTCGTGTCGACAGGTGCACACCCCTACGCCTGTCGACCTCATACCCTTCGAGCGTTTGGTATTGGCATTCGCGAGAGCGGCAAATCCAGTACAGGTACTTATCTACAGAATAAGTTAATATCACAATACCACCAATAGCTGAAGCACGTACATCTTCCTGATTAGCCGCATTGAGAATATAGTCTTGATACATGCTCTGGTCAACGAAGTAGGCAGAGCTCCCAGTCAAGCTTGCGTCGTTGTGGCGACTAGCTCGATAGCGGTTCTTCATACGAAAGTTTGCGTCCATTAAGAACACCTGTTGATATATGAATCTGCAAAAATGCCGTCAAGCTGAGGAAGCTGAACGCGCAAGGGTGACATACCGGTCCTCCTCCGGAACACCCACCAATGTCTCCGGTATATTGACCGACGGTCTTGGACATACTGGACATCGAACTGCAGCGTCGCCTGGCTTGGTATCGGCGAGTTTGCCAGGCTCGTGGCCGCGCCCAGCGCGCTTCATTCCCTTGATGTAACGCCATTCACGAATCATATTCATAAAGGCAGGAAGTCGGTCCTGCACGTAAATGAGATTTAAACAAAAACCTGGCATACATAGCAACTCACCGGAGGGGGTTTCAGGCCAGTATTATCTGTTTGGATCGCGATTGCATTGTAAAAGTCGGTTGCGTTTGTTTTGCCTTCTAAGGTCGTCATATGGAACTGGCGCAGAACGGAGAATGTGGCTGCAGACGATGGTTCGATTGGTGTGGCAGGCCACCAAGCAGCTCGCATAAGCTGCGCTCGTCTTGGAATAGGATTCGCCAGCTGACAGCCACAGAAGTTGATTGAGACGTGGTGGATGCCGTTTCCATGGATGACGACAAAGTCGCTCGGTCCCGGCTCTGGAAACTGACACGGCACTCCTGGAAGGTGACCGAGTTGGACAACAAGACCAGCAGCTTTCAGTGTGGTGCGTTCGAAAAAGGTCCCGTTCCATTTCTAGACGGTCGTCAATGTCAGATCTTCAGATAGATGAGAGTACATACCTCGATACTAGCATGTAATGGGGTACGTCGATGCCGACGAGCCATACACTTCTTGCATACAAGGTCGAAGGTAATGCACTCCCTGCAACGGAAGGATCCTTCTTCCAGACGGCAATCTGGACATGTCATTTGGGATAGAAATATCCCCCGCCCTTCCAATCGAATTGATTCGTCGAGGTACTCGTCGCAGTACGCCTTCCACGTATCAATTGTATAGTCCTAATAGAATGTAAGTAGCGTTCAAATCGTAGAACAAAACCTTAAGCCTGCTCACCGAGTTTGACTTGCTCGCTGTCAAGCCGGGTTCCGCAACCGATCTAGCCTCGTCCAACTCCTCGACCCCGTCCACACCCTGGAGCTCAGCTGTCCTCAGATCCTCTTCAACACCCTGTCCTCCACTGCTAGATGCATGCGTGTCCTCAATAGGTACGGGTGTTTGTTGGGTGACGAGGCGACGGTTGTCGGAAGATGCGGAGAGTTGGGTAACAGGCGCCGCATGAGGAATATGGTAAGGAATGGGGGTAGGAGTGTCGGTGCTCGGCTTGAAACGAGTGCGCTTGATTTGGTGTTGGGCAAGCCGGGCGTTGAAGCGGCGTGTATTCATGGCTAGAGGGACAGATGAAAGCATGTAGCACACCAGTGACACCTGGTGCTTGCTCTCGTTGATCGATAACGTGACCGCGTAGTTAAGCGCTTGCACTCGTTGATCGGTAACGTGACCACATCGTCATTATGCAAACGAGATTAGCTTTACTTACTTACTACCAGGGTATACGAGAGGCGTATTGTAGTATTACTTTGGCAATAGCCACTGTTCAATATCCGCGTGTAGTTCGTCAATCTTCGACAACAGTCCCAAGCCCTCATGCCACCGGGTAGATCGGCCGGAGTCCACTTTTGCAGCGAGGGCCGGATCTCTCATCCGCATGTCCTCCTCGCTTTGAAAACCATGCATCTTCCAACGCAGCAAGCCACCAGCACAGAACTGAGTAAAAGAATGCCGGACCTCTCCGTCAGAAATCGGGGTGTTCCCATGGCCTATCACAGCAGACGGGATGAACATTGTGCTTCCGGGTGGAAACTCGATGACTAGCTTGAGCTCCCACAGGTACAGATGGCCACCTTTAGTGTGGTCATAGTCACCCAGCGCGGTGATCGCACATCACCCATAAGGGACGTTAAACGAATCACGGTGTTTCTTCGTGACAGTCCGGCTTCCAACATTGAAGGTGGCAGCAGGAAAAACACTGTTGCTGAACGGTTTCTCCAGGCTCAGATCGGATGCCTGTATTGCGTCAACGACTTCGTTGTAATGCAGATAAAGTTTCGGCGCATAGATAGAGAAAGCACCTGTTGCCAGAGTTGTCATTACATGGTAAGCTGTGAGCCGCATATACGAACGATTATTGTGACCAGCTAGGCGGACAAAACACGGGTGTCTACGCAGACAATGGATCGCTTGGATATGCTGCTTCGAAGCATGGGAGAAATTCATCGGTTTCTGCAAGATTGATTCAAGGTCGGTCCAAACCGTATGGAATAAACATACCAGTTGGCCGCCTCCATACGAAAAACCAGTCGTCAATGAAGGAAATCGGCCGCGCCCGTGGTCACGCTGTGTCTGCGAGAAGCTGCAAAGTCCTGCCTTGCCCATCGCCTTGCAACCGTCCTTCATGAGCAATGGCCACGTTGGGTCGCACGGCTGCGCAGGCATGCCGACGATAAGGCGCCCCACCCTATCAACGACCGCCCCATTTACTCTGCACGAGGATTAGGACTACAGCAGTCTGTAAGAAATAGTCACATACTGTCCATCCCATTCTTCATACTTGAAGTTGAGCCCACCCAATAGCTCGTTCAGCGGGTATACTTTCTTCGAAGGGTGATGTCGGGGGTCACATTTTCCAACAAATGCGCCTTCAGCGACAGGCAGTTGGTATGCGTCATCGGGCACGACCCGCGGGGATGGTGAGGCAAACTTGGCGACCAAAGACCGAGTGACACAGCCCAGAGGACCGTATCGTTCCTTCGTCTCCTGACGACGGCGGATGCGACGCTGTCTCTGATATTCTCTCTGTGCGGAGAACGGAACAGCAGCACGGTCATCTTCAGAGCATGGTGCGTCACCATGAGAGGCCTTGCCACAGAATGAGCAGTGCTGAGACGCCGGAACGGGTGGTGGTGGTGGTGGTGGAGGAATGTCCGGATAGGATGCTACTGGCAGGTCAAGGTCTAACGGCTGCGGGTGCGAGTCGTCTGCTGCGGGTACAAAACTGTCGTGCGTTTCAACCCCGGCTTGAACGAATGCAGCTAAGTCAAAGTCGGGAACGGGGATCGTGTTGGTTATGTATGCGGAGAATTCGCGCCCTGAGCGTGTCTGAAGCATACGTGCAGTACGAGAAATCAGCTACAATCGATAGGTGCACGGCACAAACGCACCTTCCCCGCCATGAACCTTTGCGCCTCGTCGTTGAAACTAAGCCGGGTGGGTAGCAGAACATGTAAGCCTATGGTCAAGAAGGTGGAGCCCGTTCGCGCGGAGGGCCTGGAGAGGCACGCTACACAACACGAACTCAAGTGGGTAGAAAGAAAGGACGTACCGAGTGGACACCGAACAGGTTACTGACCCTGCGATCGATACGAAGACTGAGGTGGAAATAGACTCGATAGAAAGATCGGAAGTAGAAACGAATGACGACGACGAAACGTGGTGGGGGTGGAGGTTGAACTTGAAACGTGTGGTCGAGGTGGTGGTTGCAGAACACTGGTGTTTGTGGCACACGCGTGGGTTGGGTTCGGTTACTCGAAACTGCTGCTGCACGCGTGAAGCACATATGTACACACCGGTAGCGATACAGTTCTCAATCCGTACCTCCGCTAGTAAATTAGTGTAGATTTTATAGAGTACAACACGAGTTACTTCACGCCTCTAACGGTATGATACGAAAAGTGACAATCATCATGGGAGTTTGTATGTTATAAACTCTAAAGTTATGCTCCGTTATCACGCTTTACTCGTTCACCCATTATTCAAGTGTTTCGCGATCGTCGAATCTACCAAACTCCGGCGCGTGAACATGGCTCTTAAGACATTGATTCCTGAATGTAGTTTGGTATACAGATATGTGGTAGTAAAAGGTATTTGAGGAGTGGAGAGAAGGACATAGTAAGGGTGCAAAGCCGGATGTCACTGCGAAAACACGGCGACGACTGCCTTCTGATATGCTATACGGCGATGAGAAGTGGCTCAGTTTACGGATATCGTATCGAGTGACTGTACGACGCACTTTATGTATCCGTCGTCGTACAATGCAGCTCCAATTTATCGTCGAAATGTCGATCTTGACGACATGGGTTGAGTTTCGGGCTAAATTTAGGAAGAGACACTCATAAAAATTACATATTCAATCGGAGACATGGAGAACTTACTTCTGAATGCTAATGACAGGTAAGTACCGGAAAGAAAGCATATAATACGAGGGGATCTTGTACAATGGGATGGGCTTGTGTCGTCATATCCACGAGTCCTTATCGCCTTATCATTCGCGTAGTCCTTATCGCATTGCTTCGGATAGATCCGAAGAAGCGCCTTCGCTCGGATCCAGTTGTGGCGTGTCGTTGTGAGACCCCAGTACAGGCACGTTTCTGTCGCTCCTTCCCCCGTTGTCGCAGAAGGCACATGGTCGCAGCTGAGGACGACGACATGTGGGACATGGTCGGCATCCCGGGCAGTCCGACCTCTGACTTGGGTGAGCAGTTTATTTTTGCTAGCACCTTCCATGTCTGACAATAGCTTCCACGTCACAGCGTCCAACATGGCACGAGCGAGCCTAGATTCCGACTTCAAGCAGTCTCAAAATGGAGTGCTTCCACAGGCAGTTGGACAGAAGTGGTTTGCGGTCTTTGTGGGCCGGAAGGTAGGCGTTTTTGCGCATCGGTGAGTGTTTTATCCATCTTCGGGAGTTCCTAGTTTGACAAAAGATCTCCATAGTTGGGAGGCGGAGGGCATGACACGTGGCATCCCGCATGCCTTCTACGATACCTACGACACGCAGGCGGCTGCCTACGACAATCTTCTTGCTGCCCGCCATCGAGGCCTCGTGCAAGAGCTTCACAATGACGACTGGAGCGACGTCGTCACCGAATCCGACGTTACTCCTTCTTCCAAAGCGGCCAGTTCTAACTCTCTGCGGGGATACTACCATTCCGATGCCACCGATACAGCCACTGAATCGGAATACGCGACCACTCCCAGTCGCTCATCTGTCTCGTCTCGCAGCGTGAAGCCTGTGCCGTCCCTGAATGTCTCCGTGACAGCCCCTCCTTTGGTCGCGCCAGTTCGGAAAGGGCCTCGCCCTGCATCTTCAGTACCGGCTCATCTCCAGGCATCATCTGCAGCTCATGGCAAATCTACTCTCCCTCCTTTATCAGTTGCATCGTCGCCTTCCATTCCTCGCACTGCTGTTTCATCCGCATCTGTATCTCGGTCACCCACTCGTCACCCGACATCATCTTTGTACTCTCTTCCTGCTCAGTTGTGCGGTCTTGGTCTCGAGTCCACGTCTGCCTCAGAAACGGATACCCCGCATGTCCCGGGCTCATTTCCACTAAACTGCACGTCTCATTCACTTCCTGTTCCGCCCCCCCGTGGCCGCGTCAGATCGTCACCCCGCCCCGATATCGGTGTACCGCCTGCGCCAGAGCCTCGCTCCATGCCCGCTCAAGAGACTCGTTCCGCGCCTGCCCAGGAGACTTGTTCCGTGCCCGCCCAAGAGACTCGTTCTGTGCCTGCCGGAGAGACTCGTTCCGCACCCGCCCCATATACCAGTGGAGCGCTCCCCAGAGACACAAGTGCAGTGCCTGCTGCAGACCTGCACGAGTCGCAAGCTGCAGGCACCGGTGCAATGCCCGCCCCAGACAACGATGTTGGACGTACACCTGGCTCTTAGCACACACGTTCACCGTCACCTCCTCGCCCGGGCTCAGCTTTCGGTCAGGCTCCAGGTGCTGCATCGTCGTCGCCTCCTCCGACTTATCAGCCACACACTCCGCACTTCACCTACTACCCGACTCCCAACACCGCCTACCGCCAAAGCACCTGGACCTATGACACATTTCAGAGCTTGTCTGGCTGCTTTGGGATGGAACCGTTTGAGTCCAGAAAATTCTATGCTGTTGCTTGTGGTCTCAATCCTGGTATATACCCAACTTGGTGAGATATGCAGTTCTTATTCGTGTTGCGGCGCTGTACTGACATAAACAAGGGAAGAATGTTCGAGTCAGATACACGGAATATCTGGCCACAAGCACATCAGTTTCCCAACCCATCGACAAGCTGTGCAGTGGATGGCTTTGCGTCTCGGGGAGGGTTTGGTGAGAAGGGCAAGGCAAATTGAAAATTTTTTTTTTTGATTTCTGCAGTTGTTGTTTCTGTTATCGCTGCTTTGCTCGTTGCTTTGCGTTCTGTCCTGCGTTCTTGTTCACAATGTCATTAATCTGCAGTGACCGCAATCTAATCTAAGATCTTGACAATGACCGGGAAGTGCCGAATTTTGAATTGTCGGACAATGCCGAAGACAGAGCTGATGGATTCGCGTACTTGTGCCAGCTCATCTGACCAGATCACCCACTTCCTCTGCCTCACCGTCGACTCATGGCCAAAAAGAAGGCGTCTGACACCACGACCAAAAAGCAAGGACCGGGACGGAGCTCCTGGGCAAAAGGGAGTAAATATGTATTCCTCGACTCTCGCCTTACGAAGTGGTCTCAAGCCCGTGATCGAGGCGATTTCTATAGCCGGACCACCAAGCTCTGGTTCCTCAAGTACGGTTGGGTGCTTCCTTTGGAGGAAGACGCGGCTGTGGAGCTCGATGACCCGCCGGAGACAAACCTTGACACCCTGGCCTTCATTGGCAACACCAACGAGTTGGACGAGGACACGATCAAGGCACGTCAGGCGACGTATAGTGAGGTCCGCGACGTGGGTTCTATTTTGCCTCTCTGAATGAAAAAGCACATTCCTAATTTGTGAATTTTCTAGAAAATCAGCAATTGGTTCCGCCATCATGGCAAAAAGCTGGTGAAGGCACCGGAAAATGGTGCTGCGGATTCGTTCGTCGTCGACGCCCCCCTGGCACCGCCAAGGAGAGAGGCGGCATGGCAAGTCTATTCGACGAAGTATTACGACTCCCGCGTCAAAGCCTCCGTTGACGAGCAATATGCGGCAATCGTCAACGAGGCCAGATTAGCGGGCACGACGCCCGTGGACAAGTTCAAGTTTCAAACTGAATTAACACGGCAGAAGTACGGGCTCGAAAGCGAGGAAATCAAGGAAGAGATCCGCGCGATAGTCGAGGCGAACTATAGCGCTGCAATGGCGGAGTACAAACAGCTGTCACAGAGTCCAAAGACCGCGGAGGACTATCACAAGTACTTTTTTTGTTGGTTTGGCCCTCCGCGTCGCCTCACTGACGGCTTTTGCATCAGGACCCATAGTATGGTGCTCCAGCATCTGCAGCCGGTCGTGGACAACGTCTCGAGGCAATACGGGATGGTGGCCTGTCTCCTTCTGTCTGGTCCGATCCCGCAAGACCGCGGAGCAATTGGATCGCTTGTGATTCATTCCGGTTTAACCGAGGGCCTCGTGCGGCAGACGTGGGCTGCGTTCGACAAGGCCGGTTTCGACGCAGCAGCAGCTGCGCATGTCCGATTTGCGACCAAAGTATTTCGTGAGTTTTCTTTTGTTTTTCGCGCTTTTGCACTAAGCGATATTTCCATATATAGCACCTGAGGTTTGCGCACAACGGGCTTTGCCGGAAGTCTCACCTGATTTGCAACCATCATCATCCACTGTCCCTACCAGCACGATGCCGTCCTCTCCGTCCCCCGGTATCGTGACAATGGCTGCGAATGCTACTTCTTCGTCTGCGACAGCCGATGCAAGAGCTACCTCCCCTGTGAAGCCGACTTCTAGCGAGACACAGGTCAACGCGTCGACGTCGTCGCCTTCATCCTCAGCTGCGGCGGCTGCCACTACCACCTTCTCCCGTCATCATGCATTTACAATGTCCGCAGAAGCGACTCAATCGACCCAATCGCGTACTTGGCAGCCACGTCGGCTTCCAAAGCCTCTGCATCCGCCTCCATGGTCTACTCCCCGCCGCACTTGCCGGACCCGAACTGACGCGGAGCCGATTTTCGACACCCTTCCAGTGCGCGTGTGGACGCGTCGGTGGAGGAACGCGGGGATGGTTCGGAGGCTGGCAGACATGAGACATCGACAGCGTCTGCGAATGCGCAGATCGCGAAGGTGCACCCCTCCTCCAATCATCCGTCACAATGCGCCGATAGTCCGAGAAACCCATCCGTCCCACATCCTGCACGTCCTCCCCATGTCGCTTCGACCAGCGAGAGCTCTGCCGTGCTTCTCGTACCATACCGTCATCCGCTTTGACTTCAATCCGCGTCGACGATGACGAGGGCCGAAGTGGCTACAGGAAGCCGTGTATTTCTTCAGTCAGGTGGGCAGTGAGGAGGCTTGGTGGACTGCGTCACAGCGTATGTTGATTTGCTGCGTTTGAATGGGTTCCCGTGAGTTCTCTTTATGCTCGCTCACCGTCAGCGTTAATTTGTTTGTGCAGACTTCAGATGGTGTACTCCTACTAATGGTCGCCCTGAGCTCGTCGGTCTTTGGGTGCAATGGGACCGCGCCTATCACAAGACCTACAACAGGTTTGTCAATGGCAAGTGTTTTCCAGCTGGATGTACTGCCAACCGGCTTTTGGCGGTGGTGGGACAATCTCCAACCAAGCGACTGCCCTGCGGATCGTACTGGGGCTGGGACACAATCACGCAACCACGACTGGAATAAGCTCTCCAAGTTCGGCAAGAATGGGATTCTCAGTGTCATGGCTTACCTCGCCTTGTGGAGAAAGCGGATCCAAGACTTGCCGGACAACGTCCAACGTGATTGGGGTAAATGCGGTCTCGGACGCGAAGGCGGTGTTTGTGGCCATGAGGGTTGAGCACAATGCGGTGACTGGTGGCGGGGATAAAGGGAAGAAACGGGCAGCACCCAGGTATGTGATCACCTTGTGTGTTGTAGTTTACTTGCTCATTTTGTAAGTAGCCGATTCCATTGACACAGGTGCTGTCAAGCGTTCACGCAGAGGCTGATGTTGCGCGTACCACCCGGAGTCTTGCTTTCTCCGTTCTGTCCGGGTCCTTACCACTTCCCCCATTTCTATGACTTCATGCACGGTCTCGACGCGTCAATCTGTCATTCTTGGATCAATGCAATTTGCGGGAGTCGTCAAAGACTCCGGCCGTTATGTAATGAACGTGGTATCACCCACCTTGGGGGATTTTTGACAGCCACATGCACTGCCTTGATGCACGTTCCGCTGTGTAGCTGGAATCTCTAAGACCCTCCGGTTGGTCGTGCATCAGATAGCGCATGGACATGTGATTGGTTGATCCCTGTAAGTGAGTCCGAGTTTCTTCTGAGCTTTGGTACCGCATCGAGAGGAGGGTCACGTGCACCGTGGGTGGATGACTCACAAATGGTGGCGGGACGAGGATGGACAGCAGCACAGTGCCGCGGGCGCATGCGGTGGCGAGAGCGTATGCGGCGGCGGCATGGAGGAGTATGCGGTGTGGTGCAGATGAGAGCGCACGGTGAGGCGGGGGGAGGGGGCACGCACGGAGGTGGGGGCGTCGTGGTAGCGGCATGGTGCAGCGCGCGCAACGGTGCAGACGAGGGCGCATCGCGGGGCGGTGGCGCGGCGCATGCGGCGGTGCCGGCGTCGTGGTGGAGGGGTGGAGGCGCGTAACGGTGCAGACGAGGACGCGCCGCACCCGGCAGTGAGGTGGCGAGGGCGCACGCTGCCGCAGCGCGGCATGGATGGGGGTGTGCAGTGATGCAGCGGCAGCGCAGCGGCGAGGGCGCATTCGCGGCGGTGCGGCGTGGATGAGAGCGCGCAGTGGCGTGCGGCGGGTGTGCGGCGTGGATGAGAGCGCGCAGTGGCGCGCGCGGGTGTGCGGCGTGGATGAGAGCGCGCAGTGGCGCGTGGCGGGTGTGCGGCGTGGATGAGAGCGCACAGTGGCGCGCGGCGGGTGTGCGGCGTGGATGAGAGCGCGCAGTGGCGCGTAATGGCGCAGACGAGGACGCGCCGCACCCGGCGGAGTCACGGTGGTGAGGTGGTGAGGGCGCACGCTGCCGCGGCGCGACGTGGATGGGGTGCGCAGTGATGCAGCGGCGGCGGCGAGGGCGGGCAGCATTGCCGAGGGGAGGCGGCAGCATTTGCCGGGGGAGGCGCGGTATTGCAGAGGGGAGGCGCGCGGCATTGCCGAGGGCGGGCAGCATTGCCGGGGGAGGCGCGCGGCATTGCCGAGGGGAGGCGGGCAGCATTGCCGGGGGAGGCGCGCGGCATTGCCGGGGGAGGCACGCGGCATTGCCGAGGGGAGGCACGCGGCATTGCCGAGGGGAGGTGGCGCGGTATGTTTTTTTTGGAGGTTGTGGAAGCGAGCCAAAAAGTCCCAGGCTCACAAAATAATGCATCGTGGAGACGGAGCATTATTTTGTGAGCGGCAGGAAGTCCTCGGCTACCTGCGGCTGCAGCCGCAGGAATTGCAATGCTGTTGCGGGGTGGTTCCGGTCTACATTATAATGGGGGGACTGGGACTGGTGACTCAGCACGTACGGCCGCCGGAACGGTCAACGGCGTCCTCCCAGCAGCGACCAGAGCGAGACCGACCTCGGTAACGGCCCGGATATAAGAGACATTGAGGTCTTGCATGGTTTGGGCGATGGAGAACGACATAGCACGCAAAAAACGGCCGATAAGCGATGGAAAGGGCGACGGACTAGAGGGGAGATGTGGGGGGGAGGGAAGAAGACCGGGGGCGGACTATGACTCTGCTTAAGTGGCAGCTTTCGTCACTAGTCACGTGTTCCATCGTCACATAAATGATGGCTCTTGCTGATGTAATACTTGGATGTGGGATGCTTCTGAGGATTCCGGCCATATTTCCGGGCATCTGGACTCTGATTCCAGTCTTGGTCTGGGGTTTTGGTGAGTGCTGAGCATCACATCAGCTTATATCAGCTAACCTTAATATCACTCGAGTCTTGACTTAGCCCAAACCTGAATCTAAGCGCAGGCATTCTGCGGCTTCCGACAACATCCGGTTGGACTTGGAACTACTTGTGGGATGCTGTGATGCACGGTCATGCGCTGTCAGCATCACGAAAGCCCTCTGCAACACATTTCCTTGCTGAATTCTTTACCAAATGACCTCCTCTCGCTCTTCAGCAACTGTTTTCTTCTATTGGGAAACCATCAAGGCGACAGTTTATGTTACAGAATCTCAAATTAGAAGCTATCTGGAGGACGTGGCAGTCGCAGGGAGTGTAGACAGGCCGTGGCGGCTTGCTCGTATTTGCTGTGATGCAGTGAGTAGTTGTACCATTTCATGGCTATATATTTCTTGACGCACATTTCAGGTAGTGGCCCAAAAGGTGATTGTGGAAGCAATGCACCTTGAAACCCGCACTCCGGGCAATCATCGCTCAGGCCGCAAATGCACCTTGCGGAGTTTCCTACCGTTGCTTATCCAGGTTGCGGAATGGTATAATTCTCATTATCGGATTGATGTCGACCAGTGCGGGTGCCAGATGCAAGCTTCGTAGAGGCACTGCTGCAGGCGGTGGAAGGGTCCTGGACGCCACCAGGAGGAAACAGACCGAAACCGAGACGGGACAGAGGTATGGGGTCATCGGCATTCCTTGTGTTATAGTAATATCTGATTGTGTGCGGTGCAGGTCCGGATGAGATTGTGCGCGATGAGGAGGACCCGGTGACAGTGGTTCATAAGCGAGGGAGTAAAGAAGTGGAAACAGGGGTCAAAGGTGCGTTATGGCCTTGTAACATTTAGTCCAGTTTGCTAACTATTGTCTAGAAAGCCCACAGCTCATGTCGTGTGCACGGATATCCACACCGACAATGCCGGTCATCCCAACAAAGCGGCGGAATAGTGAACCGGAAGTCCTGCAACCACCACCCCCCAGTAACATGATGGGTCTGGCAGCCCGCGGGCCAGGTGTGCCAAGTCACTATCTCCGGACTCGAAGCCTAAGCCCTGCGCACGATGAACATGGAAACACGACGACAGCTCAGGAACATAGTGGGTTTGTTAATTATTTGTGTTCCATGCACTGATTGTTTCCAGATGTATCTATCGAGTGGACTGATGCTAAATTCCGCAAGTTGTCCGAACGGTATGATGCTGCGATCCGTCGGATTGGTGCTCTGGAGCAGAGCATGACAACTACGGCGCAGGAGCTGAAAGGCAGCATGGCGGCATTAGATTCGAAGCTCGACCGTGTCTCTGGACAGGTGGCGGAGTTGGGCCTCGAGGTCCGCAGATTATGTGATGGTCTTTCTAGACTTCGGGAGGATCACAATGACCTGTCGACAGGCATTGAGCAGCAGCTTGACACAGTCACAGACCAGTTGACATGGATCAATACCCGCATGCCTTTTCCTGCTGATGCGATTTCAACAGACTCTGAAGCCGGACATTCATCAGATAGCAGTAGGGGGAGTCCATAGTTTGTTGTAGCTCACAAATCTGATATCAGTTGACCGCGGTCCATGTTTAAATAAAGCAGTCCGAATCCGTGTAGCAATGAGAGTCCGTGTGGCTCTCGGGCAGAATGCCCAGATCTGATTTGACGAGTCCAAGTCCGAGAGAGTCAGTGAAGTACACGTTAGTCCGAGAACGCAGCAGTCCGCAAGTGCTGGAACAATTAATCTGAGACCTGGTTAATCCGGCTGAACTGAAAACCGGATCCGGATCCGGATTTGGCGATGAGTCCGGATGGTGTAGTCCGGGTCCAGGTCTGTTAATCCGGATGGGGGCAAACCGAGACGAGCTCGACCGTAATTTACGAGGCATGAGATATAGGGGGCGGAGCTCAGCTGTAAGCTACGGTACATATCTATATAAGCTGGCCCGTAACTTGTGGTCTATGCGGAAACTGAGCTCGCCCGTAGCTTACGGACCAAAAAGGTGTCATTTGAGCTCGTTTGACCAGCCCGTAACTTGCGGCCTTAGGTCACTTTTGTCTGGCCCGTAGGTTGCGGCGAAAGTCACACCATTGACTGCCTATAATACTTGAAACCAAGCTAACTCAGTCAATACTCCACCGATTTACTCGTTCTCAAATGCATCTAAATCTACACATTTGTAGCTTTCTAGCCATACCTCACACGTCTCAATCGGTCAAGAACTCGCAGAATGCGAAGCATTTCTTTGTGTTCCCCCCTAAGAAGTTTGAATCTGAGCTAACTTGATCAATTCTTCACCAATTTACTCGTTCTAAAGTGCATCTAAATCTACTCATCCATACGTTTTAGCCATGTCTTTTGCGTGAGGATCGGTGCAGAACTTGCAGATTGCGAAGCATTTCTTTAGTTCTCCCTAAAATGTTTGAATCCTAGCTAACTCAGTCAATTCTCCACACAATTTACTCGTTCTCAAATGCGTCGGAATCTGCCTATTCATGTTTCTAGCTGAATTCTGATGTC
>QUOP01000008.1:0-48767 GCA_003675405.1 Hericium coralloides
ATTAAAAAGCGAAAATTACTAACAACATAAGACTTTTAGTATAAGATAACAAAGATCACAAAAAAAAGCTTACCAAAATCTAATGAAAGCGAAAATCTACAACAAAGATAACAACAGAGATAACAAAGGTCACAAAAGAAAGCTTACCAAACTATAATAAAAGCGGAAATCTCCAAGAACTATAAGAGAACATAACAAAGATAATAAAGAAAAGCTTACCTGAATACTAGAAAAGCGAAAATCTAGTAAGGGAATAAAAGAGATAAGTAGAGATGAGTAGAGAAACATAACGATGAGAACAAATGAAGAAATACTGAAAGAATCGGATATGACGTGGCAGGACGAGGTAGTAGTTGAAGAGAGAAAGACGACGCGCATCGTGCACGCGTTATATAGCTGGGCGCGGGTTTGCCCGGTGGAGTGGGGAGACAAGGTCTCCCACCCTCCAGAGGTTGGGTCAGCAGAGGTGTTTAGCCGAGGGCTTAGTCAGCAGAGCCCATGTCCATAGCATGTTGAGTAGCTAGTCTCATCATCAGCATCCATCTGCATTCCCTGTGGGCACAGCTAGAGTCCCCTGGGCCCACTCCACCTGGTGACGAGAGTGAGAGTTCGACATACGCTGCACTGCACTGCTCTCCCTGTCCTTTTTTCGTCTTTTTTCGAGCTCTTGTCGTCTTTCGTCACGCATCGTGTTCCATTGCGCGCTCGTGTCGTGCTTCCCCAGCGATCTTCAGCGCTCTAGGTTTTCATCCGTCATTCTCGTGCTCTTATCGCGTTCTTTCAGTGTTCTCCAGTGTTCTCCAGTGCCCACCCTTCGCGTTCTACGTCGAGAACATCAAACGTTCAAAGTTTCGATCCAAATTACCCGATATGGGCAAGAGTAAACGCGCTGCCAAAGCTGCTTGGAGAATGGCAGCAGCAGCATCACTCCCCTTGCATATCCCTACGAGCCCCGCGTCCCCATTCGTTGCCTTTGTCGAATTGGCCATCCCGCCAGCCGCGAATGCCGCATCGAACGAGCCAAAGCCAGTGCCCATGCAACAGCCACACAATGTGCACGAGAACGGGCGTCTGGAGTCTCGCGCCTCGTCTCCCTCGTCCCCCGCATGCACTACAAGCTCGCACGAAGCACCAACAACATACAGCAGCACCACATCATCGTTCGCCATCGAATGCGAGCCGGAACGCCACCCCGCGCCTACCACAGCCCACCCGCACGACCCGTGCAGCCCAAATCCGCACCGCGCAGCACCCATCACGTCTCTCGCCTCGCACACGCACACGCCGAGATCGAACGACGTACCAACGCCGTCGCGCAGGACTACACGCACATCCGCAGCCGGAAACGAGACGGAGAGCGAGCTTGGGGCCCGCAGAGAGGGCTTGGGTGGTGCGCACGGTGAGTACACGCCCCTCGCATCTCGCTGCGCTAGCTCCGCGCAGTGCCCACACTCCGCGCCCCCTACTGCCTCTCTCGCGCTCCGAACGGCAACCCCGCACGACGCTTTCGTGGGTCCCAGCAACACCATGTATCCCCGCCCCACCGAGAACGAGCTAGGAGGACTCGTTGGAGCCCGCGAGGACGACCCGCACGTCCTGCACGTACGCCCCAGCACCGTGGAGAACGAGTCAGAGAAAGGCCCTGGGCCGCGTACGGAGGATGCACGCACCGCAAGGAAGGCGCAGGGCGGACAAGGACATCCAGTACGCACCCCGCCCTCTCCCATACCACACACGCGCGCCGCGATGCCACCCGACGTGTCCGCCCCGCTCCGCCTCAACACGTGTCCCCGCGCGCCTGCAAACGAGACCAACGAGCCCCGGGGAGTCCGCGCACACAACATAATGAGCGTGCGTGCGTACCCCGGCCCCATTCCCGTCTCTCTGGCGTCCCATACGCCTGCCGCAACCCCGCACGACGTCTCCACACCACCCAGCAGCCCCGCACACACATCCGCTTCCCGAAACGAGTCGGAACGACGCGCCGGAGCCCATCAGCATGTCCTGCACGCACGTCTTGTACTGGACGCGCTCCTATCCACCCTCCGTGACGTTCCCGCACCCAAGCACAAAGGTGCCACACCGCAGATGCCCGGAATCGAACCGAGAGAGCCCCAGACGGCCGCCGCGCGACTCGATCGGCTACCGCAACCAAAGCTGTCCCTTGCAGAAGTCAAACCTGCGCCACTCGATACCTCGCATCCCGACGAGATCGCGGCGATCGCGCTCCAGACAGGACACGCCGCGGGTCTGAAAGAAGGCCGGAACGCGGGATTTCGAGAGGGTCTTGAGGCCGGGAAAAGGACGGGGATGACAGACGGCAGAGAGCGAGGGTTTCAGGAGGGGAAGGCCGCCGGACTGAAGGAAGGACGCGGACAGTGTCGACCAGAGCTCTCCGCATCTCCCACGAACGAGCAGCGCGATGCGCACAGCGCGAGTGTGATGTCCACACCCAGTATTCTCGACATCAATGCCATAGACGGTCAGCTCCTACAAGAGATCCGCCGCGAAGCCTATGGCCGTGGATACGCGAACGGTGGCGACGATGCTCATGAGGACTTCCAGGCTGTCCTCGACCAGAAACGGCTAGATGGTTATGTTGCCGGTCACGAAGAGGAATATCGAAACTGGGCGGACAAGGAGGCTGCAGAAAGGTCCCAACTGGATTTGCTGAAGTTCTGGGAGGGCTTCAAGGCCGCACAACAAGCTGCTGGCACAAAAAGCATGCTAACACCCGAATATGCAGACGGTCATACTCAAATTGATGTGCCCATGACGGTCTCGTGTGCGGATGCTCATGCGCCGCGCCGTGCGCTCTCACAGTTCCATCCCAGCTTCTCACACGAGAGGACGGCGGGGAGAATAGAGGGTCGAGATGAAGGCTACTTAGACGGTCTGGAAGTTGGTAGGAAGGTGGGCATGATAGAAGGTCGGGAGCATGGATTCGAGGATGGGAAGTCTGCAGGTGTACAGGCAGGACGCGTACTCGAACGCGTCAAGGGACGTCGCATCGTGCACTGCTCTGCCCATGTTCAGACCGACATGCTACCTGCCCATGTCCGCACTCTTGCCGACTCTGCGGTACAAACAGGCAAATGGTGCCGCCCTACCCATACCGACTCAGCTGCTCAAACCGAGCCATCCCTCCACACTGCGTCCATCACACAGATGGCATTCAAGGTGGACTCCATGCCCAGTGCACTCCCACCTGCACCATTTTCGTGGGCTGACGATGCTGATTCCCTCCCAATTCTGACTACCCCGCCTCTGTGTTCAGCATCACCCCGTGACTTCTCCATTTTGCGGTCTGACTTGGTGACCCAGCCCTTCGGATCCATACAGCGACGTGTACGGCGTTCCCAACGACATGGCATTGGAAGACCTCCATTCCATCGATATCAGTCACCACCATCTTCATCACTGTCTTGGCGCTCATCGGTACCGCCTTCGTGTCCTGTTCATATAGTGAAGCATGATGCTTCTGACCTAGATTGGACAACAGACCCCCGTCTTTCAGAGCTGTCTTGTGTCTTGCAGGGCCTTGGGTGGGTTCACTCGTCGTTTTCTCCAGGTCAGGGTGCAGAGGCGATGCGGACATCGCCATGTTGGAGGGGGGCACATGGAGTGGGGAGACAAGGTCTCCCACCCTCCAGAGGTTGGGTCAGCAGAGGTGTTTAGCCGAGGGCTTAGTCAGCAGAGCCCATGTCCATAGCATGTTGAGTAGCTAGTCTCATCATCAGCATTCATCTGCATTCCTTCGGGGCACAGCTAGAGTCCCCCTGGGCCCACTCCACCGGCGGAGTCACAATCGTGGCTGCCGGCGGAAGCCGGAAGCTGCGTCGGAGGCTGCGAACCTAGACTTCACTAAGTTGCCATTGGTATCCAGTAGCGTACAGTACAGTATGTAGAAATGTACTTGATTCAATCGAATTGTATTAGCACACGGTGCTTTGATTCTTTTTCTCTGAATTTCACTGATTTTACTTGATTTGTGAAGCTCAATATCGTTTTCATTTGTACGTGTTTGGCTGTGGCTGAAGCAGCGAACGGTCGAGCCTTGCTGCCCACTACTAACTCACTCTCCTCCGAGGTCCTTCAACCAAGTCCCCCCTTCTTTCTCGCGTTCTCGTTCGATTCGGAGGCCGGGAGATTTGGTCATGGCGAGAGGACTCTAAGGTGAGTAAAAGAGACTTCTATTTGATTGTTTTTCGTGCTAACCTGGGGTCTCGCTCGTTATCGAGCGAGACTCCCTGTCTATCCGTTGGCTACAACCCCCACGTCCTCCGCGTCACCTCCGTGCCTCTGCCGTCGCCTCCATGTCCCCGCCATCGCCCCCTCTTCGCTTCGTTCTCCTTCACAACCCCACGGTGTCGACACCTCCCCCGGCTCTCACATCCACCCTGTCCACTCCCTCGCGTGCCATCCCTGACCTGCGCGTACCCATCACTTCGTGCGAGGGTGCCGGGTATTTAGCACCCACGACAACGCTCCCGCGACGCCCTCGACAGACCGCACGAGCCCCAACAGCTCGTGCGGACCTGCCACGTCATGTTCGCCTCCGCCACACAGTCCTCAGCCCGCGCGTGCCTGTCTTGACCCGCGGAAGGATCCTGCCACATCGCACGAGCTCAATAGCTCGTGCGAGGACTTAATGCGTACCTAGCAAGCACGTCAACAGACCCGCGCAAGCCCACAACAGCTGGCGCGGGTCTGCCTCCGCCTCGCAGCCCCCAGCATCCCCGGATCTCGCCATGCCAGATGAGCTCAACAGCTCGTGCGAGGACGCCGGTCGCCTGCCCCTCAAGCACTACCACGCCCGCGCGAGCCCCGAATAGGTCACGCGGGACACGTCGAGTCTCGTTGCCGTGGCAACGAGACTCGACAACACGTCCTTGGGCTCTCCTCGTCCCGCCCGCACGCCCTCTCCTCACACTCCACACCCCACATCCACCCACTCATCTCCCTGTGGTGCGGGCCCAACGACCCGCATCTTTGTCGGCACTGCCGCCCCTAGCATCCCTGCGCATGCACGTAGCCGTGCACCTGCTCACAACATGCCGCTTGCCCGTGCAATGTCCGGCGCGCACCGCCAATGCGTTCGCGCCTGCGCAGGGAATCAGCCTCTGGTGGCTGCATGCGACCCGCCAACGCACGGATGCCCGTGCGCACAAATTCCCGTGCACACGACTCTGCCCGGCCCCGGCAGCGTCCCCGACACACAGCGTTGTGTGTTAATGCCAGTGCACAGAACGCATGCCGGCGACTGCATGCATGGCCACACAACACCCACGACCGCGGTGCTCTCGTCCGACACCTCGTGCACGACATCCACCCTGCGCCCAAGATCCCGCATGCGCTACCTGCCCATGCGCCTCACCGTGCGATCGCGCACAACGTGCGCGGCGCTCTTAGTACTTAGAATGCTTGTAATGACTGAACTTGATAAAAATATAAGTAAATACTGAATTGAACTTCAGTCTGATAAATCTATGGCTGCAATAGCTTATATAGCTCATAGATGCTATGGTCCAAAGCCCAAGTCTATGAGGGTATTGTAGACTACATAGTCTATATAGTTTATATAGTAGCCCAAGACAACCTCATAGCTCCCATAGTTGACCTATGTTGCTATATAGCGCTATATATCTAGCATAATGTGCTATAGAGACTATATAGCCTATATAGCACTACATAGAAGGCAAGAGGGGATATATAGTGTATAATGCTCATATAATTGTTAGTGGTAGCTGTATAAATTTGGGTTTTCTCAGATGTGAGATGCTCATCTAGGAACTTGTCGAGGGATTCCTGTTCTCCTGGGGCTAAGGGGTACATCTTGCACCTGGTTCGTGGAATGGCGTCAGGTTTAAGTTCGATGGCATGGTCCCAGGGTCGTTCTGGTGGAAAGCGGAAAGAGGCTTCTTCGCTGAACACTTTTTCGTACTGCTTGTACTGTTTCGGAATCTGATCTGCCGTATTGACCTTCCCTTCCTTCTGTTTCTTGAGGAAGTCCTGTATCGCCATGTCTTGCGCATTGTAGACCTTGCGGATCACTGCAATGGTTTCTTCGTCATCTTCTGGGAGTTCTCCTTCTTCGTATCCCGGTGTCCAAAAGAGTTCATCTCCTTCTTCCAAGTTGGTACTTGGGTCTGCAGTTTCGGGGTGGAGGACGCGTCGTACGGACTCCTCCATTTCTTCTTCTGTTGGGTCCGGGGCTACTGGCTGACCTTCGTCTGGGTCTATAGGGTCCACCCGAGGTTCTTCATGGGGTATCTTGCTGGTTGGTCGATGTCGTAGCTCAGAGCGATGGATTCGTCGCCCTCCTACCACTATAGCACTGAGTGGTCTTCCTTTGAACCGTTCCGGGGATTCGATGCGGCATATCGGAGGGCACTGGTTGAACGTTAGGTATCCGTTCTTCCAGTCGAATGATGGGTTGTGTCGGCGAAGCCAAGTCATGCCTAGGATAATGTCTTCTTTCCCTATATCCGTGATTAAAAATCTCGTCAGTTCTCGATGGGGACCAAGGTCCATGTATAGTTCCGTCGCATGTGTAATGCGTCCAAGTACATTTTCAGTAGAATCGACATTGCGTACTGGTATTTCCTTCTTTAGAGGCTGCGTTGCCAGCCCAAATTTCTTGACTATTCTCCAGTTTATGAAGACATCTGTGGCGCCACTATCGACTAGTGCGACCACATCAGCGATTTTCTTGCGCCCACTGAGCTGAACAACAAAGTTTAGTGCTCGTAATGCTGGTGATACTGTTACAAATTCAGAATCTGGGTGCTCTCGTTTCGCCGTCCTGAGCCACGCTGAAGGGTCAGGACGCTTCAAAAATCCTTTGCGTCATCGGTCTTCTTCGGCTGTTCTTCGGTCTTCATACGATGGATCTCCTGTTCTATGATGAGATCGGGTCCTTCTTCGTGGACGTGGTATTGTTCTTCTTCGGCTTCTACTTCGCGAACGAAGGATCTCTGCTGGGGTCTTCCTGGGAATCGGCGATTGTTGGAGTATCCTCCTTGTCCCTGTGTCGAGGGTTGTCCTCGTCCTGCACCCTGAACGCGTTGGGTGCGTCGTTCGCAGTTCCTGGCTACGTGGCCTTGCTGACCACACTCGTAGCATTGGCCGTTCTTCCGATATTCGTCTTGTTGTCCTCTGCTGAGGTATCGCCTGGCTGCTGGTCGTCCATCTCGTCTGGTACTCTGTCCGATGTCCATCGGTTCTCCTGGGGGTAAGGCGGTCGATCTGGTTCCTTGGCCCTGGAACCTGGTATAACCGTAGGGATTGGCGAGTCCTCCATCAATGGTACGCTCGATGGTTTCGAGCTCCAGGGCTTTGGTCTGCCAACCCTTGACGTCCTTGGGCGGCGTTCCCTGCATGGCGATGGTGGTCTGGTAATGCCTCGGGAGTCCTCTATGGTATGTGTCGATCAGGAGGTTCTGGTGATGGGTCTCGTCGAGTTCTGCTTTGAGACGCAGGCGATTGAACTGTTCATTGTACTGTGTGATGGACAGTTTTCCCTTTTGAAGGCGACTGAGCTGTCCTGCTGCAACTTGGCGTTCTCCAGGGTCCTTGAAGCGATCGGTGAAGGCTGTCTTGAAGTCTTCCCAGGTCTTCGGAACCGCTTTCGACTTGTGGAGTCCATGTGCCCAGCTGAGGGCATCGCCCTTGTTGCAGTAGGAGAGAGCAAAGTTGACCTTCGCTTCTTCTCTCACCGTATTGGAGAGTTCTTGCTGTGCGATGTACAGCTCGCAGGCTAATATAAATGCGTCTGCCTTGGTTCTATCACCATCGAAAAATTCTGGTTTGTTGGCTTTGATTTCCGTCATCTTCTTGGGACGTGCGGTGCTTGTTCCTCCTGGAGGGTTCGGATTGGGATTAGGATTGGGGGTGGGGTTCTGAATGGGTTGTTGGATGGAAGGAGGGTTCTGTACTGGTACCGCAGGGGTCGGGTCAGGATTTGGTGGGTTCGGTGCTGGGGTCTGCTGAGAGCTTGGGTGCTGCGTAGGCGTGATTGGGGCTACCTTCTTTCGAAGAGAAAGTCGATTTGCAATCCACTGGTTGGCGAGTGTTCCTTCGGCTACCTTGCGGACGTGTTCTTCGACCTCTGGGTTTGCTTGATCACGATATATGCGTTCGGCCGTTAATGCTGCGGTCTTTCGTTGCTCGTTTGTGACTGTAGACCCGTCTTCTTTAATCCAATGTTCTCCAACCTTGAAGGAGTGTCGTTCGTCGTGTAAGAGGTACCCGTTGACTAGTCCTATCGATTCTGGTGTCCCTTGTTCTGATGTGTGGTAACTGTTCGTTCCAACGTGTGCTGCTACGGCTGCGAGGTAGCGGGCTTCTTCTAGTTCTTCTGTGGTTGCTGGTCGTTGTACGGTGCTTGTCTGGATGTAGATGTTCCCTTGGATGTCTGTAAGGACTCCTTCAATATCTTCAGGTCGTTGCCGAAGTACGATCTGTCCGTGTGTCAAGTAATATGCGATCTTGAAGGGGTTGCCGTATGGCCCTTCTCCGATGTTGTAGTCCGAAATCTTGGCGGGGTGTTGTCGAGAAGTTTATCCTAATGTTCTGACCAGGTTCGGAACCTGTGTCGTTCCCAAGTCGTACGGCTGTGTCAACACGGCGCCAAGTCCGTCACTAGAGCGGCGACGCTGCTAGTGGTCTCGAAGAGTACGACGCTAAGGCCCGTCCCTTAGCGAAGAGAGATAGAGGATGGTTGAGGCGGTCGAGGAGCGAAGATGAGAGGAGCAAATCGAGCGACTGTATTGCAAGTCGAGATACAAGATATACAAGAGGATAAACTTAGTGTTACAGGCATCTGAAAAATTTGTATGTCCTATATAGCTCTATACATCCTACATAAATCTCCTAGAGCCATAGCAAGGTCAATTGCTACGGAGTCCACATAGCCATAGTGGCATGCTATATAGTGCTATATAGTCTAGGAGGTTGCTATGTAGCACTATGTAGTTTAGGAGGGTTGCTATATAATGCTATGATAGCTTTGGGACTTAACCATGGAACTATGGTAGGGTAAGTGCCTATAAGAGCTATGGAAGATACTATATCTATGCTGACTTTTACAGAGATGATACAGTTTGCCCAAGCTATATATGTGCTGTTATTTATAAAGTCTGCATAATCTTTGTATTTCCATGTGAGCTATGAGCATGATGCTAAATATGGCTTGCTAGATAACACAGCAATGCATAGGGATTCTCCATGGATTATCAGGCTTCCAAAACTCTAGGTCATTATATATCGCACAGTATGCAGTCAAAAGATAACATTAGCCCAATGGCAAGCAAACTATATTATGTCTATGAGGATAAAAAAGCAGCAGGCAATATTGTTCAAGATGAAGCAGCACCAGATTCCTTCTCCACAATTTCTGCAAAGTCATCCTCATCAAGATCAGAATCAGCCTCACCACCCTTCGGTGGAATCCTACCAGCAATCCTCCTATATAACTCATGAGGTATGAATATTCAGCAAGAGATTAGAACATACCACGAATCAAGCCACAGCTTTGACTGAAGTTCAGCAAAAAGCGCCGGGGCTTTCTTCTGATATTTCTCGAGACCCCCAATATGCTTTTGGTAGACTTGAGTATAATCCTGAGCGAAGAACTGGTTACCAGTGGTGCAGTACACCCCACTCTCATAGTCATTGAGAGCACACTCAACCTAAAAGATCTCGTCAGACAGTGTCTACCCAGAGAGTGGTAGACTTACCGCAGTGACAACGAGCGCGATGAGTGGTATCGGGCATGGGTTGAAGTGCTTGCTGTATTTCCCTGCACCCTCTGCCGACTTACGCTTGAACCACTGGTCAGCAAGGACCATCGGTATTATCGCGTTCTCGAACATTCCCTTGCGCTACACAAGAATTAGAAACCGAAAACGGAAAGGCAGTCACGACGTACCCCTTTCGTGTCACGAAAATGGAACGTGCCTCGTGTGGTTAATCGGATGATTTCAGCCTTGACGTCCTCCTTTGATAGCGTGGACAGCCCGTATTGGGCTGAAACGATATTTTGAGCCTTCGTTTTGACTTCACCACGGAGTTGTGATGCACGTTCACCAACCTGCAATACATGAGGGTCAATGGCACAGGCTTGCAAATCGGACAACTAGGGATACATACGGAGACCGACATCTGTTTCACGTATGTGGTATCGGCCTTGAAACGTTCCAGGCGGCGCGGAATATTGTCCTCCTGGCAAGCCTCGATAAAGCTTGCCTTAGCCATCTGAGTTCTGAGGGCATCAGAAGGAAAGGCTTCCTCCAGCGCGATCTTGAGCCGGAAGTGGTGATACGCTGTATCTAAAAGACCCTTCGATGGAGGCGATTGCTTCCCTTGAGTCGAGAAGCAGGAACGCTCCTTGCTGTACGGCGTGAATAGCCCTTTCACGGTACGTTCGAGGGAGGTAGGCGTTTCGGGTGGATCAGAAGAGGTCGGCGCGTGTCGAACGGGCGAGGAAATGGCAGTGACGGAGCTGGCTGTCGAAGCCGAACGAGCATGACCACGGCGCGGAGGAAGCTTTGTTGCAAGCTTCGTCGGAGTCTTGATCAGAATCTATTGACATCGACATGGTAAGTAGGATAGACGTTGACACAATAAATTGCCACGCACCTGAGACCCTCGAGCCTTCTTCGGCTGAGGTACTTCAATCTCCTCGTCCGAGCTTTGAGGCCCCTCTTCGTCTGACTGTCGCCAATCTGAAGGATAGTACGTTAGCAGATACTCATAACGAAGACTGGAACAAAAGATGAATAGGCATCGTGGAACGTCGCCCAGGATCATGATGGCAAGAGGCAAGACGACGCGTCGACTGAAGTCGAACTAGTCACGAGGAATGTCACGTCACGCAACGACTGCGTTGAACGCGACGACATCGAGGATAAGACAACGATGCTCAACACCTCGAAGGACGGTGAGTAGCATCTGATGAACAGTGCTGAAGATCGGTGAGTATGCATCTTGCTCGTTGTGACAGTGAAGAATGACGTACCGATGTATAGCTTACTCGCTCCAGACCCAACCCACCCGTCTCATACACCTCCCAGTTTGCAAGGCAGTCCATGAGAACAGGACATAGAGGTATGTCTGCGCGATGGGGGGTATCACATATGGATGAAAAACTTACAACTTCCTCCTTTGCCTTTCGATCCCTTTGCCGGCGCCTTCCTCTTTTTCGGGATCAACTCCCACTCTTGCTCGTCTTCATGTGTGTCGGGGTCGTCATTCATTTCGGCCAGCTCTTCCTGTCGGAAGTGTTCCTCGTCTTCGGCGGCCATGCGCTTCTCTTCCTCAAGCTCAGTGCGTGCATCTGTCGGTGATACATGTAGATTGTCCTGCATGACAACGGCAGTATGTGGAGGAAGGTACGTACTGCGTTTATGTTGGATCTTGAGAGTTTTTTGACTCTGGGCAATGATTTTCTCCAGCTGCTCGGGAGTCAACGAGTCAAGGCCAGCCATGAGCAAGAGAGCAGTGCTCTTAGACGACATGCTGCAGTGAATGAAGATGGGATGTGGTGCAGGGTAAGTGGGATTCGACTGTAGTAAGAGACAGCCAGTACGACGTGGCTCGGGATGAAGTGAAGCGAGACTCAAGCGACGCGTTGAGTCGTCTTGTTGTTTGATTTTGCGTGGCAGTCCACCAGACGTGACTAGTCTGCCAGACTTGACTACGCCGCGTGGCACTCTTGCAGAGCCGCCTATACGCGGCCCCTTCTCACTACTACGAGTGCTCCCCCGTTTAGGTTGCTTATACTTCAGTCTCAGACTCTACCCCTTACTCTTTGCCCCAGCACTTCACCGTCATGGAGTGTATCAGCTGCAAAGCAACATTTACCACCAACAAAGGGCGGCGCTCACATCAGACCCAGACTGCGGATTGTCGCTGGGTTATTCGCCTTCAAGAACAAGCAGGCCCAGCTCCGCTCCGCAATTATCTTGCTGACTCGGACCAAGAAGAAGATCCACCAATCATTGAAGCCAATGATCCACGGCTCGAAAACCAGGATGCGTTTGCTACCTACGACGAGACACCACCGACCCCTCCTTTACATCAGCCATCTCCTCGACGCTCACCTCACCACTCACCTCCCCACTCACCTCCCCACTCACCTCCCCACTCACCAAACCCTAACGCTCCACGTGGCGCATCTGTGGACGATGTGTCTGCAGGTGAACCCTGTACAGTCACGTATCAAGGTGCCGGGAAAGTCTTGCGTTACGATGCAGACGTCCGGTCGGCGTACCAGGCCAGCACAGCACCGATGGAGAATACGTACCACCCGTTCAACAGCCGTCTCGACTGGGACTTTGCCAAGTGGGCTATCGAACAAGACGTCAGCCAGAACGCATTCACGAAGCTTCTGGCGATTCCTGGGGTGAGTAAATAACTCAGATCTCATGTAAATACCTTCTGATCTGACATCTTAGGTCTGCGAAAAGCTCGGTCTTTCGTACCGTGACTCACGCTCTCTCAACCAAACAATCGATGAGCTACCTGGGTCCGCATCGTGGCAAACAGCGCCGGTTGAAGTCCACCACGAGACATACGGTACCGTGGGCACCGATTTTTTCTTTCGCGACGCGTTAGAAAGCATCAAGTCACTCTACAGCAACCCTGCCTTTATCGATTACATGTCGTTCGCTCCCGAAAAGCAGTACAGCGACGATAGCAAAGACCAACGGCTGTATAACGAGATGCAGACCGGCGATTGGTGGTGGCAGACTCAGGTATGTTATGCAGTCTGGTCCAGCTTGACGGCACGACTGATTACCATACCTTAATAAACAGATGAAGCTCCCCGACGGCGCGACTGTTGTCCCCGTCGTGTTGAGCTCCGATAAAACTCAATTGACGATCTTCAACGTTGATCAGACGGCGTATCCAATATACATGAGCATTGGCAACATCGCCAAGGATATACGTCGCAAGCCATCTCTTCATGCGCAAATCCTCATCGGATATCTTCCCACTCCCAAGCTGTCCGACTTCTCCGAGGAGGCTGCACGCACTGTGCGCGCGCGCCTTTTCCATGCTGCCCTCACGATAATCACACAATCGTTGAAAGGCCCTGAGCACGAGGGCGTGGAGATGACGAGCGCTGATGGCGCAGTCCGTCGCTGTCACCCAGTCATTGCTGTCTATGTCGCGGATTACCCAGAACAAGCCCTGGTCACATGCACACGCCAAGGATCCCAGTGTCCGAAGTGTCATGCTGTGGAAATCGAGTTCGAAGACCACAATCTCAACTGGAGACCCCGAAAGCAAGATGCCACGCTCAAGACGCTTCGTCACGGTGCACAACAATCAACTGCGAAGCGCAAAGAAACCGTACTCAAGGGTGCCGGCCTCACACACGTCGAGGAACCATTCTGGGAGGGCTTCCGATACTGTAATATTCACGACACGATCTCTCCCGACATCCTCCACCAATTATTTCAGGGCCTCTTCCGATACATCGTTGCTTGGGTCTCATCAATTGTCGGCACCGCAGAGCTTGATGCGTGGTTCAAGCGCTTGCCACGTACACATGGCGTGCGTTCATTTGACAATGGCATTAGCTGTTTGAGCAGGGTCTCTGCCGGCGAGCACAAAGATATATGCAAACAGCTCTTAGGTTGCATTATCGGGAAGGCTCCGGCTAGCGCGATCCGCGCGACCCGCGCGCTACTTGATTTTATACACCTTGCGCAGTACGAGAGTCACTCGGATGCGACCCTTTCATACCTCCAGGCATCACTCGATGAATTCCACAAGGACAAGAAGATATTCTTGGATCTCAAGGCTCGCACAGGTGGGGTTTTAGTTGATCTTTTGATTTCATATTTCTGACTATTGGCGGGTTTCTGCAGGTGGTCACTTTAACCTTCCGAAGCTCCACGCTATGCAACATTATGTCGACTCCATACGAGAATGGGGAACAACTGATAATTACAATACCGAGGCAACTGAACGCCTTCATATTGATTATGCCAAGGACGCCTACCGTGCAACAAACAAGAAAGACTATCTGCAGCAGATGGTCCGTTGGCTTGACCGGAAAGAACGTGTAGCGATATTCGCGGTCCACCTACACTGGCGCCAGAACACACTGCCGCCGCTGCAGCTCCCACGCAAGGTCCAATTTGGACATATTGTTGCGAAGCGGGCAAATCATCGTTCAGTAACGTTTCCTCGCCTTCTCACCGACTACCATGCACAGCATTTCTCGCAAGCCTTGCAGAATTTTATTGCGGGATACTGCAAGCTCTCAGCTCGTCAACGGCGGCAGGAGCCTATTGCCATTCCCTTCAATAGTGTTCAGGTGTGGGATCGCATCAAATTCCGACTCAAGCACTTGCAGGTTGATGGCGCGCCCGCTATCATGGACACTGCCGTTGCAGTTCCGTCACAAGGAATGAAGTCCGCTCAGTTTGATACTGTTCTGGTTGTTGTTGATGATGATGAGGCGGAAGACACCGGTATTGATGGTATGATCGTGTTCTTTGTATGATTTTCCGAATAGCTAAAGGTGCTGCAGGTCTTCGTGTTGGTCGCTTGCGTGTAATTTTTCAAATTCCGAGCGCATTCAACCATACGATATTTGAGTCTCGAAATGTCTCACCTCCTGGCCATTTAGCTTATGTTGAGTGGTATAGTCCTTTTGCAGCGAAGAGGGCTGATCACCGCATGTACCCAATTACAACCTTGAAGGGTCGTGTTGCTGATGTGTCAGTTGTGGAGGTAACTGACATCAGAAGGAGTTGCCAGCTGATTCCAGAGTTTGGTGAGAGAGCAAATAGAGCATGGACACGAGAAAATGTACTTGACCGTTGCAAATCCTTTTTTGTGAATAATTTTGTAGACAAGTATGCATATCAAACTATTTACTGAATTATGATCATGATATACTGTCTTATAGCCTCAAGAGCTGATAGCAAGTATGATGTCTATGACTGGTCATTATATCAACATAGTCTCCATAGGTACAATATGAAGCTATACAGCTTATATATGGTACATAGGTTATATAGAAGCTACATCTAGTTACATAGCCCACATAGATGCCATGCCATGCTATATAGCCTATATAGTCAGTGCTATATCTATGGATGCTATGATAGAGTGTATAGAGCTATATAGCACTGTATATCATCTATATAGCACTATGTACACTATGGAGGCATGCAGATGTGTAGGTGTCAGCTATGTAGGAAACACTTTTTTCAGATGAGGTCCGTGTATGTGGGGTTTATATATGTGTAGGTATGGTAGGATATCCTAGGCGAAAGAGGCAGACGAAAGAGGCAGACGAAAGAGGCAGTAGGATATCCTATACGAAGTCTTAGATAAGCAGTCAATGGGGGAAGCGATGACAGTAAGTGATAGATCGATGGATCGATAGATGGTTGGAGGGTGTCATCGCAGAAGAAAAGAAATGATAAGTCCTTGTAAAAGAGAAAAGAAAATACGGTCATAACAGGATGCAGGATGAAGCAGGCTTGATCCGAGAGCATGATTGCAGAAGGGAAATCCGCCGGCATACAGGTAGGGCATACATCAGTAAACCTGGAATGTTCTGATTGGTATCTGATTGTATCTGATTGTATCTGCTTCAGACAATCAGACAGTCAGACCAGTCAGGTAGTCCCTATCGTCCAGTGCCTTTCAGACAAAAGTGTCTGATTCAGATAGCCATTTGGTATCAAATAGTCACCTGAGAACTAATAGCTGTCTAGATGTCAGACCTTATCTGGATCATATCTGGGTATCAGATAATGTCTCATAGTCAGACAGCCATTGAGAAGCCAGACACCATCTGAGTGTCAGATAGACATCTGGGTCCCAGACAAAACTCTGTAGTCAGAATCTCTCTGATTCAGATCATGTCTAAGAGTCAGAGTTTGTCTAATAGTTCTCTTATTTGTATCTGAAGTCAGAGTTCAGTCTGACTGCCAGACATGTTATGATTTCAGACATAAATCAGGTCAAGGCCAGACAAACTTCAGAAAAGCATCCAGATAATATATTTCAGAAAAGACATATATATTATAACATCTAAGATACTGAAATTATAGCTAAACTGACAACATCCTATACTATAGGACATACATATGTATGTTTTAGCCCTACAGCACACACAGAGCCATAGTCATGAAATATGATACACACTTTGGTATGACATAGCATGCATATTTTGTGCCACACAACCAGCACAAAGTGACAAGACTGAGGAACTGAAGAACTTACCTTCATAGCTAGAGGAATGTGGAACAGTAATAGTATTGTTCACTAACAAATGGCCGACAAAGCTGCCCAGAAGGCAGCAGAGCACCAGTTGTCACATCATAATGTATCAATACTCACCTTATGAAGAAAAATTCATACGTGCCCCTGTGCGTGGCCATTCTAAGACTCGAGGGCAGGATACCACACTGCTCGAGAACAAGCTGCATAGTAAGTTTTGTTTCATTGCCCAGAATCAATGCTGGAACTCACCTTGTCGAAAGAATCCGGACCCTCCCGCAAGTCCAATGGAGGTGATTGGCCTGCTACACGTTCTCGCTCAAAAGCTCGACAATGGAGACCACGCTGCTTGAGAACGAGCAGCGTCAGTTGATGGTCAGCTCACCTCATCAGCAAGTATCAATACTAACATCTGAAAAAAGTGTTTCCTACATAGCTACAGTATCAAATTATATGTTCTATGGTAGTGGTATAATAGCATCCATAGCTCTATAGAGTCACCCTGCTTGGCTATATAGTGCTATGCAGGCTATCATAGCTTCCATAGCTATAGGTGCATGCTATATATGCTATATAATCATGATGGGTAGCTATGGTGCTATGTAGCTCACATAAGTTTACATGCTTGCTATAACCACTATGCTATCTATGTGAGCTTGGTAGAGCTCACCAAAATTAAGTCAAAGCATTGTATATTGGGGACCTAGGGACTTATAATCATATAGCTCTGATGTTGATTTATTTATTTACAATGGTATTATGAAATGTACAGTACTTCGAACTACTGAAGGGTACGCGCGACGAGACACCTTCACATCACTATGCGTGATAAAGCATCGCGGCAGCGCCTGCACGCGCGGACATGGGTGTTGGCATCGGCATGTCAGCGTGGTGGGGCGTGGATGCGATGGACGTGCAGGCACTGGGGCAGAACAGCACGGTGAGGGCGCACGGCATGGAATAGGGCAGACTCGCCGGCGGTGGGGTGCGGGAGTGCATGGGCGCACGGCTGCGGAGTGAGCAGGTGCACGGACACACAGAATGCGGGGTGCGGGCGTTGGCACCGACACGTCCGTGTGGGGAGCTGACGCGGAACGCGCGCTGGCACTGGCGCTGACGGCGCTGTGCGAACGCGTGGCGTGGAACAGCGCAGCCTCACGTCGGCACGTCGGCGCCGGAGTGCGCGGGCGAGGGCACTGGCCCTGGCACCGACACATCCGCGTGGCGGGGCGTGACGTGATAGGACCAGCGCCCGTGCCTGCACGGAACGACGCGGCATATGGCGTGGCGTGGCGTAGGCACATGGGCGCAGGACAGCAGCGGGCGGGCGTTGACGCGACAGGAGCGCAGGCGCGGCACTGATGCGGTGGCATGTGTGCGTTGGCGAGGGACCCAATGCTGCGCACTAGGGATATGCCGCGCAGACGCAGCAGCGCAGCCCACACGCTGACACCCGACGCAGCACAGCACGACCCGGGCGAAGCTGCAGGGCCCGTCCGTGCGTGGCGCGGCATGCGTGCTCCCGCCCGCAGGCGGATCCATGCCTGGCTTCGTGCCTGCGCAATGTGGGTTCCGCACGAGCACGCGGCGTCGACGGGGCCACACATGCCTGTTTGCGAGCATATGCACAGCTGGTGGGGAGTCGAGCGAGCGAGCGTGACGGCAATCCGGGGGAGGCGATGGCGGTGGTGGTGAGATGGCAGCATGAAGAAGCAGTGGTGAGACGCGCGGTGTGGATAGACGGCGCGCGGCGGAGAGACAGCAGCAGCGGGGCACATGGATGACGCGGTCGAGGGCGGACAAACGAACCAAAGAAAAACGAGAGTGTCGCTCGAAAATGAGCCGACACTCTCTTCGTTAGTATAGAGAATAATAAGAAAACATTACTTCACTTACCTTACGCCCCTTCCATCTACCGAAGACACTTGACCCTCCTAGTTGACGAGGAATGAAGAGAAGAGGCGGGAAGGCGGAGATCGAGAGTGTGTCAGAGAAATGAGCTGTCGAGCGCGCGTGTTTGAAGTGTTCAGCCAGCCGAACGCGAGAGACCGGTTTCGAGCCACAACAATTCGAATAAAACCTTTTAAAATACAAGAAAAACACAGTACATATAAACAAGCAGATTAAGCACAATGAATGAGCTTTATATCTATCTAATGTATCATACAGCACCAGGCAACAGAGTTAAGATAATTAAGTCTGCCAGATCAGCCTCTGACACGACGCTCGGCAGCGCCCGGCAGCTGCAATTTGTGGCTCCGCCGGACAGACCCGGGCTCTCAGTATTTAACGCACACACGACGCGCGTCTTCCTTTTCTCTTCAACCACCACCTCCCATTGCCACGTCTCACTCGACGTCGTCTCTTCCTGGCGTCGTCGCTCATCACTCGTCAGTCGCTCGTCGTCGGTCACTCGTTGTTGGTCGCTCGTTGTTCGTTACAAGTCGTCGTTCGTTGTCTTTAAGGTAAGAATATTTTTCTTTTCTTTTTGTTTCTTATGCTAATGCCTTTGTATTCTCTTTGCTTAGGCAACTGTATCTGCACTTCTTAATACTTTTCGTAAGTCCTCAACTATGATGGTCTTGCATGGTTACTAACTTGCCTTTGTTATCCTTTAGGTTTTCGCTTTTTGTAATGCTTGTAAGTCATCATTGTGGGCTTTCTGTTATAGTAATTGAACTAATGTTATATGTTCTTAGAGGGTGGATGTCTTGTGTAGTTTCTTATGTAGTGTTATAGTGTAGTGTTGTGTTGTGTCCTACTTAACTTTTAAAATTTGAAACTTGTTTTTCATAAATCTTGTAATTACTTGTGACTAGTAAAGCAAAATCAAATATTATTTTTAAATGCAAAGTAATAAATGTTTTTAGATTCTTTTATTGTTATATATTAGAAGTATATCTTGATAGCTTTCATGAGGTATCATAGGCATGCTTTCTGACTAGAGCTTATATCAGTGGTATAGTCTTCATAGGTTATATAGTTAGATTCCCTATCATAGCTTCATAGACAGCTCTAATGACTCTCATAGCTCTCATAGCACTATATAGTCTCCACCTAAACTACATAGCACTATATAGCAACCCTCTTATCTATATGGACTCCGTAGCAATTGACCTTGCTATGGCTCTAGGAAATTTATGTAGGATGTATAGAGCTATATAGGACATACAAATGTTTCAGATGAAGTACTCACCTTACTGACAGAGCCTGGCCCCTTTCACAAGTCCAATCAATGGAAAAAAAAAAAACCAAACATCGTGAAGACTTGAAAAAGGGGAAGCAGAGGCAGACGAACGAGTCAGATCATGATGTAGATCCGAAGTTTGAGGGCACACGGGAAGTTGACGATGACCAGGAAGAGTCCGAGGATGACGAAAACATCGGAGATAGCAAACAAGGTGAGCAAGATGGAGGAAGACTGTCGGAAAAGGACAAAGGGAAGGCAAAACGAGTGAGTTTCAAGGACGGAGGGGTGTCAGACGAAAGGCAAGTGCTTACCTTCATTATCAATTGCGTGCAGACGAGCGCCCGTGCCAGAACGAGTGCCCGTACTTGAGAGTATCGCTCAGTCCCGAGCGATACTCTGTTAGTTAGTACATGACAACACAAATGAAGGAGTGTTACTCACCAAAATACCTTAAAAGCCCTGCTAAGTCCGTGGGGAGCATGCTTCGAGAAGAAAGAAAAACAAAACGAAAAGTGGAAGAGTTGGAGAGGGGAGGCACTGTGGAGAAGGGATGTTGACAACGAGTCCGAGTCGACACGTTGAACTTTGAAGTCGACGCGCGTTCTCGGGGATTGCTGACCAGGCCAGTGGCTCGCCGGAAGCACAACGTGTTTGAAACATTGAAGTTGTACTTATCTGCAATCTCTCGTCACTCGTCCCGTCCTTTCTTCATTTTCCGATGCTTTGAAGGCCAGAGGGACGAATAGAAGCACAAAAGGACTTAACGAAGTAAGTCAGAAACCTGTTATTGTGTTGTGTGTTGTACTAATCCGGGGAGTACTACTCATTTTCCGAGTAGTACTCCCCATTTTCTGTGCTACCTCAACAACCACCCCCCGCACCGGCCTCTCCTGCACCCCATCTCCCCGAACGGTCCGCCTCACGCCTCGCTCATCTCGTGCAAGACCCTGCACAGCTGCTCAGGACTCGCCTGCGTGGATCTCCCAACGCCCATGACCTCACACCTGCTTTCTCTGATGGTTTGAAGGCTGGAGGGGCGATCAGAAGGAAGGAGGGGCTTGATGGAGGCCCGAGTTGCCTAAGGTAAGTAGAATTTCTCGTTTTCCATTGTTCTTCGTGCTAACATGGGAAGTACTGCTCGTTATCAAGCAGTACTTCTCGTTTTCTATATCTGTTCTGGGCAAACTCCCGAACCCCACTGTTGCCTCTCCCCTGCACCCTGCACTGCATGCTACCTCTCCCAATTCCCGTCTCTCATGCACGTTCTGCCTTTCGTGCATCCTCCGCCCCACCCCATGCCCATCGTACTCCCAGCACTCCTCCGCTCTTGGACATGGACATGCACTCTTTACTCTTCTGACCTGCACCGCGCCCCACCTCTCCCGAGCTCTGTTTCCCATGCACATCCAGCCTGTCCTGCACCCTTTGCACCACGGCCATGCCCAGGCTCAGGTAAGTCAGAAAGCTTTTCTTGTATTGTTTATTGTACTAACTTGGGCAATACTGCTTGTTTTCGAGCAGTACTGCCTATTTTTGGGTCTATCTCAACTTTCTCGCCCCCTCTGTCACATCTCCCGAGTCCCACGTCCCATGCTGCGCATGCCACCTTCTGCGTGCCTCCTTTCCTGACACATCCCACTCGCCCGTGCACTATGCCTGAGACCCCTCGCATGCCTCGGCCGTCTCCCGCATCACCCCGCATGGCCATGATGTGAACGGTGAAGGGGTTTTTTCGCAACCAGAGGAATACAAGGTGAGTAGTAAGAATCTCGTTATTCCAGTGTCTACCATGCTAACTTCATCTGAGAAATCTGAAATTTATATAGCAGCAAGTCCAGCTATGGGCTCTATCAGTGAGCTATAGAGGCTATGTGGCTGAACAGCACAGCTATGGAGAGCTATAGGGACTATGATAGCCCATATAGCATGAAGTGTCAAAATCATAGGATGTCATAGCCTTCATAGCCAAGAGTATCACATATATAGAATTACCATACTTAGTTAGGGAAGCTACAGGTCCTATAGCCACTATAGTCACCATCATAAGTCAGGTAGGCACATAAGACATTAAATCAAAATCATATTATATTCAAGCATAACTATGACATAGGTAGTACAAAATCTAAGACACCAGTGAGGCAAGGTCCCGAATGGACCTTGCGGCCTTCGCGTGTCGCCATCTGCATGTGTGCGTGTGCTGGTGGTGCCACGCAAGCAGGCGTGCACAGTCCCGGAGTGCAGGCAGCGAGCTGCGTAAATGGTGTGTGGCCGCGCACGAGCTTACGCGGCCGTGCTTGGTATGAGGCGAATGTGTAGGGGCCGTGGGGCCGTGCACGAGCTGGCGCGCTTGTGCGTGGCCATGTGCGGGGTGGGATGTCAGCACATGAGACATTTGCAGGCCAGGGCGCGGTGCGCGGGTCGTGCATGGCCGCGCGCGAGGTGAAGCGGTCGTGCGCGGGCCGTGCATGGGCCGCGCGTGCGCTGACGCATATGGCCGTGCACGAGCTGGCGCGGTCGTGCGCATGTGCGCGGGGCGAAGCGGCCGTGTGCGAAGCAGGATGTCGGCGCACGGGTCATGCGCGGGCCGGGGAGCACGAGTCGTGGGCGGCCACGTGCGAGCTGATGTGGCCATGCGCGCGCTGTATGGTCACGCACGATCGCACATGTCTACGAGCGGGAGTTGGAGCAGACGTGCGAGGGTGTGCACGCACAGCCGGGGCCTCGTGCGGGCGTGTGCGCCATGCGTGGCCGTGCGCGCGTTCGTGGGGCCGTGCGTAGTCATGTGCCATCGTGCGGCCTGCGGGACTCCACGCATGCGCCAGCACAGCCGTGCGCACTCGGCCGCGACTCGGGCGTCACGCGGGCCTTCGCGCCGTGCATGGCGCTACGTCGTGGCGCACTGGCGATGCCGTTCGCATGTGTGTGCAGCCGTGCGCGTACACATCCGTGCGTCGTGGCCGTGAGCGCGTTGTTGACGGCGCTGAGATGCCCATGCATGGAGCTAGTGGGCAAGTGGCCCCACACGAGTCCATTGAGGGCGTGCAAGGGTCGCTGAGGGGATGTGGGGGTGGTTGAGGGGATACGGAGGTCGTTGAGGCGGCGAACGACGTGTCCTGCCCCGTTGCTACAGCAACGGGACGCGATGGTGCGGATGCGGACGGCGTTGTCGGCGGGATGGCATCATGGCGGGCTCGTGGACGTGGACGTGGACGTGGACGTGGACGTGGATGTGGACGTGGCGTGTCGGAGGCGAGGGGTGTGCAGTGGGCGCGGGTTGGGAGAAAGCATACACAAGTATCGCTCGTTCAACGAGCGATACTCGCATGGTTAGTACGAGAAGACAACGAAAGATTTTTTTACTTACCTATGATGTAGCCCTCTGAGCCTCTGACGAACCCTCCTGACAATTGAAAATGTTGAGGGTATGGCGAGAGCGACGGGAAGACGAACAGGCAGAGAGGAGGGAGACGAAGGAAGTGTAACAAGCACAAGTCGACGCGACGAGTGCTTCAGCCACAGCACTCAACTGTCGCGCCTGGCAGTTTCGAGTCTAACAAATCGAATCAAACCGTATTAATTCCACAAAAAAGATGGTATATACAACGAATCGGTACAAATACAATTAACGAGCTAGCTATGTATCTACTGTGCAATACGCTCGGATGTGTTGCAATTCACTTAATAGAGTCTAACGGCCAGCCTCTGGCGCGATGCCCGGCAACGACCGGCCCGGTCTCGGCAGCTACATTTGACGCTCCGCTCGCCACGTCTATATAAGACGTGCGCGACTCGCTCCCTCTCTCTCTTCCCTACCACTACCATCCCCCTTTTTTCGTCGGTCCTTCTCTTTTGCTTTGACTGTTATGTTCGGCAAGTTGTTATGCTGTTTGATTGTTGATCCTTCTATTGTTTATAGACTTAACATTTTCGCTTTTTCGCTTTTTCTGTCTTATGGTAAGTCTTAGGGCTTTGTAAGATCTTTATCTATATACTAATATCTTGACTTGATTTTTTAGACTATTTTCGCTTTTTCTTAGCTCTGAAGTAAGTCTTATGTTTTGCTTACATAAGCTGTTTATTTTGTAGTTTATTATAGGCATGTAGGTAATAACTGTAGTGTTGTATTAGTTGTGTTGTAGTTATATAATGTTTGAAATATAATGTTTTTCAACTCTATGTTTTGAATATGATAGGATTAAGTCTTTGATATCTTTTTATTTTTGATGATTCTATAGCACCTTTTGACCAATATCATTGGCAGAGGTAGCATAAAGTGGATAGCAGACTTTCTAGCTGGATATGGTATAGTAACATGGATATGATACATAGCCAACATAGTCATGATAGCTACCATATGCTGTGGTAGCTATAATAGCTATGATAGCTTATAGTCTATGCTATGATAGCTATGATAGCTACTGCCCTATGCTATGATAGCTATGGTAGCTATGGTAGCCCTATATAGTTTGCCTTGCTGCTATAGAGTAGCTATGTAGAAAAGGGGACTCCTATGGCCCTATCAGAGCTATGTAGATTATATAGTGCCACATACCACTGGTCTTTTTCTCAGATGTTCCGAAGTACTGCTCGATAGCGAGCAGTATTTCCAGTCCCATTTGCTATGCCTCTCCCTCGATCCCCACGCACCTCCGCCTCCTCGAACATGACCTCATGTTTCGCGAGTGCCCATCCAAGTTGTGCACGATCCCACCCATCTGTATGGTGTTGCGTACGATTCTGCGGTGTCGCGTACGATCCGCATGCCATCCCTCTGCCCACATCAAGTGTGACCCCTGCACGCCTCCGCCTCCCTGCCCACGACCCTGCATGAACCTATGCGGCCCAATAAATTGAAGGCTTTTCGGCCTTGATGGAGGCTAGAAGAGTATTGGGTGAGTAAAACAATGTCATACTTTTGTCTATCGTGCTAACCTGGGGAATGCTGCTCATAATGAGCAGTACTCCCCGCATTTTCCACCCATCCTCAACACATGCCCCTCCATCACCTCTCCTGCGTGCTGTGCCCCAATTTTCGCGCATGCCATACCCTCTTCCCGACCCGCAAGCCTGTGCCTCCCTCACCATTGCGTGTACTTCCCGCACGGTCTTGTGCAGCACACAAACTCCGCATGTGGCTGCACGTATCGTGCATGACTCCGCCGTCGGTTGTGCGGCCTCGCCGCTGCATGCACGACTCTGTGCGTGGCCCAGCCATGTCGTACACAGCTCCACCATCGCACGCATGGCTTCTGCGTTCCTTGGATCCAGCACATTCCTGCGCTGTTTGCCTCACGCCCTGCATGTCTAGTCTCGCGCAAGATCCTGCACAAATGTGCATGTGCCCATGCGGATTCACGTGTTGTTCTCGGTTCACCTTGTGTGCTGTCTGTGCACCAATTACATGCCAGTAGTACTTGCATTTCTGCTTTTTGTTCATGTATCTGTTCTGAGCTCATTATATAATCTTGTTATCATTCAACTCGGGAATAAAATACTATACATGAGTTTGCATAGCTTAAAAATCTATCATCTGAAATACATCCAACAATTGGGACCCATCTGAGGATGCCTTGACAGCATCCACTTATCAGATAAAATCCATAATATCTGATGAATGCAGACAATCTCATCTATCTGAAAGTATTGGGATAATAAGGGCCTACATGACTTTGTCTGAAAGATAGCAATCATCTGACTTTTATTGAGTGTTTGATACATCTGACAAAAGTTCAAAGGTCTGACATGTCTGAGAACATCTGAACAATAGGGACCTACCTGACTTGGTCTGAAAAGTAGTACTTGTCTAACTTATATTGGGTATCTGACAGGATGATTTGCAGCTGACAAAAGTTCCAAGGTCTGATATGTCTAAAAACATCTGGATAATAGGGATCTACCTGATATTGTCTGAAAAATAGCAAATGTCTGACATTCAAACAATGTCTGATAGGATCACTTGCATCTGATAAAAATTAAAAAGTCTGATATATCTGGAAGCATCTGGACGATAGGGACCTACCTGACTTGGTCTGAAAAGTGGTACTTGTCTGACTTATATTGAGTGTCTGACAGAATAGTTTACATCTGACAAATGTTTCAAAGTCTGATATGTCTAAAAGTATCAGAACAACAGGTGCTTATCTGATTTTGTTAGAAAAGTAGTAGATGTCTGACCATTATCCAATGTCTGAGAAATGTACCTATATCTGATCAAAGTCCAAAGATCTGATATATCTAGAATCATCTGGACGATAGAGACCTACCTGATCTTGTCTGAAAAGCAACAATTGTCTGACTTTTATTGAATGTCTGACAAAATGCCCTTCATCTAACAGATTTTTAAGTATCTGATAGATCTGACTATGTCTGATAGTCTTCTGATTTTGCAAAATGATCTATACACTATTTGGTTCATGTATGAGTCAGACAAATGGACCTGATCAGATCTCTCAGACAAGAATCAGATGGTCAGACCAGTCAGAGACTTCCACTTTTCCTGATGTGCATACCATCGGAGTTACGCCGTGCAGGATTTATCAATGGAGAGGTGAATAACTCGTCATCTGGACCCTGCAGGCATGAATGCTTCAGATTAGTGGATGATAGGGTTCTGATACAATCGTACTCACATTCTTAGCCTGTTGAAACCAAGCAGGAGACAGTGACACTGTGCTGGATGTGAATTGTTTGCATCTCTCCACAGGGTGAAAGAGAGTTGTAGATTCCCTCCATGTTCCGTGCTTGGCGCCGCCTTTTCTCTTTCGAGAGGGATTGGACTTTCGGACATGGGCATTCAAATGCTCCGTTGCTGTTTTCATCTTAATCTAGCGTTGAATGAGCATGAGGTATGGAACAATGTAGACAAGAGTTACCTTGCGTTCCTTGGATATGATTCCTGGCAAGTACCAGAAGAATATTCGTCCGTGCTTGTCAACTCCGATACACGGCTTCGTATATCTGGGATGCCCACAAGCCGGTGGATAGTGCCGAAGGAATTTCGGAGAGTCCTTCTCTTGTTTGCGTTCAGAATAGCGCTCCAAGTCCCAATCGAGCATCACTATTCCCTGTCAGGATGTTCATTGGAGCTATGGAATATCCGTAAACACATACCTCGCTCATTAAATGCAGTTACCAGCATATCTGCGCAGAAATCTAGTTTGGATAGGACTGGGATTGGGATAATTGTTGCAGGACGCCGGATGTCCACAGGAGGCTCTGAGTTAGCAGTTGTGCAGCGCTGTTGCTCGAGCACATTGAGAAAGTGGCCAGAAAGATATTCGGCCATGGCTGGTACGTATACACAATGGGATAAAGAGTCACCATCAGGCATAGGAGTTGAAGACATTATTGCACTGAATATAGGTACATCTGAAAAATTTGTATGTCCTATATAGCTCTATACATCCTACATAAATTTCCTAGAGTCATAGCAAGGTCAATTGCTATGGAGTCCACATAGATAAGGGTGTAGCTATATAGTACTACATAGTCCAGGTGGAGTACTATATAGTGTTATGAGAGCTATGAGAGTCACTAGAACTGTCTATGAAGCTATGATAGGAGATCTAGCTATACAACCTATAGATACTATGTTACTGATGTGAACTATAGTTAGAAAGCATATCTATGATATTTTATGATGGCTATCAAGATAGATTTCTAATATGTAGCACTGAAAGTGTCAATCAACATTTAGTAGTTTGTATTGGAAAATAATATTTTATTCTATTCTATTTCACTAGTTACGATTCCTTAGAATCGTTTACTCAATCGAGGCGGTCGAGCCATAGGTGGGCACTGATCGAGCTCTAGCTGAGTTTGAATTGTAGCGGACTTCGAATTGTAGCGGGCTTCGAACTCACCGTGTACAATTGCGACCAAACAAACCGACGGTCCTACACGCGCGCAAAGCCCGAGTCGTTCGACTCCTCGTCGCCAGCGTCAAGCCCGACTTCGACATCAGAAGATCTCGCATTCCACGCGCCCCACGCCCTGCAAGTACTGCTACCGACTCTGGCCCCGCCCTGGGAACGATGACGGATCCAGCACCGCCGAACCCCCCGAAGCGCCCTGTGGGCCGTCCGAAAGGCTCCAAGAACGGGCCCGACGCCGGCAAGAATGGGAGGCCTGTCGGGAGGCCGAGGAAGAACCCGCCGAACGAGCAACGCGGCGACGGCACAGCCGGTAGGTGATCGCGCACCGTCTGTTTTGCCGCGCACTGACGCGATCACCCTTTCGACGCGTCGGACGCGCCTCGCGTGTGCCCGCGTTTGTTAATTGCAGACTCGACGAGCAGCGCGTCCGGCGGGAGCGCTGTCGCAAGCCGCGGCCGCAGCAAGACAATCGAAGGTGAGCTCGACCGTCCGCCTGACGCGCACCGCGGCTTTACGCGGAAGTCGCCGTGTGCGCTTGCCGTGTTCGCCGTCGCGCTAACACTCCCCCGCCCTCCGTTTTTTCATCAGCCACCATAGTGCAAAGGCCGTTGCGGCTTGCCGGCTCCTCCAGAAGCAGCCGCAGCAGCCGCAGCGTCTCGTTGCACCAACGTGGCCGTACCACCGCCGGGCACGACGATTCCCGTGCCAGAAGCAATGAGGCGGCGGCGGCGGTGGCAGCACCAGCAGCGGGATCAAGACCCGCGAGCCGCGAAGGTGAGCGTCCGTTTGGTTTGCGCGCAACGTGCGACGCGTTTTTGGCTGATCTGCTGACCTGCTCTGTTGCTGCAGCCGTTCCCGCTGCTGTCGAGAGCGGCGATACCCCGAGGCGGTCGCCGTCTGTCGTGACCAGCGCCGGCGCATCTGCCGAGCCCCACGACGAGCAGCAATGCGACACGGCACGCGGCGCAACTGGTCGCGACGAGACTGAGACCGCAGAACCGGATGTAGCGTCGGCGCCGCCTGTCGTCGCGATGCCTCCTGAGGCGGCAACCTCTGCCCCAGAACAGCAGAGCAGCCAGCAGCCGGTTGTGCCCCAAGACGGACAAGGCCCGGTGCGCCCAAGCACGACACGTAAGTACCGTCTGTTCTTCGTTCTCCGGCTGTCGCTCTGTGCTGACCGTATCTTCGTGCCCTCAGCTGAAGACAACGAGCCCGAGATGCTCCCGAGGGACATCCAGGGCGATGAGACGGCGGCGGAAGCCGTTTCCCTGCAACGCAGGCCGGCGCCTGGTAGCGGCGATAGCAGTCGTGGGCGCAGCATCACCCTCGAACGAGACTTCGAGGATGGGGAAGAAGCTGCGGACGACATCGAGTACGGGGTAGATGACGAGGGCGAGTTCCGTGCCGTCCCAGACGACGACGATGAGGATGACGGTGCCGGCGCCGCTAGTGCCAGTGCGTTTGGTACTGCCGCTCCCACAGACGTGCCAAATATATCGCTGCCGTCTGGGGCGCCATCGGGTGCATCTTCTGCAAAGACGAAGAAGTCGCGTTCGGGACTCCCGACGTGGCTTCCCAAAGAATACCGAGAGATCTGCGCGACGCTGCGCACAGAGATGGAAAGGAGCCCTCGCGGCTGGCCGGCATGCTATGAGGCCGGGAGCTTCTACTACACGGCGGGCAAAAACCCATTCTTTGTCTCCCTCACCCGCAGCCAGCTCGACCCCATGATGTTCTGGCGGCCGCGCTACTTTGTTTGGTTCCCGCACCTGTTCCAGCGGATTCCGTGCCCGGAGTGTGTGGCAGCGGGGCGCCGCATGGTGCGAGCAGGGATCCCGACCCTCTCGCCGTACACCACCCCCAAGGGTCCACGACATGTGTACGATGTGACGGACCACGTCTACATCATCGGCCAACGGTACCGCTGCCAGCACGACAAATGCAAGAAAACCTATCAGAGCTGGTCTCCTGCTGTGCTGAATGCCATCCCACCCGCGCTTGCTGCCCAGTTCACGTTCCACCTCAGCTACCGCAGTGGGCTGACGGACGACCTCGCGGCGCTTCTGCGCAGCAATTTCCAGCGCGGCACCGGCCCTGTCCCCTTTGCACAGATGATCCGTACATTTCACATTCGCCGCTGGGAGCAGCTGCTCCAGCAGTTTCTCGAGATGGTGTACTCACGTGCGGACGCGGTCTCGGTTGGCCTCATTGCTCTGCATGAGACCTTTGGAGAATGGAACGACATGACGAAGTATGCCGGGAGCGCGCCATCGTCGAGCTACTGCAGTGCATTCTATGTGAACTTCATGCGGCAGCACGGTCCCTTGATGGACAAGCGTATGTCGATGCTGACCGGTCGGGCAATGTGCCTCGACTTGAGCTTCAAGGTGAGTTCCCTGCCTTTTTGTGCACCATTCTCTCTTCTGACATCGTGTGGCTTGCGACTCAGGTCATCAAGCACCTCGGAAAGGTCGACGGCGTGCCCATCTTTGGCAGCCTGCTCTCGGTCGTCAATGAATTTGGCGAGTGTCGTGCGATGACGCTGACCATGACGAAGGCGCATGACCAGTTCATGCCCACGTTAGCTGAGATCCCTCGCTCGCTCGAGCTGTACGGACATGACGACACTGAGGTCGTCTTCACTGACAATCCCAAGGCTGACAAGGCCGAGCTCGAGCGGATCATCCCTGCGCTGTTGCGTAACGTCGAGCGGGTCCCCTCTTCGTCCCTCAAGCCGCTTGTTGTCCCCGCCGAGTACGAGGTATTTGTCCTCGGGTCGTTGTGGCTGGTGAATGCACGGATGGAGGCCCTGATGGACACCGTGTCTGCCATACCAAAGGAGGAGGAGTTTCCAGTCGCAATGGACATGGAATGGCCGGTGGACCTGCAGACAGGCATCCACGGCCGAGTTGCACTGATCACGATCGTGTTCGGTCGCACTGTCTATCTGATTCCTGTGAGCCCTATTCATGGTCTGCTTGCGCGAAGATTCCTGATTTTGTTTTTCATGCATGCTACTTAGCTTCCCGATTACCTCCATGATGGCATCCTGAAGCTTCCGCGTGCCCTCTATGTCGTCCTTCGCTCGTCCCGTGTCATCAAATATGGTGTCCATATCAAGGCCGACCTGACGCGCCTTTTCCATGACTGTGGCTACAAGGATGGTGGCCAGGAGGACCCGTTTGTGGGCGCCCGAGAGCTCGGAGCAATGGCACACAAGCAGGGCCTTGCGATGCGAGCGAATACGAGTCTCGCAGACCTGAGCGCTCGCGTCCTCCAACGGTCCATGGCAAAGGAGGCTTCCATTCGAGTCAGCACTGGCTGGGATAGCCCAGTCCTATCTCAAGCTCACATTGACTATGCCGTCCTCGACACTTACGCTGCCTGGGCACTGTATGAGGCCCTGTCTGCTCACTCGCATGTCGCATCCGGCCAGCCTGTCACTGCCGAAACCCCGGTCGCGACGGCCGTCAAGCTCCTGTCTCGTGATCGCTCGACTGTCGTCGCATTTGGCATCGTCGCCCCCGATCGGGCCCCGACGTTCAACGGCGTGAATGTGACCAAGACCCGCATCCTTGTCAACATCACCTCAGTGCTCCTTCCAGCGTATTTGGTGCGCAAGGAGCTGCTTCCCTCACGGGCTGAGACGGCGCTCTCCGAGGTGGTCGCGAGCGGCCTGCCGTGCCGTGTCCTCTGCTGCGTGAAGGACTTACAGACCTGCCAGGCTAGCGAAGAGAGGGGCGCTGCTGCCGCTGCCATCGAAAAGGAGAGAACGAGGCCCGAGCCGTCGTCATCGGGCAGCATGCTACCTGCCGAGCCCGCTTTTGTTGACACCTTGTCCACCGGCGATGGTGCACCCAGTTTGGAGTTACCTGCAGCCTCGGACGTGGATGTGCATGCCATTACGGAGGCCAGCATGAACATGACATATGAAGCCAGTGTCGAACAGAAAGTGGAGGGCTCGGAGACCGATGCAGAGGCAATGCAGGCTGCATATGCCCTCGCTAACACCGTGTCTGCCGCCAGCGCCGGTGCAGCATCGCCTGTGCGCTCTCGTGTCATCGGCGACATCTGGCACCTCATGGACCAGTTCAAGATCCCGCTTCGCCACGGACTGCGCCGGCCGTTCCTGCGCGCGCTCCGTGATGCGCTCTTGATCCCCGATGAGGAAGACAAGGCTGCCATGGCCCCCGTTCTTGCCGCGAAGAAGACGACATGGGAGAAGATGGTACTGTACCATCCCGATTGGGTCTGGCGCCGTGTGAAGCGCTTTGTGCCATCGCCAGAGGAGCTGGTTCCACGGCTGCTCGTGGTCTTCCAGACATTTGGGCCACTCAAAGATGCGGTGACCGGCCAGCCACTGTTCACCAAGACCATGTGGAAGTCTGCCGAGAATACACTGGGCCACGGCCAGATGGGCCACTACACGGATCCACCGGGCGTCGCCCTTTATTACCCCCGCGGGAAAGACAAAGATGGGCTCACGCTGTATCGCTGCATCCGCGGCACGAACAATGTCGAAGGCGGGATTCATCAGAACCTGGCCAAGCGCTTTGGTTCGTACAATGTCTCCCCCGAATTTGCATGGAGTCTCCTTCGAGACTACACCCTGCATCACAACTTGGTGGTAAGCAGCTTTCACATCCACTCCCTTACTTCACTGCCGTCGCACGCTGCGCCTCGCTGATTTGCCATCTATGTCACAGGTCGGTACCCTCAATCGCACGGGACTGCGCTACGACGGCTCGTTCGACATCTGGACAAGAAATCGCATATCTCGCCTGCTCGACCTCACGACGCATACCTTTGTGCGTGACCAGGTCCAACCGTTGGCAGGTTGGGTCAACACCGACGATTACGAGGACTCCGCGGAGCAGTTCGGCATCCAACCGACATCGGACGCTGTCCGAAAACGGCTCGGGATGTTGGAGTACCTCGAGGACCATGCGCGAGAGATGAAAATCAAGCACGCAGACCTTGCACGGCAGCAAGGCGTGCGCTTCGCCATCCTGCCCGTTCACACGCCCGAAGAGAAGGCCCTCTACCGGTTGCTCATCCATCGACAGGACGGGCCTTTCTCTCAGCCGACGACACCGAACTGGGTCTCGATTGCACAGCAATGGTCAGGCCACTGCGATGGCATCTCAATCTTCTACAAGGTGGGGGTGCCGGGCACTTTTGTGTTGGCTTGACATTGACGGCTATTCACCTTTCTACAGTTACCCGAGCACCTGCAGAATTGCTACAAGAAGTGGTTGGAGAATCGAAACCAAGAAAATTCGATTGAGCAGAACATCGAGGCCTACAACTGTCTACAGAATCTACTTGTGCCACAAGCTCTGACCGTGCCGAGGATCCCGGTCCGCGAAAACGAGACCCTCGGCCAGCAGCTCGACCCGTCACGCCGCCGTGCCGCACTGACCGAAGTCTCGCAGTGGCGCACGGATATCCTCCTCGGCAGCCTGTGCACGCGCCAGTCTGCGGTGCAGTTCTCCTACATGGGAGCATCGGGCAGCGCCGTTGGCATGGTGGCAAACCTAAAGAGGAAACGGGACGATCAAGATGCACCGCCCAGCAGCAGCGGGCAGGTCACAGTCAAAAAACGCAGAACACGTACCTGCGTTACCTGCCGCCAAGAGACGTGCCCCGCGGCGCGACGAGGCCGCTGCCCCACTCTCAAGGACAAGGTCCGTGCTACACCGGCTGATGTCCCGCTTGAAAGTACATTGCTGAAATGTATGTGTCGCAGGGAAAGGGGAGAGCGACAGGCGGAAACGGGGAGGGCCGCGGCATTGCTAATGCGGGCTCTATCTCGAGGTGGCTCGCCACTGGTACTGATCCACAGGCGAGCAGCTCGTCGAGTGCGAGGCCAGCCGAGAGCGAGCTCATGCGACGTGAGCTCGACGGTGTTGGTATGTGACGTGGATGCGGACAGTGCACTCACGCGACGCAGCATGAGTACAGCGCTGGGGAGCTTGAAGCAGACCGTTGCAAAAGCTTAAGAGGGCCGCGATGAGCATAATTATCAGGCGGGGGGAGAAGGGACCGGAGAGACATCTTCTTTTTGATTGTACCTTACTATCCGCAGCCATCCCGGCCATCATAATGATTGACGAGATCTATATCGTGTTCGAACCGCCTTCTTTTACGTGCGAGCGCGACATCGCCGCAGCATCTGAGGCTTTCGAATGCAGCAGACTGAGCGAGGGCGAGAGTTCCCCTCCCTCCTCCACCTCGAATTAATTTAATTCTTTTTGAATTAATTATTTCTTTTTTCTCTAAACTATGCCCACCTATAACTCGACTGCCAGGTTTTCCTATCAGAAACGACACCTCAAACGATGACTATCCCCATTTGGCAGTTGGCTTGTTTGCAGGTTCAACTCCAGCTCTGGCCGGACTTTTGTTTACATTTGATTTGATGTAACTTGATCAGTTCTCAACCAATTCACCCGTTCTAAAATGCATCTGGATCTACTCATTTATCGCTTTCTGGCAGTATTTTTGCATCCTGGTTATGCAGAACTCACAGAGCACAATGAATTCCTACATTTTCTCTCTAGCATACTTGCACCTTTGCTAACTCAGTCAATTCTCAACCGATTTACTCGTTCTTAGGTGTTTCAGAATCTACTCATTCATAGCTTTTCAGCTATACCTCATGCATCTAGATCGGGTCAAAACTCATAGAATGCGAAATGTTTCTTTGTTTTCCCCCCTAAAATGTTTGAATCCAAGCTAACTCAGTCAATTCTCCACCGATTTACTCGTTCTCAAATGCGTCGGAATCTACTTATTCAGGGCTTTCCAGCAATACCTTATGCGTCCAGATTGGTTGAGAACTCGCAGAACGCAAATTGTTTCTGCATTTTCCCCCTGGGAACACTGATTGTTTTATAGCTCTGCGATGAAGCTATCAATTAACAAATGGTAAATTGTGTTCCGACACCTTGAGTCACACCTTTGCAATGCAATTTAGAAGACAGAAATCGGATCACTGGAAGCAGAGATACTTTCTGGCTTATGTGCCATATTAGCAAAAGAATATTGTTTGCTATCTCAGCAACCAATGATGCTATGGTGTTGCCCACTATATTGTTAGAAAGCTATTGTAAACCTGATTCCAAAAAGCCCTCATACATCATGCTTGGTGCAATATTGACAGAGCTATAAAGGAATTAGTCTGCCACATCATCAATCAGTCATACCCTTATATCTTGGTAACCAGTGATGCTATTATGACTCACAAGATATCATCTAAAAGCAGCCATTAATCTGCTTCCAACAAGCCCTCATATGGAATCATTGGTACAATATTGATTGAGCTAAAATGAAATTAGTCCGCCACATCAGCAAGTGAGATACATACAGGATGACCACTACAGCCATCAGATAGACATCCTCTCCATCCACCCACATCGAGGGAAGAAGAATCAGTCTAACAGTGTTACAGCCACTGGTAGAGGGACCACTGGCTTCAACAACTGTCTAAAGAAAAGGCCAGCAGAGAGATGTTGTGTGCTTCAAAACCGAGTTTTGCTTATGTAAGCAAGTAAGGTCACATGGTGTGCGTCTTAACGGCCGTTAAGACGTACATCACATGACTGAATGTCTCGATGTTTGCTGTTTGCTCAGTCTGATGAGGTTGCAGGTTCAATTTCACCTCTGGCCATTTTGTTTTTTCTTATGTTTCAATTTATAATAAATGTGTTTAATGCTTGACAGCTAAGATTTTAAATGTGTATTGATGTATTCCATATGAATTCAATTTTTAGACTCAAAAATTGAATTAAATAGCAAAAAACTCGATTTTTTTGTCAAAAAAATGAGTTTTCTGTGTACCAAGCTTTCAACCAATGCTATGACTCTAATAATAGTGTTATGTAGTTTACATACCTTAACAGTATAGCAGAATATGTGGGCATAGATGTGCAGCAAGGTACAACAAAATTACATATAAACATTTGTGAGCAGCAGGATGAAGAATGTTGCCCAAATATAGGCACCATTTGTCATCTCAACTATGGCTGTACTGGAGTACAATTCAACAAGTTGAACAATCAAAGTCTTTTCTTAAGGTACATCAGGAAAAACAGTTCCTTGGGTGAAGCTACACATTGACTACCATAGCCGAGCTTTAGCTATCGGTAGATGACTGGTTTGATCTCTGTTGACTCAGACATGTTTCAAACCCAGAATCATGAGTGCTCAGTGTTGTGGCCAACTACACACGTGCAATGGCACATGCAGCTGTGGTCGTCGGAGGCAGTGTACTGAGCATGGCAACGTGTCGGCGATGGCAGAAGGGGGGCGTGATGTGTGGGGAGTGGTGACGTGAGGAGAAGATATCAAGAGTATCGCTCGTTTGAGCAATACTCTCAAGTTAGCACAAAGTTTGAACAAACAAAAAAACTTTTTTTTTACTCACTGGCACCTGTAATACCTCCTGCTTCCTACTGAAGCCCTCCCATGTTCGCTTTGACGAGTAAAAAAGAGGAAGGAGGGGAGAGAGAAGAGGATAGAGAGTAGGGATGATGGGGACAGCGAGAGAGACAGAAACATCGACACAATGTTTCGGTGCTTCAGCTACTGAACACACATACTTGAATGTTTTTGAGCTTACATCTGAAAAATTTGCAAGTGGTACATAGTTCTATGAAGTCTACATAGATTTCATAGTTCCATAGCACTGCCCTTTACTCCCTAGCCCACATAGCCAAAGGGAGGTGCTATGGAGTGCTATGGAGCTGAGAGGCAGTGCTATGGAATGCTATGGAGTGCTATGATAAGTATAACAGCTAACTATGCAACTACCATAGTGTGTCTGTCTATCAAGGCTATCAGAACTATGCCATTGATATAGGCTATATTTGATAGATAGTTTTGGTACATCTATCCAAAATACAAATACTATCAAAACTACATAAAATTTTGCTTGCTATAAAGCCTGATTAGCTTATAGAAGTGATGTTTCAAAAATGATTTATTTTATCACAAAAAAAAACACAAATTTTGTATACTGTTTGAACAGCACTATATTTCATGATAAGATAAGTTATTACTAGAGTACATTTAACCAACACATAATAAAAAAGCATATGGTACAACATCTACAAAGATAGATAACATAGAAGAGAAAGACAGTACTAGCATCAACCCAAAGTCTACAAAAAAAAAAACATCGAAATATATAAGCTACAAAACATAAGAGAAAAACATAAGAATCACCCAAAGATAACAAACTATATTAAGAAAAGCAAAACAAAGTAATCTATAAGGTTAAGAACATTAGCATCAATCAACAAAGAAATAAAAGAGTTGACTTACCGAACACTAGAGGCCATGGAACAAGTGAACAACGAGTGGAAGACGAGAGATGGTGGGGGTTGGGGAGAGAGAGAGGACGCGCGTTGTGCGCGCGTTATATAGGTGGGCGCGGGTTTGCCCGGCGGAGCCCTAATTGTCGCTGCCGGGCGCTGCCGGACGCGTCGCGCCAGAGGCTAAGGCGCAGATTCCACTAACTGATGTCTGCTGCCCAGTAGTGTACAAGACATTAAATAGATATGTAGCACATACAATGTATTGTTCCGGCGAGAATATAGCTTCCTGTTTTTTCTTGTAATTTGAATGATTTGATTTGATTTACTACGTTCGGAACCGTTTGAACTCGCGCGTTCGGTGGCTGGAGCACCGAAGTCGCGTCGTTTGTCTCTCCAGTACTTACCCATCCATCTCTCCTTCCGCATCTTGTCTTCCATCGCTCTCATCGTCACGGTATCCGGTGGGAGCTCAGGGGTCCAAGGTAAGTCTCAACAGTAGTGTATTTTGTGTGTATTGTACTAATCTCGAGAGTACCACTCATCGGCGAGTGGTACTCGTTTTTCATTTCCTCTCGCCAACCCGCACCATCCCCCTCCGACGCCTCGCCGCCCCGTTCTCGCGCACCCTCCGCGCCCGTTCGCCTGTTCACCACCCCGTCGACTACACCCGCAGCCCACACCCTCCATCCCGCCCATGACACGGGCAGCCAGCGCACAACACCCACAGCCCGTTGCCGACACGGGCAGCACACGGACGACACGGGCAGCCCGTGCGCACTGCACGTGTTGTCGACAGCGCAGGCAGCCCATCGACGGCGCAAGCAGCCCGTTCGGGGGCAGGCAGCCCGTGGACGGCACGGGCAGCCTGTCGACGGCATGGGCAGCCCGTCGACAGCACGGGCAGCCCGTCGACAGCACGGGCAGCCCGTCGACAGCACGGGCAGCTGCAGCCCGTGGACGCTGCCCGTGTTGTCGACGATGCAGGCAGTCCGTCGACGGCACGTCTCGTGGATGATGCGTCAATGACGCGGGCTGTCCGTGGACGATGCGTCGACGACGTGGGCTGCCCGTGGACGACGTGGGCTGCCCCTGGACGACGCAGGCTGCCCGTCAACGACATGGGCAGCCCGTCAACGACGCGGCCAGCCCATCGACGACATGGGCAGCCCATCAGCGACCCGGGCAGCCCGTTGACGATGCGGGGAACCCGTCTACGACGCGGCCAACGGGCACGGGCACGGGCCACGTCTGCCCACAAACGCAACACCCCGCCCGCCCGCTGCGCTCGCGCCCGTCCTGCGCCCGTGTGCTGGCGCTCGCGCCCGGTGCCCATCTCCCCGTCCTGCGCCTGTCCCGCTCGCGCCTGTCCCATGCCTGCCCGCTCGCTCCCGCCCGTCCCGCACCTGTCCCGCTCGCGCCCGTCCCACGCCTGTCCTGCTCGCGCCCGTCCCGCACCCGTCCCGCGCCTGTCCCGCTCGCGCCCGTCCCGTGCCCATCTCACACCGCACACGCACCGGTCTCGCAGCACTGTACTTCATATGTAGTATACTGTAACAGTGCTATCTCATGTAATTACTATCTTATTGTTGTACTGCTCGAAATCATAGGCTCTATATCAACTGGAGATGCTATAGCAGCTTGAATGTCCATAGCAACCTTATGAAGCTCTGTATGGAACATAGCATCTATAGCATACATAGAGGGAAACTGAATATACATAAGTTACATAGCAGGCATAGTAATGTCCTATTACTATGTAATGCTACATACCCATCACCTATGACTATAATAGCTATGATAGCTACCATAGTCCTGTATAGCTGTGTGGCCAAACTACATAGAAATCATAGCACTATGAAACCAGGCATAGCACTGGCTGGCAGCTATATAAAATTCAGATTTTTCAGATGTAGTAACTCAAATAAAATCTAATAAAATCAGAGAAAAAAGAATAAGATAGTTTACATGTTTATGTCATGATCTAATGAGACAAGTATCTGATTTAAGTTCTACTAGCTATGGCACAATGGGATGAACTTAGTTAAAACTGGAACTTAGCCTCTAATGAGATGCTCAGCAGTGTCTGGGCCGAATTGCACTGGCTGCATTTCAGACTTCGCTTGCCACGTTTATGTAAGGTGCGTGCGATGCACTGCTCTCTTTCCTTTCAACCACTACCATCTCTTGTCTTCAAAACAAGAGAAATAGTCTTTTGATGTTTTGTTGTCTTCAGTAAGTTCCTTATGCTTATGTTCTTATGTTCTTAATGTCACTAATATGATGATGTTATCAAAAATATTTTCGCTTTTTTCTTCTTTTTGTATGTTTCTGTGTAAGTCTATGACCTTTCTTGACTATAACCTTATACTAATCTTTTATTTCTTGTAGAGCTATTTTTGCTTTTTTAAAGCCTTTCTTATCTTATCTCTTTAGTTAACAAGATTTGTAGAATGTTGTAGGATAGTGTACAACTTGTAGTAGTGCCTCTTGAAATAAATATGTTTTGATCATTTTCAATGTTTTATTTATTTTAAAAAGCTTATAATATGTTTATGGTGATTTTATGATATGTTGAAGTAACATATTGGGCAGAGGTAGCATAGAGTGCATAGCAATGTTACTAACTAGACATAATATTATAATGGAGATATACCACATAGGCCACATAATTCTTATAGCTACCATATTCTATGATAACCATGGCAGCTATAGTAGTTGATACTCTATGCTATGGTAGTTATGTAGTTATATCTTATGCTGTGACAGCTATGATGAGCTATGATAGCTCTATATAGATTACTTGATGACTATGTAGAAAAGGGGATTGCTATGGACCCATTAGAACTATGTAAGCTATATAGTTCTACATACCAGTGTTAATTTTCTTAGATGGACTCTGTGTGCAACTGTTGTGCACACAAGTTCCTGTTTGCCACCTCATCTTCCTTCCACACCCACCCACTTTGTTCCTCATGGGGGAACTTCAAGTTGTATTAGGGTGTCTTGTTTTTTCTTCTTTTCTTTTCTGATTCTTGCTAGGCTGGGAGTACAGATGCGTAGCTACAGTTTTACTGTAGTTTTATCATACTAATTGAGAGAATCTCACTTGACACCATGAGTGATACTCTTGCTTTGTACTCTGCAGGCCTCACCAACTCCCACATGCTCCCACCAACTTATTGCACCCACATTGAGTTGCACATGACTCCGCTGGGTTGCTCACACCCTTGCCTTTCCCCCACTGACTTCTGCATAGATGCACCACCTCATGCACTACCACTGATGCATTACCTCGAGTGCACCCACTGATGAGTACACATCTACTGACAAGCACATGCCATCACCTCCTGTGTACACCTATCGCCTTGCGTGACTTGCACATGCCAAGGACTTGAGACTTAGAGGTCATCAAACAAATCTATCACAATTTCACCAAATATGTTGTTCAAGACTGTTTGCATTATGCAAAGGAATAAAAAATAAGTTTACTCATCTATGCACCTTCATAGGAGAAAATGAAAGGAATCGTTTTGCCGTGTGAAGCATCGGCCCTCTTCCCCCAAGTCACACATGATCACAAGAATTTTGAAAAACAAGTCTCAGATGTTATTGACCTAAGCAGAATACAACACTACATTATAATACTACATAAGAAGCTATGTAAGGAATCTACCTTCTAAGTTAGAAGGTTAGTCAAATTCTTACAAAAGCAAGATCACAATGACAACTTACAAACATTACAAAAAGCGAAAATCTAATGGATAACAAAGGTCACCTAGTGACCATACAAGACTATCATAATTGAGGACTTACCGAAAGTATTGAAGAAAACAGAGATATAGCTATGGTAAGAGGATAAGAAACCATTAACATAAGAAACAAAACAAAAACAAAAAAGATGCTCACCTTAAACGTAACAAACAAGGACTTGTAACCAACGAGCGACGAACAACGAGTGACCAACAGTGAGCAACGAGCGACGAGCGACGACGGCAGGAAGAGACGTCGTCGAGCGAGACGTGGCAGTGGACGGTGGTGGTTGAAGAGAGAAGGAAGACGCGCGTCGTGTGCACATTAAATACGAAAGCCCGGGTCTTTCCGGCGGAGCCACAAATTGTGGATGCCGGACGCTGCCGAATGTCGCATCAGAGGCTGATTTGGCAGACTTGATTAACTCGACTCTGCTGCCTAGTCATATACAATGCAGTAGTTAGATACATCAGGAAAAGAGGAAATCTCTGACTGGTCTGACCATCTAATTCTTGTCTGAGAGGTCTGAACAGGTCCATTTGTCTGACTCATACATAAACAAAATAGTGTATAGATCATTTTTCAAAATCAGAAGAATATCAGACATAGTCAGACCTATCAGATACTTGAAAATCTGTTAGATGAATGTCATTTTGTCAGACATTCAATAAAAGTCAGACAATTGTTACTTTTCAGACAAGATCAGATAGGTCTCTATTGTCCAGATGCTTCCAGATATATCAGGTCTTTGGACTTTGATCAGATATAGGTACATTTCTCAGACATTGGATAATAGTCAGACATCTACTACTTTCCTGACACAATCAGATAGGCACCCATTGTTCAGATGCTTTCAGACATATCAGACCTTGAAACATTTATCAGATGTAAACTTTCCTGTCAGATGCTCAATATAAGTCAAACAAGTATTACTTTTCAGATGAAGTCAGGTAGGTCCCTATCGTCCAGATGCTTCTCGATACATCAGACCTTGGAACATTTGTCAGATGCAAATCATCCTGTTAGATACTCAATATAAGTCAGACAAGTACCATGTTTCAGACCAAGTCAGGTAGGTCCCTATCGTCTAGATGCTTCTAGATATATCAGACTATTGAATTTTTATCAGATGCAAGTGATCCTATCAGACTTTGAATGAATGTCAGACATTTGCTATTTTTCAGACAATGTTAGGTAGGTCCCTATCATCCAGATGCTCCCAGATATATCAGACCTTAAAACATTTGTCAGATGTAAACTATCCTATCAGCTACTCAATATAAGTTAGACAAGTACTACTTTTCAGACCAAGTCAGGTAGGTCCCTATCGTCCAGATGCTTCCAGACCTGTCAGACCTTTGAACTTTGACCAGATGTATGTAATTTTGTTAGACAATGTTATATAAGCTATGTAAGCTGTATAAGCCATGTACCTTTAGTACACTATATCCTCTATATTCACTACAGTCTATACAGTTTTACTTCAATGATTACCAGGAATCAGAGATTTGTCAGCCAAAAATTATATATTATGATACCAACTCTATGGAATATCTACTCTACAAAGTAAAATCGAAGGAAGTGCACATGGTGCAGCCACATCATCATGCCCTGGCACAAGAAGCAATAAGTTCGGGATGTGCTTGCATCAACATGGTGGCCTGCGCAGGTCGTCAACGACCCACATGCACACCATCTGCAGCTAACACATGCTCCATATCAGCTGCTGGCAGCCTGCACATGCTGTTGATGCCACACGCGCACCACTTGGGGTTCCCGAACATCACTTGCATCCTGCGCAACTCGCCGACGCTGTGCGCACACTGCGGAGGTACTTGATACGTCACCGGAGCCCCGTACACATCGCCGACAGCATGCATGCGCTCATGACAATCCCCGCGTGCATCGTCTGGGTCCTGTGCATGCCATCAGCACCTCGTGTACGTCGCGGTGAGCAACACGTGTTATCTGAGGCCCGCGTGCCTCGTCCGCGAACGGAGGGAGGCTGTTGTGGCGGTGGACGTGGCGTGGGGGAAGATAGGTTATCGAGTCTCGTTGCCACAGGCGTGCGAACTGTTCGGGGCTCGCGCGGGCATGGCCGTGATCGGGGTAGGCAATTGTCGTCCTCGCACGAGCTGTTGAGCTCGTGTGATGCGACGGGATCTGCACGCGGGTCGAGAGAGGCGCGCGGGGGCTGGGGGCTACGAGGCGGAGGCAAGCGTGACGTGGCAGACCCGCACGAGCTGTTGGGGCTCGTGCGGGCTGTCAAGGATGTCACAGGAGTGTTGTCGTAGGTGCTGAAAACAGAACAGAAAACAGGGAGCACTGCCTCGATAACGAGCAGTACTCCCTGAGTTAGTACCATAGATATATAAAGATAACTGTTCTGACTCACCTTAACCTCCGATATGCCCCTCGGGCATTCAATTCACCTCTTCCGCCTTCAATCCCATGCACGGAACTGCAGGACATGTGCGAGACGGCAATGGCATGTGACAGAGAGGGTGTGTGGCATGGCGTGCACGGGGCACGGGGCATGGGGGATGCAGCGTGCAGTGCACGCAACGGGGAGTGTTGCTCGATGAGCAACACTTCCCAATTCAGCATAATGAACAATAATGTAAAGAAATTTCGACTTACCTCGCTCGTGTGTTGCGACATGACAGCAATGCGAGGAGGGCAGTGATGGGGAGAATGGGCAATGGGGCGTGGAGACACGAGATAACGAGAGTATCGCTCAAATAACGAGCGACACTCTCGGAATCAGTACAATAGAAATGAATTTAAGCATTTTATTACTTACCTCGAGCTCTCCAAGTCCTCACCAGATCCAATAGGCCTTCAGCCGGTGCAGGGCGTCAATAAACCCGCGGGCTCGTCGTGTGTGTAACAGCAGGACCGCATACGAGACAGCGGGGCCACGCGAGAGGCGTGGCTGCAGTGCGGGTGCATTCCATGCCGTATGCGTCCGTGTAGACCTGACGCGAGACGGTGGGAGATGTGGGGGGGTGCGATGGGCGTGAGGCGGAAAGCAGAGGGCGCGGGAGGCAGTGTGCGTGGGAAGGCGGGGCACGACAGAGGGGAGATGCGGAGCAGATGGCGGAAGGTGCGGCAGACGGCGGACGAGTACTGCTCGCGTTATCGAGCAGTAATTTCCGAGTCAGTGTCGTAGACGATACAATAATCGTGTTTTGACTCACCTTTGCTTGCAAAAAGTCTCTCCTGCCTTCATCCGTGCGGAAGACCGTGGGGCCCCGCGCGTTCGTCCGAGGTCATGTGCATCTGTGCGGGGTCAAGGCACATTGGGCGGAAACGGAGCATGCGCGGGGACAGGGAATGGCAAATGGGGAACACGGGAGAGGCGACGGAGGGAGGCAGGATAGAAAACGGGAAGTACTGCTCGTTATCGAGCAGTACTCCCGAAATTAGCACGGAAGACAATCAAATAACAAATTTTACACTCAACTGGAGCCCTCTAGCCACCAGCAAGCCCGTCCGGCCATCTAACGTGTCTCTCTGGCCTTCAAAATCATGTCAAGGAAGGCGAAAACAGGGAGTACTGCTCGAAAACGAGCAACACTCCCCGAATTGATACAATGGAAAATATAATGACAACTTTGATGACTTACCTGCCAGCGTGAGACGGACCGCGCGGAAGATGAGGTATGGGAGAGGCACGGCTTCGTGCGTGGAATGCGGCGTGTGGTCGTTGAGGCAGTACAGAAAACAGGGAGCACTGCTCGATAACGAGCAGTACTCCCACAAATTAGCACGTAAGATAATTAAGAAGCAAGCTTTTTTACTCACCTTGCAACTCTCTGGCCTCCAGAAAGCTCCTCCCTTCTAACGTGTTCCTTCAGCCTTCGAATTGATGTCAGAGCACGCAAAAACGGGAAGTGCTGCTCGAAAACGAGCAGTACTTCCCATGTTAGCACGAATAACAATGGAAAGCGAAATGTTTTACTTACCTTGGACACCCGGTGGGTGTCAGGCCGACCGCGCGCAAATTTGAGGTACGGGAGAAGTGGAATGCGGGGAGCAGAATGTGGCAGGGGCGGGAGTGCGTTGTGTGCCATTTGTTAAATCGAGAATGGGGAATACCGCTCGAAAACGAGCAGCACTCCCCAAGTTAGTATAACAGACAATACAAAAACATCTTTTCTGACTTACCTGAGCCTTCACTAAGCCCCTCAGGCCTTCAAGGGATCTGAAAATGAAGAAAGGAGGAGAGATACGAGAGATGATACTGATATATAGAACTGATACTTAAGAGATGAGTACGACTTCAACGCGCATTGTGCTTCCGGCAAGCGACCGGCCCGGTCGGCAACTCCCGATCGGCAACTCCCGGCAACACGCGTCGACTCAACGTGTCGACTTCGAGTTCAACTTGTCCTCCTGCTCAGCATGTCCAACTTCACTCTGCATAGCTCCCCGTTTCCTCGCTATTTCCTCTCGTTTTCGTCATATCGTGGGACCGGGACAGCTACTGGGACGGACTCATGGGGCCCAAGGTGAGTAAAAAAAAGCTTTGTCTCGTGCCACTTGTACTCACAAAGAGAGTGACGTTCGCTGTCGAATGTTGCTCTCGATGTACTCATTCTTTCATTCCCGCTGCTGCTCCCTTCGTCTCACTGCTGCCGCTCTTTCATTCCCGATCCCCCGACCACTTTTTCTAGATACCTGCCACGTCACCAGCGTGCTGTATACGGCTCAAACACAACACACAGAGCCCCAGGATTTGACCAGGTGTGTGTATATCTTCCTTTCATATCTGCTTGTCTGACTTTGAACCAGTCAACTCATCCTTAATCTACCAGACGAGGAGCTTGCATCGCTCGAGAGGATATGTTTTCAGGTCGAGCAAGCGTACGTCACTTCACTCCTCTTCCCCTGATCATCTGATAGACGAGCGGTACAGCCATTGGTTCTACGAAGACTTCATTCGTGAGGTCAATCCCAAGTTTGCTTCGTTACCTTTGAAAAGGTTCTGATGATCTTTCAAGTCGGTGATACCATAGAAGTCAATGCATTTATTAAATTTCGTGTGTGCACTTGTTTATGATATGAAGTAGGTCTGTGTGCTTCTGGGTTACCAGTTTGATCTTATCACTAACATGCCTCAGGTGTACTAAGCTTCAGGTTTGTGTAGCAGGTATCTGGTCTTTGTTCTCAGTACTGACTAACTATGGGTGGATTTTCTATGGCCATTATATAGTTTGTTTGGTATCTTGGGCTCCATATCTTGTGCCATTTTGGGCATTGATAGTGTATATACTGTTTATCTAGCTATTGTTTGAGTAATTTGAATGATATAATTTTTATGTCTGTTCTGAAATCTGATCTGATTTGAAATAATGGTCTGAGTTATGTCTGAGATTTGAGTGAGAACTGATTTTATGTTTTGTCTAATCTTATATCATGTCTGACTATGATGCTGAGCTCTGACTTCAGACAATATCTGACTCTCAGAGAAATTCTGATTTTAGTCCTCTGTCTCAGACCCAGATAGTTGTCTGACTCTAAGATACTATTTGAGACCTAGATGGCTGTCTGATACAGATAGCTGTCTAACTCTCAGACACAACCTGATACTCAGATGGTTGTTTAATGCCCAGATGACTATCTGACACCCAGATGGCTGTCTGAAACTAGACACTTTGTCTGAAAGGCACTGGACGATAGGGGCCTACCTGACTGGTCTGACTGTCTGATTGTCTGAATCAGACCAAATCAGATGTAATTAGATACAAATCAGAAATTTCCAGGTTTACTGATGTATGTAGCTCACTCATTTCGTTGTACTTACCTGTTTATACCTTCTCTGTTTTTTGTAGATTAAAATAGATTTTATTTGAATTGCTATCGCTCGAGACTTAGTTTCGCGCGTTCGGTGGCTGATGCACTCGAAAGCGCGTCAACTTCTTAACTCGTTTCCCTAACACACTCGTCTTGCACTCGTCTTCCCTTCGCATCTCCCTCGCATGCTCGTCAACTAGGAGGGCCGGATGGGTTTGAATGGACAGGAAAGGCATAAGATAAGTTATGTAATTCCTTTTCTCTTATCTTTGTACTAACGAAGAGAGTGTCGCTCGTTTTCGAGCGACACTCTCGTTACTTTTCGTTCATTCGTCGTGCACCCTGCCCCCTCGTCCGTTTGCTGCGCTGCCGCCATCTCGATGCCTCTGCCGCTGTCTCGACGATGCCCCCTCCACCTCTGCATCGCCGCCGCCGTCTCAATGCTGCCGCCATCCCGCCTGCTCCGCGACCATGTCACCTTGTCCCCTCCTCCCTCGTACCCCCGACGCCCGTGCCCGGCCGTGCGCACGCTCGCGAACAAGCTCCGGTGTGTATGCGGCCCTGTCAATGCCCGTGTGCTCGCCCATATGACCCATATGCACAGCGCACGCACGCACAGGCACGGGGCCATGCATGCCAGCACGCGGGCCCTGTAGCTTCACCTGGATCATGCTGCGCTGCATCGTGTGCCCAGCGCATGGGCTGGGGCCGCCTTTGTGCCGGTGTCGGCGCCTCGCATCCAGCCACCTTGCCAACATGCATGCGCCCGGCCGCCTCAGTGCAGTCTGCACATCCCAATCGCACCAGCGCTCCCCTCATGCCGCTGTTCCGTGCCTATGCGCCCGCACGCCGCCTTCCATGCCCGCACTCCGCGGCTGCGTCTCGCCATGTCAGCACCCCATCCCGCGCCGTTTCCGCCTATGCGCCCACATGCCAGCGTTCTGGCCCGTATCCATGCCCACACGCCCGTGCCTGTTGTATCAGCCTCGTGCCCCGCTACTCCGTGCCTATGCGCCCACGCTCATGCCTGCGCATCCTATTCGTGTCAAGGCTGCGCCGCGCTACGGAGACGTACGTCCACGCCCACATACTTTCACCCCGCAGTCCCGCGTCTGCGCCTGCGCCTAGCATCGTACCTGGCCGTTCAGTGCCCGTGCGTCCCATCACGTCAGTGCCCTGCGATGCCGAAATTGCCCGCACCGTTCCACGCCCATGAGCTCGTGCCCTACCGTTCCGTGCCCATGCCCTTCCGTTCCACGTCTGCACCCGCGTGACGCCGCGCCGTTCCGCGCTAATGCACACATGTCCCACCGGACAACATGGCTTCATTCTCACATAGTGTTGTGAGTGTGTCATGTTGCTGTGACCTCATGTAGTAGTACAAAATACTGTACATTTAGATAACATTGTAAATAAATAGATATTAGATAGAACTATATGATCATAAGTCCTGCCCCTCCAGAATTTGACTCAATTTTCATAAGCTCTACCAAAGCTCACATATATGCTATAGTGGCCATAGCAAGCATGTGATTTTATGCTAGCTACATAGCACCCTATGCTACCTGTCATGAATATATAGCACTATATAGCATGCACCTGCAGCTATGGAAGCTATGATAGCTTCCATAGCTCTATATAGCCAAGCATGGTGACTCTATAGAGCTATGTATGCTATTATACCACTACCATAGAACATATAATTCGATACTGTAGGTAGGAAACACTTTTTTCAGATGTACCTCGGGATACCGCATTCTTAAATCCTCACATAGACAATGGCATGGCATTGTTGGAAGTCGCACTGCATGCCTATTGTCTACATGTCATATTGTGTTATCATTGTCTCCATGTGCCATTGTTGTATGTTCACGCATAACGTGCTTTCTTGTTCTTTTGCCGAGACAATTGCTATTGTGTCCTTGTTGTAAACAATGGTCTGTATCTAATTAACACGAGTTCCTGTCACTCGTCGTACACAATACATGCCTGACAGTTTGACAATACAGACCTGCATATCTAGTGCTATGCCATTGTGCATTTGCCACCTTGATCGCCTGTTCATACCAGACTCTTGATTGGATCTCGGCCCAGTGTTCCTAGCGACATCATCGATCATTAACCCGAATTTGTTTATTCGATCACTTGATGCCAAATACATCACCCTGCCGAATGGTCTCCGGTTGGATGACACAATAGACTTTTGCACACGGTGTGTGGGTCCACTAAGTAGAATGCTGCTCACTATGATAGTTTGCTGTAGGTCCTGGACATATACAGAGTATATCTTTATAATACAGCTACTGGGCTGAGAGTGACTGCAATGCAATCTCGCAATGGGATAACTGGAATGGCGGTCGGTAAGGGCAACATGATCGGCTCAGAAAAACGGTGCGGGATGTGGTGCATGTGTGCCAGACCGTCTTTGGCTAGCATGGGGTCAGCGGAATAGTTAGGAAAATTTGGACTCCAGCCATGGTGCCATGGGATTGGGAACACGTTCCATCCCAGCCAAGGTATTATGGAATTTGGCATAGTCTTGATCACAGCCCATGTCGTGATGGGAACGAGCAGCTTTCG